>CM035157.1:107500526-108056223 GCA_020205615.1 Panax quinquefolius | reverse complement strand
TTTTTAAGTTAAATTGACTATTTTAGAATTAATAATTAAGCATATATAAATATTTTCTAAAATTATAAAAATTAGGATTAATAATAAATTGTATACTTTCTTTTGGTTATAATCTCTTCACCTATATTTTAGCAAAAATAGTTAAAAGATTGATTTTAAAATGGTCAATTTGACTTTTAAAAGTCAAACCGAGCAATTAATTTGGGACGAAGGAATATATTATCAAAATCGTAGCCGTTTTGAGGCGGTATTTGTAAGGTTGAACGAGCGGCGCCAAAACTATGTCGTTTTGTCACGCCTTTTCTTCTACGCCTAAAACTACGTAGTTTTGGTTCGCTAGTGCTTAAACTACGTCATTTTAAGGGATCGAATTGATGCGCTTATTTTGCAAATGGTCAAACTACGTCGTTTGACTAAGAGATACAAATAATACCTCTTCGAAGTACCCCATGCCTTTTCGGGGGGTGATGTGCCCATCCAGAAGGTCACCAGCCCTCCTATAAATAGATAGGAGGGGCGACCTTCAAGATCATCCATTTCTCAAGCATTCTAGTATAATAGAGCATTCTAGTATATAATTTATTCATCAATTTTCTTAATAAATTTGAGAGAGAGTTAAAGCATTTCTTTTGGTTCGTAGAGTATACTTTTTGTAGTCTTTCACAAAAGTATACAAATGTCATTAGATCGTGGGAGAAAGTCTTATCAACTCTAAGCACCACACCTACGGAGGCATAATTGTCTTAAGGACATAGTACCAAGTACTAGCCTTTCCAAATCATTTCTTCGTGAGATAAGTTAATATAAATATATATAATTTTCTTTAAGGTTACTAACAATCTTAACACAATTATTTTATATATATATATATATATATTGAAGAAATATGGATACCAATTTTGTTACTATAATTGGTTCTTTTTCTACACCTTCATTCCAAATATTTCAATGAATCATGGTGAAAACCAAAAAAGTTCAATGGAATAGAATTTAAAAGATAGCAACAAAAGATGTTGTTTTATCTTACTACTTTGAACCTAGCGAAGTTTCTTTGCGAAGAACCCCCACAATGCTCGAAAGAAGATGAAACAGATGGCAAAAAGTTTGTTGTCGTAATAGATGCGTGGAAACATGCAGATTTTCTGTCTTAAAATTATATCCTTAATGGATTGGATAACACATTATATAATATGTATAGTTCTCTCAAAACCGCAAGAAAAGTATGGGATTCCTTGGATAAAAAATATAAAAAACGAAGATGATGGCACGAAGAAATTAAGTAGTTGGCAAGTTTTGGACTATAAGATGGTGGATTCAAAGGCATTCATCAACCAAGTCCAAGAATTACAAGTAATCCTGCATGAAATACATGCGAAAGGTATGTCTAAAGTGAATCTTTTCAAGTTGTTTATTATTGAAAAACTACCACTAATGTGGAAAGATTTTAAAATTATCTCAAGCATAAACGCAAAGAGATGAAACTTAAATTCTTAATTGTAAGATTAAGGATGAAGAGGACAACCATGCCTTTGAAAAGAAAAACAGGAAGGACCTTTGTGGAATATAAAGCCAATTTAGTGGAACAAGGTCGAGTCCAAAAGAGAAAGTTCTTTGGCAATGGGCATCAACAAGGAACAAACAAGAAGTTCCAAGGCAAATGCTACATCTGTGACAAGCCCGAACATAGGGCAAAGGATTGTCGAAAACGTAAAGACCAGAACTGTAAGACCCCAACTTATTATAAATAAAATTGAATTTTCCTCTATTCATTATTCTAAATTAATAAGGTGTTAATTTGATATAATGCTTTGGTTATGGGTGAAATGTGCAAATTTTATAAAATATTCATTTCTGTCGGGGAATAATCGCTTGGTCGTGGAATATTCTTGTTGTGGGGAATATTAAATGCGATGCCATAAACTATTTGTGGACCCCATAACTGAAAAGCGGTTGGATGAAGGAAAGCGACAAGTATGAGTTTTATAAATAATGACTTAATTGTTACCGATTAACCTTTGTTGAATACACGGTGGTTAAAATACTGATGTCTGGCGTGGTTAAAGACGATAGCACCGGTATTGCATAGTATTTTTGGAATTATTGATTCCTACGTGAAGGCACTACTCGATAATTATTACGATGAGTCTTGTTCAATATTTTATTTTATTGATTCAATAATTGTTGCGTTGATAGTTTATATTATTGTTGTTTCAATAATTGTCATTGCACAGTATTTTCCATTATCAAATCAATAATTCATATTATTTGAATAATATTATTAGATAGCATTATTGGCAATTGTCTAGAAAGTTCTGTCAAGGAGAGGTTTGGTCACCTAATTGTGCGCCAGTAAAAAGAAATCCTTATTGGAAAGCCCCCTCTTTCTTGGGAACGGACTGGTTGTCATAATTGTGATTCCGTAATATTATTTGTGAATAATTAATTATTGATTTATATGATAAGAAAATATTTATTTGATGCGGATATAAATGATGGATTTATTTATGTGGTTATAAATGAAGAAATTAATGTTGAGGTATTTTATCAGTATTTTGTCGGATTGGAGGTATTAAAAGATCAAATTAGTGTTCTTAAAGCTCTATTGCGTGAGTTATAATTTTAATCCGACCGTTGGATCGTTGTGATTTTTGGATATGTTATACATATATAAGTTGAGTATATATCCACAAATTTTGAATCGTTAAAAATTAGCGTATGATTTGTTATGAATTTTAAGAGGTGTTAAAAATTATCTCTTTGTGGATTTCGGATATTTTCTGTCTGGAATTTGGAAAAACTTAAAGCTACAAAGTTGTAGAGAATTCGATTTCGTGTGGAATATATATAAAATTCGTATTTTTCTGATAAACGGGCTATTTTCTATGAATTATTGAAGTTTTAGAAAATAAAATAAATTTTTATTTGGGTGGGAGCCACTTTTGGTTGGTGTTGAATGCATGTGGGCTGCTATTTTTCTTCCAAAATGGCTGCTCATCAATTCAATTGAAGCATGCATAGAGATTTTAAAAAAATAATATTATTATATTATTTTATTATTTTAGTCTCATATGGTGTTCTAGCATTTTCCTATAAATAGGCGCTTAGGTTAGAATTGAAAATCACACTAGAAATAAGTTTTCTTTCTCTCTATATTGGCGAACGTATTTTAGTGAGTATTTAGATACTTTGAGAATTGCTATTCAGTGCAAGTTTCCTTCGGCTTTATATCCGATATTCCGAACAGAAGTGCTATCATTTTGAGGTAAGGGATGTTATTTTTTTCGTAATGATGTTATTCTTTCAATATCATTATACCGAAATATTGGAATGGATTTTATTGTGGAATTTCTACCTTTTTGTGTCAGAGTTACTATTCACGTATACGACACTATTCACATATACGACACTATTCACGAACACGACACTATTCACCGAAAAATAAAATTTTTCCTTTTTGTCCAAGATATCAATTACGGTTACTATCTTTGATTGTATCCATATTTTGATCTTTATTTTTTTAAATTACGCTCACAATTGGGTATTATGAAGTATTATTGATCTTGGATAAACTGTTATATGAATCCCTAATATTTGTCCTTCTGTCTCACTGGATTCGTTTTCTTTAAAATATTTTTCATCATCCTCAGTCTTAAATGATGATATTACTGAATATCTTTGGCTTGTAGTGCAAAGATGAATGATTAACTGATGAATATCTTTGGCCGTAGTGCAAAAGATGAACATGTGTTGAGATGAACACGACCAATTGGTGATACAAATGAATATCTTTGGCCTGTAGTGCAGAGATGAACATTTGATTCAAGATGTATATTAATTGATCTTACAGGGATAAAATATTGATGACGGACTTTTAAATCTTAGAAGATAGTTGAATTCATTCTCTACGTGACTCTTCTATTGGATTGTTGTTTTCGCTGCATTTGTTGATCTAAAACTTGTTGTCTATTATATTCTATTAGATTTTTCCCTGTTGAAGACTAATGATAATTTGTTGTATATTATCTTTGTCACAATATTCTTTACTGGGCTAGTTGAGCTCACCCTTTTCCTTTTTGTTCCATTTTTCTTCTCAGGAGGTGAGAACATAGCAGGATCTAGTCGGGGTATGGAGTGATGGTTCTAGAAAGATGTTTTAGTAGTCCTCACTATTTCTATAAAATAGTGTATGAATAATTATAATGAGGACTTATTTGAGTGTGGATATTGTCTAGAAGACAATATTTGTATTTAAACTCACAGTATGTGTTGTCGTATTTTACACAACAATTGTATTATCGAAGTTATAGTTTGCTTTCTGTACCATGTATTTAGCGACTCGAGAATGGGTGTTGTATACCTATTTTGGGGGCGTCATAGTTGGTATCAAATCTTAGGGATATGATCCCCGATCGAGATGTGAGACTAGAACTAGAAGTGGAGAGACGGGTAAATCCTTCGCTAGTGTGTCCTACCTAAACTTATTTGTTGGTCGGTCGTAATATAGGGATATTATGTGATATGTTAATTTGTTTAATTAACCCTTGTTTTATGGCGATGTTTAAGAATGCATCTTTGAGAACGTTAACAATAGAGTGTATGAGATTGTGGAACAACCTTTAGTCACAAACCAGAGAGAACGTGCAATAGGAAGGCAATATTCCTCCATAAACAACACTACCGAGCAAACGATGAATGATGGAATGTTTAGGAGCTTTTTGCGGTTTATGCAAAATCAAACGAGGAGACTCGTAATGCGAGAATCGGTGGAAATGATAGCAACGCGCGGTTTATCACGGCCAAGCAGTTCAAAGAGTTGGACCACCAGAATTCTGGGGAAAGTCGGATCTGATTAAGGCGAAGACGTGGGTCAAGCAATTTACCAAGATACTCGATGTCTTGGGATGCACGGAGGAACAGAAGGTTCCATTAGTTACTTTTATGTTCCGTAATGAGGCAGATTACTGGTGGGAATCTGTGAAACGTACCCATCCAGCTGCACTCAGCATGTCTTGGGAGACATTTCTGAAACTGTTCAATGACAGGTACTTTCCTGAAAGTATTCGTCATATGAAGGAAGTGGAGTTTATTAGACTGGAATAAAACAACATGACGGTGTCCCAGTACGAGGCGAAGTTCGCAGAGTTATCCAGGTTTACACCTCATTTGGTGGAGAATAAGGAACGTATGACGCGGATGTTTCTGAGAGGTCTGAAATCCGATATACGTCAATATCTCATTTCTCATAAATTTTTTCTGTATTCAGATGTTGTCAACAGGGCTCAATTAGTAGAGAGAGATAATGAGTACGTTCAACCGAGGGACAACAACTAGGCTCAGACCGGTGACAGCAGTCATCGGAGCAATGATAACCAGCGGGGAGGAAGGAATACAGACAAAAGCGGTAATCACTCTAGTGGTAATCATGGCCATGATAATAGAAGAAGCGAGTCGGGAGGAGATTTTAAAAAGAGAAGGTACAACAACGACAATGTGAAGACGTTAGCACCAGCCGCAACTGTTTCTAAGGGAGGAGAATGACCACGGGTCGTATGCTATAAATGCGGGAAAGAGGGACATATCAGCCCAAAATGCCCACAACAATTCAAGGTATGCTATAATTGTGGAAAGGAATGACATATTGCTCGAGATTGTACTATAGCAAAACCAAGTTCAGTGGGGATGGTGACTCAAAAGGTTGTCCTAGAAAAGTCAAAGTCAACGATTCCTGGAAGAGCGTTTGTTGTGACTGGCCAAAATATGAGGAACCCGAACGAGGTGATCACGGGTAAGCTAGTCATAAATTCTTGCGAAGTTTATACCTTACTAGATACTAGTTCTACCCATTCATTTATCTCTCCTGCTTGTACTCAACGTTGGCCTATCTGTGGAGACTCCGTTAGGAGAAACTTTCATTACATCCACTATTTATAAATCTTGTTTGATCAAAGTTGGCACCATCACATTACCTGTTGATCTTATTTCTTTAAAGATACTTGCTTTTCATGTGATTTTAGGGATTGATTGGTTGGCCATTCATCATGCCAAAATTGATTGCTTTCGTAAGGTTGTTAGTTTTCATATTCCTAACCAACCTGTTATGCGAATTCAAGCAACTAAACCACTAAAATCAATCATCACATATCCGACCATAAAGCTATTCGTTTATTGAAAACGAATGTCGAGCTTTCTTAGCCCATGTTATGGATTTGAATAAAGACACGTCGATTTGAATAAAATTTCTATTGTTAGTGAATTTTCGATGTATTTCTTGAAGAACTTCCCCGGTCTACCCCATAACGTGAAGTTGAATTCTTTATTGACCTTGAACCGTACAAAACCCATTTCTAAAACCCCATATCGAATGGCTCCTATTGAACTTCGTGGAGTTAAAAGTCCAACTACGAGGAATTGTTAGACATCGGTTTCATTCGTCCTAAAGACATCCCCTTGGGGTGCTCTGTTTTATTCAGTAAAGAAGAAATACGGAGTATGCGACTTTAGATTGACTACCGAGAATTGAACCATGTCACCATCAAGAATAGGTATCCGCTACCTCGCATTGATGACCTTTTGACCACCGCTTGCAAGGAGCACAATTCTTTTCAAAGATCGATCTTAGCTTACGGATATCATCACCAAAGATTAAAACCGAGGATATTCCAAAGACCCTTGAAACTTCGAAGACGGGCATTATGAATTCTTAGTCATGTCTTTTGGATTGACTAATGCTCCTGCTGCTTTCATGGATATGATGAACCGAGTATTCAAGGAATATTTGGATCAGTTCATTGTTGTCTTTATTGATGACATCCTCATCTATTCCAAAAGCCGTGAAGACCACGAGCACCATTTGAAGCTGATACTTAAAAGGCTTCGTGAAAACAAACTATATGCCAAGTCAAGAAATGCGAGTTCGGCTTGAGGAAGTAGCATTCCTTGGGCACGTGGTATCAAAACATGGAGTATCCGCTGACCCGACAAAGATTGAAGCAATATAAAGTTGAAGCAAACGAAGTCGATGACCGAATCGCGTAGCTTTCCGGGCTTAGGCTGGTTATTATCGAGATTCGTGGAAGGATTTTCTCGAATCGCTACTCTGCTAACTCAAATGACTTTGGAAGATACAAAATTTGTATGGAGCGAGAAATGCGAGAAGAGTTTCTTAGAGCTCAAGAGGAGACTCATTTCGCACTGCTCGGTAATACCATCCGGTTCTTGATGGATTTGTTATCTACAGCGATGCTTTAGGCAAAGGGTTAGGATGTGTTCTCATGTAACATGGGAAAGTCATAGCCTATGCCTCACGACTTCTCAAAGAATATGAGAGGAATTATCCTACTCATGATCCGAGTTAGGCAATAGTTGTATTTCATTTGAAGATATGGAGACACTACTTGTATGGGGAGAAAGTGGAGATTTATATGGACCATAAAAGCCTCAAATATATCTTCACCCAAAAAGAACTCAACATGCGGCAATGACGTTGGCTTGAACTGTTGAAAGATTACGATCACATTATTCAATACCATCTTGGAAAAGCGAACGTAGTAGCTGACGCATTGAGTAGAAGATCATATGCGGGTACGAGTGCGATATTATCAACGCAAAGGCCCATTTTGTATGACTTGCAAAGGATGGAGATAGAATTAAAGTCTCCAGGGACCCACATGATGATGGCGAATATATGAGTAAAACCGACTTTAATCGACAAAGTTAAAGCTGCTCAAGTTACTGACCTGGGGCTGATGCGTATGAAGAAGAAAGTGCAAGAAGGTGTTATTCCAGAAGTAAGAATTGATGAAGAAGGAATACTTCGAGTCAACTCCAGACTTTGCGTTCCTAACGATTCTGACTTAAAACATAGAATCATGATGGAGGCACACAACACACCGTTTGTAATCCATCCTGGGAGTACCAAAATGTATCATGATCTTTGACATACATTTTGGTGGAACAATATGAAGAGAGAGATCGTGAAGTTTATCTCGAGGTGTTTAACTTGTTAACGTGTAAAGGCGGAGCATCAAGTGCCTAAGGGTCCATTGAAACCACTTGAGATTCCAAAATGGAAGTGGGAACACGTTACCATGGATTTCGTTACGGGTCTTCCCACGGTTTCTCAAGGCATAGATGCGATTTGGGTTATTGTTGATAGATTAACCAAGTCTGCTCATTTCTTACCTATACGAGAAACTTATTTCCTTGAACGTCTTTCTCGTATGTACGTAAATAAGATTGTTAGATTGCATGGCAGGCCAGTATCCATAGTTTTGATCACGACCAAAGATTCACTTCACGATTTTGGGTTAGTTCACGAAAAGTTATGGGCACGGATTTACGATTTAGTTCGGCATACCATCCTCAAATGGACGAACAATCATAGAGGACTATTCAAATTCTTGAAGATCTATTAAGACTCTGTGTCCTAGACTTCAAAGGGAGTTGGGATAAGTATTTACCATTGGTGGAATTCTCCTACAACAACAGTTATCAAGCAAGTATAGGCATGGCTCCATTTGAGACGTTGTATGGACGAAAGTGTCGTTCTCCAGTATGCTGGGACTAGGTGGGTGAAGCTACTTTGTTGGGACCGAAATTGGTACGCATGACTATAGAAAAAGATCCAAATGATTCGACAACGTATTCAAACCTCACAGGATCGACAAAAGAGTTATGTTGATCTTCATCGAAAGGACGTGAAATTTAATATTGGGGATCATGTATTGTTACGTGTTGCTCCATGGAAGGGAGTTACAAGATTCGGGAAGAGAGAAAAGCTCAATCCACGATTTATTGGTCCATTTCAAATTCTTGACCGAATAGGAAATATAGCCTATAGACTCACGTTACCTCCAAATATGTCTCGTGTTCATAATGTTTTTCACATATCTATGCTTCGTAAATATGTGAAAGACCCAAACTACATTATTGAGTTAGAACCAGACGAGATAGCTGAAGATTTAACATACGAGGAGGTACCTGTTAAGATCTTGGATAGGAAAGAGCATGTCCTACGCACCAAGAATATACCATAAGTTAAAGTTTTATAGAGGAACCATGCTATTGAGGAAATGACCTGGGAGTTGGAATCGGAAATCCAAGCGAGGTACCCTCACCTGTTTGAAACACCAAGCACGTACGTCAATTTCGAGGACGAAATTTTATAAGGAGGGAGGTTGTAAGACCTCAACTTATTATAAATAAAATTGAATTTTTCTCTATTCATTATTCTAAATTAATAAGGTGTTAATTTGATATAATGCTTTGGTTATGGGTGAAATGTGCAAATTTTATAAAATATTCATTTCTATCGGGGAATATTCGCATTTATTTATCGCAGCTATTTGTGGACCCCATAACGGAAAACGGTTGGATGAAGGAAAACGACAAAGTATGAGTTTTTATAAATAATGACGTAATTGTTACCGCAAACAACACCGTTGGAATACACGTGGTTAAAATACGATGTCTGGCGTGGTCAGACAAAAGAAGATACCAGTATTGCATGATTTTTTGGAATTACCGATTCTTACGTAAGAAGGCACTACTCAATAATTGTTACAATAGTTACTGTTCAATATTTTATTTTATTGCTTTAATAATTTTTGCGTTGATAGTTTATATTATTGTTATTTCAATAATTGTCATCATAAAAGATTTCCCACTATCGATCAATAATACATATTATTTGAATAATATTATTAGATAGCATTATTGGCAATGTCTAGAAAGTTCATCAAGGAGAGGTTTGGTCACCTAATCAAGCCAAAGATGAGGAGAAATCCTTATTGAAAGCCCCTCTTCTTAGGGAAACTACCGTTGTCATAATTGTGATTCCGTAATATTATTTTGTGAATAATTAATTATTGATTTATATGATAAGGAAATATTTATTTGATGCGGATATAAATGATGGATTTGTTTATGTGGTTATAAATGAATGAATTAATGTTAAGGAGTTTTATCGGTATTTTGCCGGATTGGAGGTATTAAAAGATCAAATCGATTGTTCTTAAAGCTCTATCAGCATGATTTATAATTTTAATCCGACCGTTGGATCGTTGTGATTTTTGGATATGTTATACATATATAAGTTTTAGTATATATCCACAAATTTTAAATCGTTAAAATTAGCATATGATTTGTTATGAATTTTAAGAGGTGTTAAAATAATCCGTTTGTGGATTTCGATATTTTCATCTCTGAATTTGGAAAAACTTAAAGCTACAAAGTTGTAGAGAATTCGATTTCATGTGGAATGGACATAAAATTAGTATTTTCCGATATAAACGGGCTATTTTCTATGAATTATTAAAGTTTTGGAAAATAAAATAAATTTTTAATTAGGTGGGACCCACTTTTGGTTGGTGTGGAATGCATGTAGTATTTATTTTTCATCCAAAATGGTCATTTCATCAATTCAATTGAAGCATCGCGTAGAGATTTTAAAAAATAATATTATTTTAGTCTCCTTTCATGCGTTACAAAGATTTTCCTATAAATAAATGTGCTTTTACGTTAGAATTAAAAAAAATCACACCGTAAATAAGTTTTCTTTCTCTCTATATTAGCGTTTATTTTAGTGAGTATTTAGATACTTTGAGAATTGCTATTCAAAGGTCTGAAGTTTCCTTCCGCTTTATATCCGATATTCAAACGTAAGTCTTATCATTTTTGAGGTAAGGGGATGTTATTTTTTTTCAGAATGATGTTATTCTTTCAATATCATTATACCAAAAATTGGTATGGATTTTATTGTGGAATTTCTACCTTTTTGTGTCGGGTTACTATTCACGATACTCAAGACTATTCACGTGTACGACACTATTCACGAATCTAAAGACTATTCAATCAAAAAATGAAAATTTTCCTTTTTGTCCAAGATGTCTATTACTACACTATCTTTGATTGTATCCATGTTTTGATCTTTATTTTTTGAATTCTGCTTCACAATTGGGTATTATGAAGTATTATTGATCTTGGATAAACTGTTATACGAATCCCTAATATATGTTCTTCTGTCTCACTAGATTCATTTTTTTAAAAATATTTTTCATCATCCTCAGTCTTAAATGATGATATTACTGAATATCTTTAGCCTGTAGTGCAAAGATGAATGATTAACTGATGAATATCTTTGGCCCGTAGTGTAAAGATGAACATGTGTTGAGATGAACATGACCAACTGGTGATACAAATTAATATCTTTGACCTGTAGTGCAAAGATGAATATTTGATTCAAGATGTATATTGATTGATGTTATAGGGATAAAATATTGATTATGGACTTTTAAATCTTAGAAGATAGTAGAATTCATTCTCTACGCGACTCTTTTAATGGATTGTTGTTTCAACCGCATTTGTTGATCTAAAACTTGTTGTCTATTATATTCTATCAGATTTTTCCCTGTTGAAGACTAATGATAATTTGTTGTATATTATCTTAGTCATAATATTCTTTACTGGGCTAGTTGAGCTCACCCTTTTCCTTTTTGTTCCATTTTTCTTCTCAGGATGTGAGAACATAGCAGGATCTAGTCAGGGTATGGAGTAATGGTTCTAGAAAGATGTTTTAGCAAACCTCACTATTTCTGTAAAATAGTGTATGACTAATTGCAATGAAGACTTATTTGAGTGTGGATATTGTCTAGAAGATAATATTTGTATTTAAACTCACAGTATGTGTTGTCGTATTTTTTTGCGATAATTGTATTATCGGTTGTTGTAGTTTGCTTTACGTACCATGTATTTGGCGACTCGTAATGGGTGTTGTATACCTATTTTGGGGGCATCACAAGAACAAAAAGTTCGCACAAGCCAATGTAACGGAGGTAGATGGTCTTTTTCAAGATATTTCTGAAATGAACCTTTCAGCGGTTGTTTCAGAAATAAGTATGGTTGAGAATCCAATAGAATGGTGGGTAGATACTAAAGCAACTCACCATGGGTGTTCCGACAAGAAGATGTTCTCCACATATCAAGAAATTGATAATGGAGAACATTTATACATGAGAAATTCTTTTCATCCAAGATTGTTTGAAAGGAAAGGTGATTACGAAGATGACATCCGGCAAGGAACTCACCTCAACAATGTGCTCCATGTGCACGATATTAGGAAAAATTTAGTGTCGTGGATCCTTCTTAGTCAAAAGGATTTAAATTAGTCTTTGTATCAAACAAATTTGTATTAACTAAAAATGAGATGTATGTGGGGAAGGGTTATATGAGCAATGGGCTCTTCAAAATGAATGTAATGTCTATTGTACCTTCCAATATTAATAAAATTATATCTTCTGCTTATATGATTGAGTCATCTAATTTATGGCATGGTAGATTAGGACATGTTAATTATAATACTATACGTAGATTAATTCATATGGAATATTTGCTAAAATGTGAGATTAACTCTAATCATAAATATGAAATTTGCGTTGAGGCAAAACTTAGAAAATCTTCTTTTAAATCAATTGCAAGAAGTACAGAACCTCTTGAATTAATACATACTGATATTTGTGATTTAAAGTATATACTTTATCACTTTTATAGATGATTGTACAAGATATTGTTATGTTTACTTATTGAGAAGTAAATATGAGGCTTTGGAAATGTTTAAACATTACAAAAATGAGGTTGAGAATCAAATTGATAAAAAGATCAAGATAGTTATAAGTGATAGAGGTGGGGAATATGAATTTCTATTTGTTAAAATTTGTTCACAACATGGTATAATACACCAAACAACTGCACCTTATTCACCACAACAAAATGGTGTTGCGATTAAAAGAAATGATGAATGCATTATTATTAAGTTACGGCTACCTCTAATTTATGGGAAGAAACAATTCTTTCAAAGAAATTATATTCAGGAACCTAATACCTCAAAAGAAGTCTAATGTTACACCCTATGAATTATGAAAAGGACGTAAGCTCCTTATAAACACTTACAAGTGTGGGTGTTTAGCAAAAGTAATGGTCCCACCACCCAAAAGGTGAAAATAGGACCAAAAATAATAGACTGTATATTCATTGGTTATGCTAATAATAAGTAGTGCATATAGATTTTTGGTTAATAAATCAAAAATAGAGGAAATACATGAAAATATGATTATTGAGTCAAAAGATGTTGAATTCTTTAAAACTGTATTTTCTAATAAAAAGGAACAAGAAACAAGTTCAAATAAAAGAACTTATGATGTTGTTAATGAAAGTAATCATGGTTTAGAAGATATTGATGAACCTAGACGTAGTAAACGTGCTAGAACATCAAAATCTTTTGGTCCGGATTTTCTAACCTATTTGTTAAAAAATCAGCCTCAAACCTATAAAGAAGCGATATCGAGTCCTGAAGCTCCATATTGGAAAGAGGCTATAAATAGTGAAGTAGAATCCATTTTGTATAATCATACGTGGGAATTAGTAGATCTCCCACCAGGCTCTAAACCACTTGAATATAAATGGATATTCAAGAAGAAAATGAAAGCAGATGGATCTATAGATAAATATAAAGCAAGACTTGTAATCAAAGGATACAGGCAAAAGAAGGGTTTGGATTATTTTGATACTTATTCTCCTGTGACAAGAATATCCTCGATTAGGATGTTAATAGCCATTGTAGCTATATATAATTTAGAAATACATCAAATGGATGTAAAAACAGCTTTCTTGAATGGAGATTTAGAAGAAGAAATCTACATGGAACAATTAAAAGGATTTATTGTTCCAAGATAAGAAAAGAAAGTTTGTCGGCTTGTAAAGTCTCTTTATGGATTAAAACAAGCACCTAAATAATGGCATGAAAATTTTGATAATGTAATGTTATCAAATGGTTTCAAAATAAATGAGTGTGACAAATGTATGTATGTCAAGGACACTAAGGATGGGTATGTTATTATTTGTCTTTATGTAGATGATATGCTCATTATGGGTAGTAATAATGAAATCATTAAAACTACTAAAAGAATGTTAAATAATATGTTTGACATGAAAGACATGGGTGTTGCTTGGAGATGTAATATTAGGAATTAAAGTTTCTAAAACATCTGATGAATTAGTGTTATCACAATCCCACTATATTGAGAAAATACTCAGGAAATTCAATCAATATGATTGTAATCCTGTGGGAACACCAATAGATATAAATCTACACTTGTCTAAAAATAAAGGAGAGAACATATCACAACCTGAGTATGCACAAATAATTGGAGGCCTTATGTACTTAATGAATTATACACGTCCTGACATAGCACAAGCTGTCAATAAATTGAATAGATTTACAAGCAATCCGTAACAAGATCAACTTTGGCGATTATAAGAGTTTTAAGGTATTTAAAATATACTCAAAATTTTGGATTGCACTACTTAAGATATCTCAGAAGACCTCAACTTATTATAAATAAAATTAAATTTCCTATTTTCATTATCTTGAAATAATAAGGAATTAATTTGATATAATACTTTGGTTATGGGTGAAATGTACAAATTTTGCAAAATAAGCAAGTGGTTATAAAATATTCATTGTTGTTTTGGGAATATTCGTTTTGGTCGTGGAATATTCTTGTTGTCGAGAAATATTCGTATGATGGCGCGAACCATTTGTGAGCCCCATAACTAATAACTATCGGATGATGAAAAACGATAAGTTTGAGTTTTATAAATAACGACGTAGTTGTTACTGCTTAACACTTTGTTGGAATACCCGATGGTTAAAATACGATGAATACATTGGGTTGCACAAAGAACACACTACGGTATTACACAATATTTTTTGAATTATTGATTCTTACATAAAAGGCACTACTCAATAATTGTTACGAAGAATATTTTATTTTATTGATTCAATAATTGATGCATTGCTATTTTATATTATTGTTGTTTCAATAATTATCACCGCATGAGATATTTCCTATTATCGGATCAATAATTAATATTATTTGAATAATATTATTAGATAGCATTATTGGCAATATCTATAAAGTTACATCGGTGAGAGGTTTGGTCACCTAATTGCTTTCATGAAGAAGGAAATATCCTTATCGGAAAGCCCCTCTTTCGTGGGGAACGACTTGGTTGTCATTATTATGATTACTAAATATTATTTGTGAATAATTATTTATTGATTTATATGATAAGAAAATATTTATTTGGATATAATTGAAGGAATTAATGTTGAGGTGTTTTATCAATATTTTTGTCGAATGGAGGTATTAAAAATCAAATCAGTGTTCTTAAAGCTCTATTCCGTGAGTTATAATCCGACCATTGGATCGTTGTGATTTTTGGATATGTTATACATATATAAGTTGAGTATATGTCCATAAATTTTAAACCGTTAAAATTAACGTATGATTTGTTATAAATTTTATGAGGTATTGAAAATCATCCGCTTTGTGGATTTCGAATATTTTCGGTTTGGAATTTGGTAAAACTTAAAGCTAAAAAGTTGTAGAGAATTCGATTTTGTATGGAATGGACATAAAATTTATATTTTTTTCATAAAAGGGCTATTTATTATGAATTATTGAAGTTTTGGAAATTAAAATATTTTTATTAAAAATTGGGTGGGACCCACTTTTGTTTTTTAAAAACATGTGGGCTGCTATTTTTTTTCGGAAATGGTATGCTAGATTTTTCAACAAAGTGTGTGTGGAAGATGAGAAAAGAAAAATTAATATTTTATTAATTTAGTCTCCTTTGGTGTTCTAGCATTTTTTTTTATAAATAGGCGCTTAAGTTAGAATTGAAAATCACACCAGAAACATAAGTTTTCTCTCTCTATATTGTCGAGCGTATTTTTATGAGTATTTAGATACTTTGAGAGTTATTAATCAGTGCAAGTTTCTTTCGGCTTTACATCTGATATTTTGATCAGAAATATTGTTATTTTAAGCTAAGGATGTTATTTTCTTCTTAAATGATATTATTTTTTTCAATATCATTATGCCGAATTATTGATATGAGTTTTATTGTGAAATTTCTACCTTTTTGTATCGGGTTACTATTCACGATATCTGACCTATTATTCACGATACGATTGTGAGACCCCAAATTTTATGAATAAAGATTTAAATTTCTCGAAATATATTTTTTAATATTATGGAGTTAACTTGATATAATGTTATAGTTGTGGGTAATATTTATAAATTTTACAAAACGCATAAGTTGTTATATAATATTCGATTGGTCAATTAATATTAGTTTTAACAGGAATATTCATACGACAAGACAATCATTGGTGGACCCCATAATGGAATTATTGTCGGATTGAGAAAACGACAAAAATATTTTTATGAAAATAACGACGGAAGTTTCACCGTTAATGTTGAAACACCCAGAGTGTTAAAAGTACGATGAATACGCGTGGTTGCATAAGTAGCACACAAGATTGATTATTGATGCTTACGTGAGAAGTCACTCGCTTTTGTTTAATTATTGCTATAATAATTGTTGCATAGTATCTCACGTTATTTGATTCAATTATTGTCGATATTTTATATATTATTAAATCTATAATTGAGATAACAAAGTTATTAATATTATTATTTGTAATATTAACGATGTCTAGAAGTTCTGCCAAGAAGAGGGTTGGTCACCTAATTGCGCGCCAATAGGGAGAAATCCTTATTGGAAAGCCCCCTCTTTCCTGGGAACGATCCGGTCGATTAATATTGTGAATTATAATAAAGGTGATAAGTTTTGTTTTATTATTATTATAAATGTAATAAAATGAAAAACTTTTTATATAAAATGAAAACTTTTATAAAGTTTTGTTTTATTTGATTATAAATAGAATATATTATATTTTATTATGCATAGTGTTTTGCATATAAGAAATCTTTTTATATAAAAATGTATACTTTTATAAAGTTATTTGTTTTATTATACTATAAATAGAATATATAATATTCTATTATGCATAGTGTTTGCATAGTAAAATCTTTTTATATAAAATGTAATATTTTTATAAAGTTATTCATTTTGTTAGATTATAAATAGAATATATTATATTTTATTTAAAAGATTTTGTTTTATTAGAATATTTTATTAATACCATATAGTTATAGTTAATCAATATGGACCGCTTAGTTTAAAAGTAAATCAATTTGGACCGTTCATGAATTAGTTACTATTCAGGTCCATTCTCCTATAAATAAAGCTCATTCCTTCATTATTTCTTACGAATTCACTTGAAACTCTGAGAGAGAAACTATAGAGAGAAAGAAGAAAAGTATTCTCGCTACTTCACTACTCCTATATCCAGGTTTCTTCTAAGGTAAGGGTATTATTTCATTCAGTATTCATGAAGAGAACTTCATTTATTCCATTCTTTATTATTCTGTTGGAATAACTCAGATACGCTGCTACCTACCTACATGGTGAAATTCTTACATTATTCCATTCTTTATCATTATGTTGGAATAACTTTGTCTATCTGAGTACCGCATACATGGTGAAATTCTTCATTATTCCATTCTTTATCATTATGTTGGAATAACTTGTCTATCTGAAGTACCTCATACATGGTGAAATTCTTACATTATTCCATTCTTTATCATTATATTGAATAACTCATTACGCCTCAAAAAATAGGTATACATCACCTATTCCGAAATCGCCAAATACATGATACGAATACAAATACAATCTTAAATATACAACATGAAATGTGAGTTTCAATACAAATATTGTCTTCTGCATAAAGATTAAAACTCAAAATAAGTCCTCAATACATTTATTAACACACTATTTCATAGAATAGTGAAGACTACTAATGCTATCATCCGGACCGACCGTCTCACTCATTTGCTACTAGTCCTCGCTTCGTTCTTATTTCCTTAAGAGAACAATGAAAACAAAAGGGTGAGCTCAACTAGCCCAAAGAAGAAATATTATGACTAAGATAATACAGAATAAATTATCGTTAGCCTTTAACAGTGTTAAACTGATACAATATAACAAACATCAAGTTTAACTGCAACGGAATAAACAATCCATTAAAAGAGTCAAGTAGAGAATATAATCTATTATCTTCTATTATTTAAAAGGTTTTTCATCACTTTTATCGCTGGGACTCAGCTTAATATATAATCCACATCATCCGTACTTTACTGACGAAGAATATTCATTAGTATCACAACCACAAATTATCCATGCACTACGGGCCAAGGATATTCGTGTATTCATTAATGGTCATGATTATGCCAACAACTGTCCATCAATGCACTACGGGCCAATGAGGACTTTTACCACATCATTTGTAACATTACGGTCATGATTATACCGAATAATTCCTGGTCATAATCATACCAAGTCCATCTATGCACAACAAAGCCATGAGGATGACTTTCAACATAATATAAGCATGAGGATGATGACAATGATATAAGAATTCAATAAAACAAGTTCAATAATTAATTTATCCGTAATTCAATAACGTCCAAATTATCAACACGATACTACTTTGTAGAGTAAAATTCAAGAATGCTCGTAAGAATATTTCCATGAAGAGATCTTCGGATGAAGCCTTGAATATCAAGGATATTCCACTAATTTCATGGAGTATAAAAGCCAAAACTTTAACCAACCGAGTATAATAAAGAATGGAATAACAAAAGAAATCACCGGTGCATGCGATAGACCGCATGCACGGATAGGTTATTCCAATAGAATAATAAATAATGGAATCAATCGTGCGTAAAGCGCACGCATGTGATATTCCAACAAAATAATAAATAATGGAACCAGGTCATTCAGAAAGCATTGCATGTGATATTCCAAATGAATAATACACAACGGAACCCGTGTCATGCGTAAACTCACGCATAAGATTTTCCAATGTAATAATAAATAATGAGAACCAAGTCAATGCGTGCTTGCATGCATGCGGATGTTCCAATGTAATAATAAAGAATGGAATAATGAAGAATTTCACCATGTATGCGGTACTTGCATGATGCAAAGTTATTCCAACATAATAATAAAGAATGGAATAATGTAAGAATTTCACCAAGTATGCGGTATATCGCATGAGGCAAAGTTATTCCAACATAATAACAAAGAATGGAATAACAGAAGTTCTCTTCATGAAGATGAAAGAAAGAAATAATACCCCTTACCGTAAAAGAAGAGTATTCCGACTAGTAGGGCGAGGATATTCTTGAAGAAAACTTGCACTACGCTCAAAGCTTCTTAAAACTCTAAAGAAATATGCTCAAGATTATAGAAGAATTCTCTGAACTTCTAGTGTGGTTTTTAATTCTAACTAAGCATCCTATTTATAGGAAAATAGAAAGGATAATATGTTGCACTATGCAATAAAATATAATATATTCTATTTATAATCAAATAAAACAAAACTTTATAAAAAGTATTCTGTTTTATATAAAAAGATTTTACTATGCAAACACTATGCATAATAAAATATAATATATTCTAATTATTGTCTAATAAAATAAATAACTTTATATAAAAATATTTTACTATGCAAAACACTACATAATAAAAAATATAATATATTCTAATTATTGTCTAATAAAATAAATAACTTTATAAAAGTATTCATTTTTTTTATAAAAAGCTTTTCTGTTTTATTACATTAATAATACTAATAAAATAAAATTTATATATTATATATATTATATATATAAACTTTAAATGACTTCATAAAAAGACACCTCAATATATCTAACATTATTTATCATTATTATTATTATTCACAATATTAATCAACCAGGTCGTTCCCAGGAAAGAGGGGACTTTCCAATAAGAATTTCTCCCTATTGGCGTGCAATTAGGTGACCAAACCTCTCATTGGCAGAATTTTTAGACATTGTTAATATTGCAAATAATAATATTAATAACTCTGTCATTTCAATTATTGATTATAAAATATCGACAATAATTGAATCAAATAATGTGAGATACTATGCCATAATTACTGTAGCAATAATTGAACAAAACTGAGTGACTTCTCACGTAATCAATACTGTGTGCTACTATGCAACCACGCGTATTACTGTACTTTTACTACCGAGTAGTTCAACAGTTTTAACTATAAAACTTTTGCCATTATTTTCATAAAAATATTTTTGTCATTTTCTCAATCCGACAATAATTCCGTTGTGGGGTCCACCAATGATTGTGTCGTCGTACGAATATTCCCTGTTAAAACGAATATTTCCCGACAAATCGAATATTATATAACAACTTGTGTACTTTGGAAAATTTATAAATATTACCCATAACTATAACACTATATCAAATTCATTCCATAATATTTAAAAATGATATTTATAGAAAAATCATCTTTATTAAAAAGTTGGGGTCTTACATAACCTGTCTATGCGAAGTACCGCATACATGGTGAAATTCTTCTATTATTCCATTTTTATCATTATGTTGGAATAACTCATCATAATGAAGTACTACATACATGATGAAATTCTTTTGTTATTCCATTCTTTATTATTCTGTTGGAACATCCTGTCTGTGCGTTTATGCATGACCTTGTTCCATTATTTATTATCTGTTGGAATATCTTGTCAGTGCGTTTACGCATGACCTGGTTCCGTTATTTATTATTCTATTGAAATAACTTGTCTATGCGATTTATCGCATGTCTGGTGATTTCTTTTGTTATTGCATTCTTTATTATACTTAGTTGGTTAAAGTTTTGGCTTTTATACTCCATGAAATTAGTTGAATATCCTTGATATTTGTGCTTCATCCAGTATCTTTTCATGGAAATATTCTTCTGAGCATTCTTGAGTTTTACCCCAAAGCAAAGCAAGATTGTTGATAATTTGGACATTATTGGTTCTTGGATAAATTAATTCTTGAACTTTTTTATTGAATTCTTATATCATTGTCATCATCCTCATGTTTATATTATCTTTGAAAGTCATCTCGTGGCCATAGATTGCATAGATGGACTTGGTATGATTAGGACCGTGGATTATTCTAGTATAATCATGGTAGTAATGTTACAAATGATGTGGTAAAGGTCCTCATTGGCCCGTAGTGCATTGATGGACAGTTGTTGGCATGATCATGACCATTGATGAATACACGAATATCCTTGGCCCGTAGTGTATGGATAATTTGTGGTTGTGATACTAATGAAAATGAATATCCTTGGCCGTAGTGCAGGGATGATGTGGATTATATATTAAGCTGAGTCCCAGCGATAAAAGTGATGAAAAACCTTTTAAATAATAGAAGATAGTAGATTTTATTCTCTACTTGACTCATTTAATGGATTGTTTGTTCCGTTGCAGTTAAACTTGATGTTTGTTATATTGTATCAGTTTAACACTGTTAAAGGCTAACGATAATTTATTCTGCATTATCTTAGTCATAATATTTCTTACTGGGCTAGTTGAGCTCACCCTTTTGTTTTCATTGTTCTCTTAAGGAAATAAGAACGTAGCAGGGACTAGTCGGAGAACAGAGTGACGGTCCAGATGATAGCATTAGTAGTCCTCACTATTCCATGAAATAGTGTGATAATAAATGTATTGAGGACTTATTTTGAGTTTGAATCTTCGCCTAGAAGACAATATTTGTATTAAAACTCACACTAATGTTGTATATTTAAGATTGTATTTGTATTTTGTTCCATGTATTTGGTGACTCAGAATAAGTGATGTATACCTATTTTGGGGGCGTCACAGTTGGTATCAAAGTTTAGGGATATGATCCCTGGCTGAGATGTGAGACAAGAACTAGGAGGGGAGAGACGAGGAATTCCTTCGCTAGGATGACCTACCTAAGTTTATTTGGTATTTAATTGGTCGGTCAGAGTATAGGGATAATATGTGATATGTTAATTAACCCTTGTTTTGTGGTAGTATTTGAAAATGACATCCGAGAATGTTGAGAATAGCAATGGAGCACAAGAGACCGTTGAGTCTCCACAAATCAATAATCAGGATAATGTGCATTAGGAAGGCGACAATCCTCATGCAAATAACAACATAGATCAAATGAATGAACGACGAGACGTTTAGGAGATTTTAGAATTCATGCAACACCAAACGAGAGAGACTCTTGTTCATAATGTAGGTGGAAATAATGGCAACCCATGGTGGTCCACCGCTAAGTAGTTCAAGGAGCCGGGACCACCGGAGTTTTTGGAAAGCCGTAACCACTTAAGGCGTAGACGTGGTAAAGCGAGATCACCAAGATATTTGATGTCTTGGAATGCTCAGAGGAGCAAAAGGTTCCATTCGCCACCTTTATGTTGCGTGAATAAGCAGATCATTTGTGGGAATCTGTCAAACGTACGCAGCCTGACGCACTCAAGATGTCTTGGGAGAATTTCCAAGAGCTGTTCAACGACAAGTACTTTCCCGAAAGTATTCGTCACGTGAAGGAGGTGGAGTTTATCACATTGGAGCTAAACCATATGACTGTGTCGCAATACGAGGCTAAATTTGCGGAGTTATCCCGGTTTGCATCCCATTTGGTCGATAATGAGGAGCGAATGACGTGAATGTTTCTAAGAGGTTTGAAACCCGATATACGTCAATACCTCATTTCTCACAAACTTTGTTTATATTGTGAATATGGCTCAGTTATTAGAGCGCGATAATGAGTCAGCACAACCAAAAGGCAACGACCAACAACACGATAATAATCGTATTCTATGGCAACGACCATCTAACAATGATAACCATCGTGGGGGAAATTATCATGCCAAGAATGGTAACCACTTCGGTGGTAATCATGGCCAAGATAATAGAAGTGGAAATTTTAAGAAGATGATGTTCAATAATGATGGAAAGACAAAGAAGATCAAGATTCAAGAAGAACGACCACCTATCAGATGTTTCAAATGCTTGATGACGGGAGAGGACACATCTGTCCAAACTATACGCAGCAATCCAAAGCGTGTTTCAATTGCGGAAGAGAAGGTCACCTAACTCAATTTTGTCGTGTAGTGAAGTCAAGTCCAGCTGGGATAGTGATACCAAAGGATGTCTCAGACAAGTCAAAGCCGGTAGTTTAAGTGAGAGCGTTTGTCGAGGAACCCAAACGAAGGTATCATAGATAAGTTAATAATAAATGCTTACGAAGTCTATACCTTATTCGATACCGGTGCTACCTATTCTTTTATCTCTCTTGCTTGTGCTCAACGTTTAAATTTGACCCCAGAGAAGTTAGACTTTGACTTATTGGTTAAAACTTAATTAGTAAAAAACCTTCGTTACCTCCACTATTTATAAATCTTGTTTGATTCAAATCGACACTTTCACGTTACCTGTCGATCTTATTTCTTTGAAAATACTTGTCTTGATGTGATTTTAGGAATCGATTGGTTAACTACTCATCAAACTTTTTGTAAGGTTGTTAGCTTTCATATTCATAACCAACCTATTATGCGAATTCAAGCAACCAAACCACTAAAGTCAATCACTGTCATATCAAGCCATAAGTAAAGAGCTCTGATCCTTTCTTTGTTGACTTCCTTGTGTGGAATGCACCGAAGCCAGACTTTCTATAGGCGATATCGTGAATGACGATGGCAAGTTGATAGGTATCAATGTGACGTACTATCCAAGTCTTGGATGAGAGTCACAGTTTTGAATGATATTTCTATTGTTAATAAATTTCCTCACATATTCTTGAAGACTTCTTAGCCTACCCCTAGAGCATGAAATCGAATTTTGTATTGACCCCAGTACAAAACCCATTTCTAAAACCCTTATATATTTCTTCAACCAAAATGAACGTATAATGCGCCAAAGATGTTGGCTCGAGCTGTTGAAGATTTTGACTATACCATTCAATATTATTATGGAAGAGCGAACGTAGTAGCTGACGCGTTGAGTAGAAGATCGTATGCGTTTACGAGTGCGATGTTATTAACTCAAAAACCCATTTCGTATAACTTACAAATGATGAAGATAGAGTTAAAGACTCTAGGGACCCACGTGAAGATTACGAATATACGATTAGAATCGACTTTAATCGATAAAGTTAAAGCCGCTCAAACTACACACCTGGAGCTGATGAATATGAAGAAGAAGGTTCAAGAAGGCGTTATTCTAGAAGCAAGACTCGATGAAGAGAGGAAATCTCAACCCTTGATTTTATTGGTCTATTTGAAATCCTCGATTGAGTAGGAACTGTGGCCTATAGACTCGTTTACCTCCAAGTATATCGCGTGTTCATAACATTTTTCACGTATCGATGTTACGTAAATATGTGGACGACCCGAACCACATTATTGAGTTAGAACCGGACGAACTAGCGGAAGATTTAACGTATGAGGAGATACGTGTTAAAATCTTGGATAAGAATGATCGTATTCAACACTCAAAGGTTATACCTCAAGAGTTAGAATCTGAAATGAAGTCAAGGTATCCTCATCTCTTCTAAGATACCAGTGTGCGTCGTAAATTTTGAGGGCGAAATTTCATAAGGAGGGGAGATTGTGAGACCCCAAATTTTATGAATAAAGATTTAAATTTCTCGAAATATATTTTTTTAATATTATGGAGTGAACTTGATATAATGTTATAGTTGTGGGTAATATTTATAAATTTTGCAAAGTACGCAAGTTGTTATATAATATTCGATTAGTCGGGGAATTTTCATTTTAACAGGGAATATTCATACGACGGCACAATCATTGGTGGACCCCACAATGGAATTATTGTCGGATTGAGAAAATGACAAAAATATTTTTATGAAAATAACGACGGAAGTTTTACCGTTAACTGTTGAAACACCCGGTGTTAAAAGTACAGGAATACGCATGGTTGCATAGTAGCACACGGTATTGATTATTGATGCTTACGTGAGAAGTCACTCAGTTTTGTTCAATTATTGCTTCAGTAATTGTTGCATAGTATCTCACGTTATTTGATTCAATTATTGTCGATATTTTATATATTATTAAATCAATAATTGAGATAACAAAGTTATTAATATTATTATTTGCAATATTAACGATGTCTAGAAGTTCTGCCAATGAGAGGTTTGGTCACCTAATTGCGCGCCAATAGGGATAAATCCCCTCTTTCCTGAGAACGACCTGGTCGATTAATATTGTGAATTATAATAAAGGTGATAAGTTTTGTTTTATTATTATTATAAATGTAATAAAACAGAATTTTTTTATATAAAACAGAAAACTTTTTATAAATTTTTATTTTATTTGATTATAAATAGAATATATTATATTTTATTATACATAGTGCCTGCATAGTGTTTGCATAGTAAAATCTTTTTATATAAAACAGAATACTTTTTTAAAGTTATTTGTTTTATTATACTATAAATAGAATATATAATATTCTATTATGCGTAGTGTTTGCATAGTGCTGATAAGTGTTTGCATAAAGCTTTGCATAGTAAAATCTTTTTATATAAAATGAATATTTTTTAAAGTTATTCATTTTATTAGATTATAAATAGAATATATTATATTTTATTTAAAAGATTTTGTTTTATTAGAATATTTTATTAATCTTTGCATAGTAAATCAATATGGACCGTCTTTTAAAAGTAAATCAATCTAGGCCGCTCATAAATTAGTTACAATTCAGGTCCATTCTCCTATAAATAGAAGCTCATTCCTTCATTATATCTTATGAATTCAATTTGAAACTCTAGAGATAAATAATAGAGAAAGAAAAAAAAATTCTACTTCTACTACTTCACTACTCCTATATCCGGTTTCTTCTAAGGTAAGGGGTATTATTTCTTTCAGTATTCATGAAGAGAACTTCATTATTCCATTCTTTATTATTCTATTGGAATAACTCAGATAATGTAGGCTACCCTATACTTGGTGAAATTCTTCATTATTCCATTCTTTATCATTATGTTGAATAACTTTTCTCATGCCAAGTACCGCATACACGGTGAAATTTTTCATTATTCTATTCTTTATCATTATGTTGGAATAACTTTGCTTTATGCGAAGTACCGCATACATGGTGAAATTCTTCATTATTCCATTCTTTATCATTATGTTGGAATAACTTTGCTACATCAAGTACCGCATACATGGTGAAATTAAATACATTATTCAATTCTTTATCATTATGTTAGAATAACCTGTCTATGCGAAGTACCGTATACATGGTGAAATTCTTTTGTTATTCCATTCTTTATTATTCTGTTGGAACATCTTGTCTATGCGTTTACGTATGACCTGGTTCTATTATTTATTATTCTGTTGGAATATCCTGTCTGTGCGTTTACGCATGACCTGGTTCCATTATTTATTATTCTGTTGGAATATCCTGTCTGTGCGTTTACACATGACCTGGTTCCGTTATTTTTTATTCTATTAGAATAACCTGTCTGTGCGATCTATCGCATGCCTTGTAATTTCTTTTGTTATTCCATTCTTTATTATACTCAGTTGGTTAATGTTTTGGCTTTTATACTCCATGAAATTAGTGGAATATCCTTGATATTTGCGCTTCATCCAGTATCTTTTCATGGAAATATTCTTCTGAGCATTCTTGAGTTTTACCCCACAAAGCAGTATCATGTTGACAATTTGGACGTTATTGGTTCTTGGATAAATTAATTCTTGAACTTGTTTTATTGAATTCTTATATCATTGTCATCATCCTCATGTTTATATTATGCTGAAAGTCATATGTGGCCTGTATTGCATAGATGTCCTTGGTATGATTAGGACCAGGGATTATTCGGTATAATCATGACCGTAATGTTACAAATGATGCGGTAAAGGTCCTCATTGGCCCGTAGTGCATTGATGGACAGTTGTTGGCATGATCATGACCATTGATGAATACACGAATATCCTTGGCCCGTAGTGCATGGATAATTTGTGGTTGTGATACTAATGAATATCCTTGGTAGTAGTGCGGGGATGATGTGGATTATATATTAAGTTGAGTCCCAAATGATAAAAGTGATGAAAACCTTTTAAATCATAGAAGATAGTAGATTTTATTCTCTACTTGACTCTTTTAATGGATTGCTTATTCAAATGCAGCAGCTTAAACTTGATGTTTGTTATATTGTATCGGTTTAACATCATTAAAGGCTAATGATAATTTATTCTCGCATTATCTTAGTCATAATATTTCTTCTCGGGCTAGTTGAGCTCACCCTTTTGCTTTCATTGTTCTCTTCGAGAATGAGAACGTGGCGAGGGACTAGTCGGGAACATAGTGAAGGTCCAGATGATAGCATTAGTAGTCCTCACTATTCTATGAAATAGTGTGATAATAAATGTATTGAGGACTTATTTTGAGTTTGAATACTATCTAGAAGACAATATTTGTATCAAAACTCACAGCTTATGTTGTATATTTAAGATTGTATTTGTATTCTGTACCATGTATTTGGCGACTCGGAATAGGTGATGTATACCTATTTTGGGGTCGTCACATACGGCACTATTCACCAAAAAAAAATTCTTATCTTTATCCCAGATGTCTATTATGGTTACTATCTTTGATTGTATCCATGTTTTTTATCTTTATTCTTGAATTTTACTCCATTATGGTTTATTATGGAGTATTTTTAAACTTGAGTTATCTAAAGTACGAATCTCTAAACTTTATCCTTTTCTCTCACTGGATTTGTTCTCTAAAATATTTTTCATCATCCTCAGTCCTTAATGGTGATACTTGATGAATATCTTTGGCTTATAGTGCAAAGATGAATGATTACCTAATGAATATCTTTGGCCTGTAGTGCAAAGATAAACAGGTGTTGAGATGAACATGACCAACTGGTGATACAAATGAATATCTTTGGCCCGTAGTGCAAAGATGAATATTTGATGCAAGATGTATATTGATTGATGTTACAGGGATAAAATATTGATGATGGACTTTTAAATTCATAGATGATAGTAGATTTCATTCTCTACTTAACTCTTCTAATGAATTATTGTTTCATTGCAGCTTGTTGATCTAAAACTTGTTGTCTATTATATTCTATCGATTTTTGCCTGTTGAAGACTAAGAATAATTTTTTGTATATTATCTTAGTCATAATATTCTTTACTGGGCTAGTTGAGCTCACTCTTTTCCTTTTTGTTTCATTTTTCTTCTCAGGAAGCGAGAACATAACAGGAACCAATCGGGGTATAGAGTGATGGTCCTAGACAGTTGTTTTAGCAGTCCTCACTATTTTTGTAAAATAGTGCATCAATAATTGTAATGAGGACTTTATTTGGGTGTGGATATTGTCTAGAAGACAATATTGTTTTTAAACTCACAGTATGTGTTGTCGTATTTTGCACGACAATTGTATTAATAAAGTTGTAGTTGTTTTCTGTACCATGTATTTGGCGACTCAGAATGGGTGATGTATACCTATTTTTGGGGCGTCACAATATCCAGTAGTACTTGAAGGATATTGTGATGCGAATTGGATATCGGATACAAAAGACTCTAAATCCACAAGTGGTTTTGTGTTTACACTAGGTGGAGGAGCAATATCATAGAAATATTCTAAACAAACATGTATTGCTCGATCAACGTTGGAATCTGAGTTTATTGCATTGGATAAGGCTGGAGAAGAAGCTAAATGGCCTCGTAATTTTTTATAAGATATTCCTATATGGCCTAAACCTATGCCGCCTATTTGTATCCATTGTGATAGTCAATCAACAATTGGAAGGGCACAGAGTCACATGTATAATGGTAAATCTAGACATATCTGTCGTAGACACAATACCATAAAACAATTGCTCTCTAACGACATTCTGTCTATGGAGTACATAAAGTCGAAAAAAAATATAGCGGATCCGTTGACTAAATGTTTGACTAGAGAGCAAGTAAAAATAACTTCGAGGGGAATGGGTTTAAAGCCTATAAACAATGATCGTCATGATGGAAACCCAACCTAGTTGACTGGAGATCCCAAGATCTAGGTTCAAATGGACAACCAAATTGTGAATGATTCAACCATGTGAGATCCCGAAATTATGAAATAAAAGTATTCAATAATTATTATTTTATTTAGTAAATGGTGAAATTGAGAAAGGGTTAAAGTTAAGGGTGATATGTGAAAATTTTGCAAAGTATGCAAGTTGTTATAAAATATTCGTTTGTTCAGGGAATATTCGTACGACGGCACAATCATTGGTGGGCCCCACAACAGAATTATTATCGAATTGAGAAAACAATAAAAATATTTTTATAAAAATAACGGCGGAAGTTTTACCGTTAACTGTTGAAACACCCGGTGTTAAA
This sequence comes from Panax quinquefolius, assembly GCA_020205615.1. Classification (NCBI taxonomy): domain Eukaryota; kingdom Viridiplantae; phylum Streptophyta; class Magnoliopsida; order Apiales; family Araliaceae; genus Panax; species Panax quinquefolius. The sequence continues at coordinate 108,027,028 of CM035157.1, read as the reverse complement.
AGTACAGTAATACACGTAGTTGCATAGTAGCACACAGTATTGATTATTGATACTTACGTGAGAAGTCACTAAGTTTTGTTCAATTATTGCTATAGTAATTGTTGCATAGTATCTCACGTTATTTGATTCAATTATTGTCGATATTTTATATATTATTAAATCAATAATTGAGATAACAAAGTTGTTAATATTATTATTTGCAATATTAACGATGTCTAGAAGTTCTGTTAAGGAGAGGTTTGGTCACCTAATTACGCCGCCATAGGGAGAAATTCTTATTGAAAGCCCCTCTTTCCGGGAACGATCTCGGTCGATTAATAGTGTGCATTATAATAATGATGATGAATTTTATTTTATTATTATTATAAATATAATAAAACGAAAACTTTTTATATAAAAAAGAATACTTTTTATAAAATTTTATTTTATTTGATTATAAATAGAATATAATATTTTTTATCATGCATAGTGTTTGCATAAGTGCTGCAGATAGTGTTAGCGATAGTAAAATCTTTTTATATAAAAAACATAATACTTTTATAAAGTTATTTGTTTTATTAGATTATAAATAGAATATAATATATTTTATTATGCATAGTATTTGCATAGTGTTGGCGTAGTAAAAAACTTTTTATATAAAATGTAATACTTTTATAAAGTTATTTATTTTATTAGATTATAAATAGAATATATTATATTTTATTATGCATAGTAATGTATGCATAGTGTTTGCATAGTAAAAATCTTTTTATATAAAACAGAATACTTTTATAAAGTTATTTGTTTTATTAGATTTTAAATAAAATATATATATATATATATAATATTTTATTGCATAGTATCCTTTCCATTCTCCTATAAATAGGATGTTTAGTTAGAATGGAAAATCACACCAGAAATTTAGAGAATTCTTCTTCTATAATCTTGAGCGTATTTTTTTAGAGTTTAAGAAAGCTTTGAGCGTAGAAAATAGTGCAAGTTTTCTTCAAATATATCCTCGCCCTACCCGTCGGAATACTCTTCTTTCTAAGGTAAGAGATATTATTATTATAGTAAGGGGTATTATTCTTTCGTATTCATAAAGAGAGTTATTTTCTTTCAATACTCGTAAGGGTTGTTATTCCATTCTTTATTATTATGTTAGAATAACTTTGTCTACATCTAGCACCGCATACACGGTGAAATTCTTTTGTCATTCCATTCTTTATTATTCTGTTGGAATAACCTGTCTGTGCGGTCTATCGCATGCCTGGTGAATTCTATTGTTATTCCATTCTTTATTATTCTATTGGAACATCCTTTCTGTGTGGATTACGCATGACCTGGTTCCATTTTTTATTATTCTGTTGGAACATCCTGTCTGTGTGGATTACGCATGACCTGGTTCCATTCTTTATTATCCTGTTGGAACATCCTGTATGTGCAGATTACGCATAACCTGGTTCCATTTTTTTATTATTCTATTGGGAATAACCTGTCTGTACGGTCTATCGCATGCATGGTGAATTCTTCTGTTATTCCATTCTTTATTATTCAGTTGAAATGATCTGTCTACGTGGATTACCGCATGGCGGGCGAAAATCCATTTGCAGTTTCGTAATTTTTCTGACCCTCAAAAATTCTGGAAAATTTTGAAATGATAATTTGATGAGTTTTCTATATTGTGTCCAAAAATGGCAATTTTTGGTATGATTATGGCTATGGATTCTCTTCGGCCAAGGGTACAAAGATGAATTATTTTATGGCATAATCTTGACCATTGAATTTACAATTGAATATTTTTAGCTTAAGTGCAAAGGTGAATTGATCAACATGGTTATAATTATGGTTTATATAAATTCTGAAATGATTATGTATTTCTTTGAGATATTAATATCTTTGGCCTGTAGTGCAAAGATGAATTATTGATGAATATCTTTGGCCCGTAGTGCAAAGATGACATATTGTTGAATTTCTTTGTCCTGTAGTGTAAAGATGACTTGTTGATGAATATCTTTGGCCCGTAGTGCAAAGATGAATTTATTAGTATGATTATGAACATGAACTGTGATATGGTATAACCATGATCTTTGATGTTTCAGGTAAAGACAAGTGATGGAAATTATCTTCGTCCTCGATGAGAAAAGGAATTTGAAACCACAAATATGATTATGAGTTATTCATATGATTGTGGACAGGAACTATTGATTGATATTACAGGGATAAAATATTGTTGGTGGACTTTTAACATAGAGAAGATAATAGACATTATGGTCTATTTGACTCTTCTAGTGGATTGCTCGTTCCACTGCAACTATGGTTGAAAAGTTTTATCATCTACCATATGTTCTAAATCTCTGATTTATTACTGACGAAGGCTATTGATAATTTAATTATCTTTAGTTACGATATTCTTTACTAGACTATTTGTGCTCACCCTTTTGCTTCACAATCTCACCCTTTTGCTTCATAATTCCTTTCAGGTAATAAGAGTGTAGCTAGGTCGAGCGGGGATAACAGGGGAATAGAACGGTGGTCTATAGCTGTTGAGGTTCTCCCTAAATAGTATGGAAATAATTTTATTGAGAACTTTAGATAAGTGTGTCGATTGTATAACGCCATTTGATATTTAATTTTGGTGAACCGAATAGGGTGAGGTGAACCCAACTTTGGAAGGGCGTTTTACCACTATCATACAAGATGTCTAATGACATACAACCTCAAGTTATCATAAGACAGGGTTGTGCACATCCACTTGCTGAGTACATCTACAAGCACTACCTATATGATCTTGGAGTTTATTTGAAATATAATTTACACTTGGAGACAACGGAGATCATTATATGTCAAGAGAAGACTCACAATTGGAAAGAAGATGATAGTAATCTTCTTATTTTTCTTTGGGGTCTATTGGGTCAACCAAGGATAATTCTGTGAACATATGATATCTATCATTACCTAGACGCATGGCCTCCCATGTACGAAGGTTTCCTTCAGCACTTCCCAAAGATTTTAATTTCTAAAATAGTTATTGACTGTACCTTTATGTAAGGTGAAATTGTGACATGAGTCAGAGTTGGTATATATATTTGTATTTAAACTCACAAGATGCATGTATGTCGTCAGATTTTTGCACTGGCGAATTGTATAAATGACGTTGTCAGTGGTGTATTTTCTGGCGACCCAAGAAGGGTGATGTATACCTATTTTGGGGGCGTCACAAACCAAATCACTATACAGAAATTAATTTCTTCTGCTCAATCTTATGATACGAGATAGTGATACCTGCAGCGGTTACATGATAAGCTATGCTTTTAATGATTCTTAAATCTTGATAAATATGTGGAGTATGGCAGGATACTCTTATTAAGAATCACCTATGTGAGTCTGAACTGGGCTAATTTTATGAGAAAAATAAGGCTATACTTCTCTAAAGCACTCATAAATCTGGGATTGTTCGGGGCCAAAATGAACAAAATCATGAGAACCAAATAATGTCTAGAAAGATTCTGTGTGAAATTACTATTGTCTCGATTTACACAAACGATTGGACAGTTCAAGACATCACGTTCACTAGACAACTAGTAAACCCGATAGTTTTCACAAGAGAAGGTTCAAAGCCAAAAGTTACCTCTCTCGATACAGATGATTTCTAATTTTGTCTCTCTCTCAGAGTCTGCATAATATTTGCATAAGATCGGCAGTCAATATCATTCATGTGGGGGATTGTTGGAATTTGAGCCTAAATTAATATGGGTGTCATTAATTAATTTTAATGATTCCATATATTAATTTGTTCTACTCCTTGAGTAGATTAAATTAAGTATTTAGAAGCTCAAATCCATGGAGTGATGAATGAGATATTAACACCCAAAGATCACACTTGGAAATGATAAAAGATAATAAATACATGTGGGAAAAATCAAGTCCCACATAGGCTAGGAATTAAATATTTTATATGTTTATATACAAGGAAAGTGCTCTTGGGTTTGGGCCCCAAGGGGCACCCCACTTTTGTGGCACGAGGCACGTGGGTTGTGGGTCTGGGTCTTGTATATAATTTCTTAAACAAAATTTATTTAAAATTTTTAATTAAAATTTATTAAAATTTTATTTATTTAATTCTATTATCAAAATTGTGTCGTTTTGAGAAGCTGTATTTATTATATTATCAAAACTGTGTCATTTTGAGAAGCGGTATTATCAAAACTGTGTCGTTTTGAGGAAGCGGTATCTGTAAATTTGAACGGGCAGCCCAAAACTACGCCATTTTTGTCGCGCCTTTTCTTCTAAGCCTAAAACTACATAGTTTTGATTCTACTATTGCTTAAACTACGTCGTTTTAAGGGACCGAATAGATGCGCTTATTCTGCAAATGGTCAAAACTACGTCGTTTTGACCAAGAGATAAAAATAATACCTCTTCAGAAGCACCCCATGCCTTTTCAAGGGTGATGTGCCCATCCGAAGGGTCACCAACCCCTCCTATAAATAGATAGGAGGGGGCAGCCTTCAAGATCATCCATTTCTCAAGCATTCTAGTATAATAGAGCATTCTAGTATATAATTTATTCATCAATTTTCTTAGTAAATTTGAGAGAGAGTTTGAGCATTTCTTTTGGTTCGTAGAGTATACTTTTTGTAGTCTTTGCAAAAGTATACAAATGTCATTATCAGATCCTCAGGAGATGAGTCTTTATCAACTCTAAGCACCACACGGAGGGCATAATTATCTTAAGGACATAGTACCAAGTACTAGCCTTGACAAATCATTTACTGCGAGATAAGTTAATATAAATATATATAATTTCCTTTAAGGTTACTAACAAAGACACGTCTCCTAATTATTCATGGATTGAAAGATATGGACGTTTCAGTAAAATGCGCAAAGACTGAAGGCACGAACTTCGAGGTTGTAGGATCCACTGGGCCCAACCGCAGGTGCAACAGTGGCCCTATATATGGACATCAGTAGCTCATTTAATTTGCAAAAGGAGAGCTCATTTTTAGAGAGAGAAAATTGATTCTAGAGAGAAAGAGCTCGAATTTGGCAACAAAAAATCCTTATATTCAAGTTACATCTAGTATTATATAGTTAGATCTCCTATATATTGAGTGATATAGCATATAGTCATGTCAAAAGAAGCTTGTTTATTCATTCTCCAAGGTGAAAAATTGAATCTTTTGTGCATTTTGATATGTTTTCAAGTTTTTAGTTTATTTTGATGATAATAATTATTGGAAATTAAATTAATTAAAAAAGTAGAATCCTTTCCATAAATTTTATATTTTATTTGATTTTATCTAAAGTATTTTCTAATTTTTATTGAATTGATTTTTATTGACCTTGATAATTTAAATATTAAATGTTAAATAAAATTGATTCATATAATAAAATTTCCTAAGACAATGAGATCCTATTTTCTTTCAAATCACAATACAAAATGGGGGAAAAATATTTTTGCATGCATTTATATATCTGCTTATATACATATATAAAGTCGTGTGTGTGTATATGTCTTACATGTGTGTGCTGACTAATCTTTGGGACATTCATTATGGGACACGGTTTTGATTTTGAGTTTACTTAAGCATTAAAAGCTTTAAAGGAACATGTGCTTTATTTAAACCATCTCTGACCGAATTTGAGATGTGCTAAAGCTTTTTGAGAAGCTTTGATTTAGCATTCATTTATTTGCTAAGTTGACAAAGAGTTGTATGGGATAAATTTTTAATAGGGTTCTTCTATACGGACATGTAAATTGGATAGAAAAATTAAATTGGTAGTATAAAATAGATTTATTCCCGCGAATAAAGTGATTCTACAATTAATTTTATTCTACCAGTTCAATTTTCCTGTCCATTTTACCTGTTCGTGTATACTTATTATTTTTAAAATCTTCAGCACTTACATGCTGGAAATCCGTGTACTTTTAAAAACGAGAATTTCATCCGGATCATTGATTTTAAAATAAGCAATTCTAGTCATTCATTCCCAAATAGATTTTAACAATTACCATTTTGCCCCCAACTTAAAAAAAATTATAAATAGGGGAGTCTTTCATTCATTTGGTTTTCACCAATTCGCTTGAAAAGAAAAACTTACTCTCCTTGCCTACATACTCTCTCTAAAGCTTTCTATATCTTCTTACCAAAATTCTGATTATTTGAGAAGAAAAAATTATTCCATGTAATTGAGATAAGTTATTTGATTTAGTTTATTTGAATTATCTCTTAGTTAAATATATATATATACTAATATAAATTGTCATAAAAAATTACATATATATCTATATTTCATCTCTTTATCAAAAAAAAAATTCATACTTATACACCTAGGCTACGGAGATATTCCTCTTAAGTGAAGGAATCGAATCGTACGATTTCTTAAAGTACTAAGTGGCCTTTTATTGATATTATTTATATAAATATCATAAATATTGTAAAGTAGATCTACACTTGATAATTCAGAACAACACTAAGATATTCTTCTGAAAAGAGTGAATCATCCTAACCGGATTTGAAAATCTAAGTGATCTATCGAAAATATTTATATAAATATCAATTGTGAAATTATAAATTTTGTCATACTTAGACACCTAGGCTATAGAGACATTCCTATTAAGTGAGGAAATCAGACCGTACGATTCCTTAAAGTACTAAGTGACTTTATTTATAACCAGTCACATAATAGATAAAATATCATTATATATTCTCTGAGTTAAACAAATATATTTGTTATATCAAGTATTTTTTAACTGATTAAATTGTTATACTTGATAATTATTGTTTAAATTGATTTATTCATTTAATCACAAGTATTTAAACATAAATTTATTCAAAGAATACTTGTTAGATAAAATCTAAAATTAAATTTGAGCATAAATTCATTTATAATATTTGAAATTATATTTAATACTTTAAATCAATAGAAACGCACTCTAAATTTTAAAGTATAAATAATTCTTTATAAGCTCGCATTAAACTTTGTACCTATTTATTCATAACCATATTTAAACAATTATAAAAGTTACATAAACTTTTATAACTAAGTTAAAATTCACATTTGTCTACACAAGAAGCACGTTTTTATTAAACTTATATTTGATCTTTAATTGTTATCTGCTTATTTGAGAAGAATCAATCTATACTAAATTTTATCTGCTTATTTAAGAAGCATATTGTTGTAAAATCTTTTATAAAAAGAAAAAGGGCAGAGTTAGTTTATTTTATGTACTTGTGAGAAAGACAAGTAATTCTTCGACCAAGACCATAGTCTTAGAGAGATCAGCTGGGAGTTAGGTCTCTAGTGAACTTGTGAGGTGAGGAAGAGGCTGTTGTTTTAAGACCAGATCATAGAATAGAACTGAACTCAAAAGAAGTACAACTAAGCTTGAGGAAGGAGTTGGGAGCTTGTTGTCTAAGATAGATTAGTTGAAAATAGTTGAAAGTTTGTCTATCAAACTTTGTAAAGGTTTTTTTGCCTATTGAAGGAGTATTTATTACTGATAGTAATAAGATCTCAAATCCTGGATAGGAGCTTGAGACTGGACGTAGCAACATACTCGAGATGTATGTTGTGAATCAGACAAATCTATGGGCATTGTGTGATTGAATTTTTATTGTCTTGCATTTTAATTTTAAAACTACAAACTAATTAACTAAAAAATTCAAATAAGGCCTAAGATAAATTTTAAACGGTAATAATCTATCCAACCCCCCTTCTAAATTATTATTGGACTCTCAATTGGTACCAAAACAGTGATCTTTACCTTGTTTGTTGAGTGGATACAGACATATCTAAGAGTAGATCCATGGCCTACAATGCTACTGATTACGGAGAAGAATTATCAATGTCCAGACAACCACTATTTGATGGAATCAACTTTTTCACCTGGAAAATAATATTTAAAATCTATGCCAAGTCACAAAGAATCAAAATTTTGTATGCAATATAACGAGGTGTGAAAGTTCCAACTAAAATTCAAGGAGAAAATATCGTTAAAAAACACCACTGAAGAAGAAGAGACTATGAATATAGCCTCACGAGCTGAACAGGTGTTAGCAAGTGCTTTAATTAAAAAAGAGTATAAAAGAGTTAGTAATTGTAAAAATACAAAAGACATTTGGAAAAAATTGATTGTAGCCTATGAAGGAACCAATCATATCAAAGAAATCAGAAAAGATTATCTAATCCATGAATATGAAAGTTTCAAGCTTGAAGAAGGAGAAAAGATCATTGATATAGAAACACGTTTTTCTAGAATCATTGATGAGCTGGAACAACTAGGAAAGGCATATACAACAAATGAGAAAAACAGAAGAATTCTCAAAACCCTTCCATCCATCTAGAAAATGAAGGTTACAACAATCAAGGAAATGTAAAAAAATCTAACCACATATCTTCTTGATAACCTTATTGGAAATCTTCGTACTCATGAAGTCGACATGCTAGTCGAAAAAGTTGGATAAGACACAGATCTCAAAAAGAAAGAAATTTCTTTCAAAGCTCTTCTTGTAGATCAAGAAAGTGATGATGAAGAACTAAATGAAGAACTCCTGAGTCTAGATAACAATGAAGTTGCTTTATTATCCAGATGACTCAGGAAAGTAATTCAAAGTAAAGCAAAAAAATATGGCAAAGGCTTTATGAAAACAAATAACAACTTCAACAACTTCAAAAGCAATCAAATATTCAAGCCAAAAGCACAAGGAGGAAACTTCAAAGCAAACAACAACAACTTCAGAAATGTTAACTCCAATGAAAATTAAAACACATGTTTCGAATGCAACCAGCCCGAACATTTCAAAAAGGATTGTCCAAAACTAGTCAACAACAAAGTTCTAGTAGATGAGGAAGGATGTGATCTAAGTGACGAAGAAGAAGCTACCGAACAAACCAAAGAAATTGCAAATCTTTGCTTAATGGCAGACAATGACTCATCACCAAGATCTGAGGTAAATTCTAAACATCAATTACCTAGCACTTCATTTTCCATACATTAGAAAATATAAATGAAGAACATTATGAATTACAAGAAGCTTAGAGTTACATATATGAAAATAATGAAATAATAAAAGAAGATTTCATGATATTAGAAGAAGAATTAGAAAAATTAATTAAAACTAATAAATATCTTGAAATAGAAAATTCAAGTTTAACTATAACTAATGAAAGCCCTGAATGAAGAAAAAGAAGAAAATAATTTATTATTAAAAGAAGAATTAGAAAAATTAAGAAAAATAAAAAAAATTCTTGAAATTAAAAATACAAATTTAATTATAACTAATGAAAGTTTAAATGATGCATATTTAGAAAATAATTCATTAAAAGAAGAATTAGAACAATTTAAAAGGATAAATAAAAATCTTGAAATAGAAAACTCAACACTTGTCATTTCAATTGAAAATCTTGAAATTGAAAATTTAACACTTGTTGTAATTAATGAAGATACTCAAATACAAAATCAAGAGTTAATCAAGAAATTAAAAATCTCAAGTTTGAGAATTCACATCTAAAAACATAATTAAAAAACATAATTCTTTAATTGAAAATTTGACCAAAGAACGTGATGATTTAAATACTATAATTTATAAATTTACAAAAAAAAAAAAGAAAATCTTGGTGTCATGTTAAATCAACAAAAATATAATTTTAATAAAGAAGGTTTAGGGTATACTGGAGAAACAAGTAAATCAAAAGACAAATGATTATATCATGTTAAAAGAAAAGGAAAGGAAAGTCATATATCTTCTTTCACCAAATGTTCTTACTGTTATAGAAATGGTCATTCCTTTTATATGTGCAATGCTAGAAATGGAAATTATAAAAGAAAAATGATTTGGGTTCCCAAAGGAACATACACTACACCAACTATTACGAGAAAAGAATTTCATAAAAATTATTACCATACATCATATAATCCTATTACATATAGAATGCTTATTTCTACAAAAACTGATTATCCTATGTCAAGTTTTGTAAAGGAAAATACAAATATTCTTTATACAAGATGGAAAACTTACCCAAAGGACCTTTCATATTAAAGGGTATCAATTTATAAAATTAGTACATATATTACATATATGTCTTGCAGTTGACTTGAATAAAAGTAACATGAGATTATTTTAAGTTATCCCATGAATAATCCCATAAAAAAACAAATATGTAACTAGGACTATTAATTTAATCATAAAATTAATAATTTCGGAATTATAATTCTTGCAAACAAATATAGTTTTGGTTCACTAAATCATAGAAAAAAAGAAATGACATTGAAAGTATGTCATTTCCACATGACATGAATAGGGTATGAACTTAGATATGACGAGTGGAATTGTGTTGTTATAGTATCATCAATAAAAAGGGGATTATTTTGCGCAAGGAAGAGAGTTTATATATTTCAATAATTATGTTACTAATATTGTACGCCATTATGATTTACCTTAAATAAATAAATTTTGAATTTATAAATGATATAATTTAGGCACTTTGTGTTATAGAATATTGTGGAATATATCTTGTATTTTGTGAAATATGCCTTGTAGCATTTAACAAATTATGTAATGAATTAATAAAAAACAAATGTGCAATATCACGTAATTCTTGACATTAATTAAAAAGCATCCCAAGAATTGAGTTGTAATAATAAAGATTCTTATAAAAATAAAATTTACTTGTCAAGATCATTCAAGAAAACCTTACTTTATTAGTTTGATAAACTTACAAAAAAAGGGGAAAAATCTCCTTTTATTGATGATACTATATAACAAAACAGTAAGGTTTATATATAACAAAAAATCCCTTTTCACTGTGTATAGATGAAGAAATTATGAAGGGTAGCTTAATTAGTCCCACATCGAAGTGTGTATATATATATATATATATATAAGAGCAATTTACAAAAAAAAAGTATCAAAATTAAAGGGAGTTTATCCTCTTGAGAAATTAGGCTCTCACTTGTATAATAAATCAACCATGGCTATAAACGTGCCAAAATCGAGTCTAACACATTATAATTCACTTGAAAATCAGAAAATAATATTTTTATTCATATATTTTTATGTATCCTTACATGTATATATTTATAGAAATAGTAGAGATCCTACAATCAAGCTATTCATCCTACAATCAAGCTATTCCTATAGTTAAGTTATTTAGTTATTCCTATAATTAAGATATTCCTATAATTAAGTTACAATAGAGAATATTTGACTATTAAACCAATATCGCAACACTCCCCCTCAAGTTGGTGCATAGATGTCACACATGCCCAACTTGCCCAAAAACTTTGAGAACACTCGACTTGAAAAGACTTTGGTGAGAATATCAGCCAATTGATCTTCGGATCGAATCTTAGGCAACTCGACAATTTTCTCATCCAATTTTTCCTTAATGAAGAATCTGTCTAATTCCACATGTTTTGTACGATCATGTTGTACCGGATTATGAGCAATATCACATGCTGCTTTATTGTCACAATAAAGCCGAATTGGTTGCCTAGACAGATATCCCAAATCCCTCAATAGAAGTCTCAGCCACAATACTTCACATATTCCAAGTGCCATACCCCTGAATTCAGCCTCTGCGCTTGAACGTGCAACAACATTCTACTTCTTGCTTCTCCATGTAACGAGATTACCACCTACAAAGGTGAAATATCCCGAAGTAGATCGTCTGTCATCTATTTCTCCAGCCCAGTCAACATCACTATATACATCCACACTTTGACAATCTACATTTTTAGTGAACAAAATGCCCTTTTCAGGAGCAGACTTCAGATACCTTAAAATGCGCATAACTGCATTCATATGTTGTTCTCCAGGATTATGCATAAACTGGCTAACAATACTCAATGCATAGGCAAGATCTGGCCTAGTGTGGGCTAAGTACATCAATCTTCCAACGAGCCTCTGATATCTCCCTTTATCAATAGGGACCTGATTAGTCTCAACGTATAACTTCAATCCTTCTTCTACTAGTGTATCAGCTGGTTGACATGCCGACATACTAGTTTCCTGCAACAAATCTAAAGCATATTTTCTTTGAGACAAGAAAATCCCTTTATTAGATCGAGACACTTCGATCCCAAGAAAATATTTCAAGTGACCGAGGTCTTTCACTTTGAATTCGCTTGACAAGTAACTTTGTAAAGCCTTCCTTTCATCAGGGTCATTTCCTGTAACCACCATGTCATCAACATACACAATAAGGGCAGTGATCTTACTATACTGTCTTTTCAAGAATAAAGTGTGGTCTGAATTACTCTGATGGTACCTCATGGACTTCGTGAATCTTCCAAACCATGCTCTCAGAGATTGTTTTAGCCCATACAACGATTTCTTTAATTTGTGCACCTTTCGACAATGCACTTCTGGTATCATGCACCCTAGTGGCAAATCCATGTACACTTCTTCAGACAACTCGCCATGCAGAAATGCATTTTTCACATCAAATTGTTGCAATGGCCAATCAAGGTTCGCAACTAGAGACAATAAGACTCGAACTGTGCTAATTTTAGCTACAGGTGCAAATGTATCTATATAATCAATTCTATAGGTTTGGGTGTACCCTTTTGCCACCAGTCTTGCTTTAAAATGTTCAATTGTACCATCTGCTTTGTGTTTCACAGTATAAACCCACCGACATCCAACTGGTTTCTTCCCTGAAGGACGATCAACAAGTTCCCAAGTTTTACTCTTCTGCAAGGATTTCATTTCCTCATTCATAGCAGTTTTCCACCTCGGGTCAGCTAAGGCTTCCTGCACACTGTTAGGAATAGATACAGTAGATAATTGATTTACAAATGACTTATTTGATTCAGACAAGCGATGGTTAGACACATAATGACTCATGGGATATTTAACTTTACTAGAAAGTTCGGGTTCATATGTGGGTGTGGGGATACCTCTGGTTTGACGCGGTGGTAGTTGTTTTCTTGGTGGTTCAGACACTATAGCAGGACCATCCTCAGTAGGCGATTGGTTTGGTGTATCAGTTACCTGTGGTGCGAGAGATTCAGATGGAGGTTGCTCCACAACTTCATTTTCTGGATCTTCATCTCCATTGTGGTCCAAATTTATACACTCAAATCCAATTCACCAGCATTCTCATTACCAAGTTCATGGCGTTCTGTTTCATTCCCATTCAGATTGTTACCAAGTTCAGGGCGTTCCGTTTCTATAGAGATCAGAAACTCATAGTCTAGAGCTTGAACTTCTTCCAGGTACTCCCCTTGAAGTTCAGGCTCAGAGGAAAAATACATCGAGTCTTCATGAAAAACTACATCCATTGTAACAAACATTCGTTTTCTTGGAGGATGATAGCATCGGTACCCCTTTTGATAAGCAGCATATGTGAGACCCCGAATTTTATGAAATGAAAGTATTCAATTTTCTTATTATTATTTTATTTAGTAAATGGTTAAATTGAGAAAGGGTTAAAGTTAAGGGTGATATTTGAAAATTTTACAAAGTAAGCAAGTTGTTATTCGTTTGGTCGGGGAATATTCTTTTTGTCGGGGAATATCCGTACGACGGCACAATCATTGGTGGACCCCACAATGGAAGTATTGTCGTAGTAAGAAAATGATGTAATTATCTTTTATAAAATTAACTATGTAGTGTTACCGTTAAAACCGTTGAACTACCCTAGTAGTAAAAGTACAAAGAATATGTGTGGTGCATAGTAGCAGACACCATTGATTATTGATGCTTACGTAAGAAGTCACTCGCTTATACTCAATTATTACTCACGATAATTGTTGCATCATATCTCTCATATTATTGATTCAATTATTGTCACAGTATCATCTGTGCATTATTTATATTATTAAATTAATAATTGAGACGACAAAGTTATTCATATTATTATTTGCAATATTGACAATGTCTAGAAGTTCTGTCAAGGAGAGGTTTGGTCACCTAATTGCGCGTCAATAAGGAGAAATTTTTATCGAAAAACCCCCTCTTTCCTGGGAACGACCTAGTTGTTAAATATTGTGAATTATAATATTAATGATGAATAAGTTTGTGTTGATTAAATATGAAATTGATAGTTCCATTGTGTTGGAATTATTAGTGTTAGGAAAATCGACATTTATTTCGATAATAATTGATGTCTGGAGGTTATATTGACCAATCGGATAATTAACCGGATAAATGAGTAATTAATTGTTATTAATTCACATGCTTATAACTATGTGTTCACATGTGTGTACTATTGATTCACATGATTTACTATTAGGGGAGTTTGTGCAATTTTGATAATACTTGCATGACTAAGTTAAAAATGGAGGTATAGATGAAGGTACTATACTATAATTAATTTTTTTACATGTTTAGAACTATTGAGTCACATGATTTGCTATTAGGGGAGGTGGTGCAAGTTAGATAATACTTGGATGACAAAATTAAAAATGAAGGAAAAGATGAAGGTATTATACTGTAATATTTCGAGCCCCAAAATGTGCAATTATAGAAACTATATTTTTCTATAAATAGAAGCTCATTCCTTCATTATTTTTCACCAATTCACAAAAGCTATAGAGCAATTATTATAGAGAGAAAGAAGAAGAGAAGTCTGCTACCTCACTATTTCAGTATCCAGTCTTCTTCTGAGGTAAATGATATCATTGCTTATATTATGATGAAAGTCATCTTTGGCTTACGTGCAAAGATGTACTGTTGATTATTGGTTTTACACTTGTATATCTTTGGCTTACGTGCAAAGATGGACTATTGATTGATGAGTATCATTGGCTTATGTGCATAGATGAACTATTTATTGGCATGATTATGACCAGGGATCATTCGGTATAATCATGACCCGTAATATTATAGATGATGTGGTAAAAGTCCTCATTGGCCCGTAGTACATTAATGGACAGTTATTGGTATGATTATAACCTGGGATTATTCGATATAATTATGACCATTGATGATTACATGAATATCCTTGGCTGTAGTGTAGGGATGATTCAATGATGTGGATTATTTATTAAGCTGAGTCTCAGCGATAAAATATTGGTTATACACTTTTAATTCGTAAAAGATAGTAGATATCATGCTCTATTTGACTCTTCTAAAATACAGTTGTAAGTTTTTGGCCTGTAGTGCAAAGATGAATTGTTAATGAATATCTTTGGTCGAAAAGTCAAGAATGAATTTATTAGTATGATTATGAAAGCGTAAATTGTGATTTGGTATAACCATGATTTTTGATGTTTCAGGTGAAGATAGGTGATGAAAATTATCTTCGTCTTGGGTGCGAAGAGGAATTTAGAATCACAATTATGATTATGAGTTATTCATATGATTGTGGACATGAATTGTTGATTGATGTTATAGGGATAAAACATCATTGGTGGACTTTTAA
This sequence comes from Panax quinquefolius, assembly GCA_020205615.1. NCBI lineage: Eukaryota > Viridiplantae > Streptophyta > Magnoliopsida > Apiales > Araliaceae > Panax > Panax quinquefolius. The sequence goes on along the minus strand of CM035157.1, from coordinate 108,011,674 downwards.
CATAGAGAAGATAATATACCTGATGGTCTATTTGACTCTTCTAATGGATTGCTCGTTCCGCTGCAACTATGGTTGAAAAGTTTTATCATCTACCATATGTTCTAAATCTCTGATTTATTACTGATGAAGTCTATTGATAATTTAATTATCTTTAGTCATGATATTCTTTACTGGGCTAGTTGTGCTCACCCTTTTTGCTTCACAATTCATTTCAGGTAATAAGAGTGTTGCACAGTCGAAGCTGGGATAATAGGGAATAGAACGGTGAATCTATAGTCATTGAGGTTCTCCCTAAATAGTATGGAAATAATTTTATTAAGAACTTTAGATAAGTGTGTCGTATTGTATACGTCATTTGATATTTAATTTTGGTGAACCGAATAGGGTGAGGTGAACCCAACTTTGGAAGGGTGTTTTGCCACTATCATACAAAATTTCTAATGACATACAACCTCATGTTATCATAAGACATGGTTGTGCACATCCACTTGCTGAGTATATTTATGAGCACTACCTATATAATCTTGGAGTTGGTTTGAAATATAATTCTCAATTGGAGAAAACAGAGATAATTATATGTCAAGAAAACACTCACCATTGGAAAGAAGATGATAGCAATCTTCTTTTTTTTGTTTGGGAACTATTGGGTCAACCAAGGATAATTCTGTGGACATATGATATCTATCATAACCTAGACGAATGGCCTCCCATGTACGAAGGTTTCCTTGAGTATTTTCCAAAAATTTTAATTTCTAAAACAGTTATTGACTGTACTTTTATGTAAAGTACCATTATAAGATTGTGGTCGAGGCACCATGAGAGTTACATACATTTGTATTAAAACTCACAGTTTAATTGTGGTCGTATTCTGCACGACAGTTCAACAGTTGTATAAATAAATTTTGTAAATGATTTTTATAGTGTGATATCTGGCGACTCAGAATGGGTCGTGTGGACCTATTTTGGGGGCGTCACATCATACCCTAAAAAAACACATCGCAATGCTCGAGGTGTCAACTTGTCGCGCTGACGCTGATGAAGATGTACAAATGCTACACAACCAAAAACATGAGGAGGTAAGTTTGGAATGACTGGAGCCACAATTGCTTCACTAAGAGCCTGAGATGGTGTCCGAAAATTAATAGTGCTGGAAGGTACTCGGTTGATTAAATATGTTGCAGAGGTAAGTGCGTGTCCCCAATAGGATAAAGACATATGTGCTTCTATTAATGAAGTACGGACAACCTCCAATAAGTGATGATTTTTTCGCTCTGCCACCCCATTCTATTGGGGTGTATCGGAACAAGCAGTTTGATGAATGGCTCCATGGGCTTCCAAGTACCGCTTCAATTCAAAACTCAAATATTTACCTCCATTGTCACTGCGGAGAACCTGAACCTGTGCATTGTACTAACTACAAACCATTTTATGAAATTTTTGAAATAACAAGTTTACTTCACTTTTGGACTTCATCAAACATACCCAAGTCATCCTGGTACAATCATCAATAAAAGTAACAAACCAACGCAATCCATCCAAAGTAGCAAATTTAGATGGTCCCCAAACATCAGAATGTATAATCATAAAAGGAACTGGACTTTTATTCAAAATTAATGGAAACGAAGCACGATGGCTTTTTGCAAGTTCAAAAACATCACATTTGAAACTAGAAACATCAAAGTTTGCAAATAAACTAGGAAATAATTTCTTTATGTAACCAAAAGAAGCATGCCCCAGACGTTGATGCCATAACTATATCTCAAATTTCTTTTTTTCCTCCTCCGAACCCCCAATCTTTAAAGCTTAACGCAACTTATCTGAACTTTTGGACACCATGTCTAAGTAATACAGCTTCCCTCGCCTAACACCACAACCAATCGTCTGCCTTGTCCGGATGTCCTTAAATACACAAAATTCAGGCCAAAAAATGACAACACAAAATAAGGCATTAGTTAATTGAGTAACTGACAAAAGATTATAATTCAAAGAGGGAACAACCAAAACAGAATCTAAATTTAAGGTGTTAGTGAGGGACAAGGATCCTTCCCCAATAATCGGAATTGAGGTACCATTGGCAGTGGAAACAGAACTTTGTGAGGAAGGTTTAATAAGTGAAACTTGTCTAGAATCAAATGTCATATGATCCGTAGCACCGGAATTAATTATCCATGCACTATTAGAAACAAGTGTCGAAATATTTAAAACCTTACCACCATTACCTGTTGTTGCTGCCAATGCCAAGAACTTTTCACCACTATCATCCTCTGTCTTTGTTTCAACAATTGCAACAGTAGAGGTATTCTTGGAATTCTTCTTCCGGAAATCACGGCTATGATCCCACCATTCTGGATATCCCATAAGTTCATAGCATCGACTTTTTGTATGACTCGTTTGATCACAATGGGTGCATTTGTATGGTGATTTGTCGCCACCATTAGCATTCTTAGGATGGATGTAATTCTTTTTGTCTTGCTGGTGTTGAGGAGACCAGTTTTGATTAGACCGGTTCCGAGTCACCATGGCTAAAGCTTCAAAATTTTCCAGTTGTCCGTTCATCACCCCACGTCGAACATCTTCGCGACGAACTAGGGCATAACACTCTTCTAATTCAGGGATAGGATCCTTCCTCAAGATTTTGCCGCGCACTTGCTCGAAATCACCCTCTAATCCAGCGAGAAAGATATGCACCCTTTGTCGCTGAAGCAATTTCTGATAGGATGCAATATCTATCTCATCCACCATGACCACCTTATCACGATGATTTAACTCACTGAAGATTTCAGTCAGTTCTCCATAATATATAGAGAGCGGTCTGCCATTTTTTTGGGCAAAGAAAGCCCTCTGGTTCAAGGTAAAAACTTGTAATTCATCCGCTCTCGTGCGGTAGGTAAGCGAATATATCGCTTCATAATCTCCGGGGACATAGACATCAGCAACCATCTTTTGACCTTCTGATTGTCTGAATACCACTTTTCATAGCCTTCATCTTTCTTCTTAGGTGACGGCGATGTGCCACGAATGAAGGAGAGTTTCTCCTTCTCAGCAATTTGCATCTCTAACATTTGAGACCACAAATCATAGTTGGTCTCATTCAATACAATTCATGCATTGAATGATGAACCTTCGTGTTGAATAATGATGGGGGTAGAATCTGACTTGCTCATGGTTTAAGGATTCAAAGAAGAATGATTTAGAGTTTCGTGACTTTGATACCAACTTGAAAATCAGAGAAGAATATTTTCATTCATATATTTTTATGTATCCTTACATGTACATATTTATAGAGATAGTAGAGATCCTACAATCAAGTTATTCCTATAATTAAGTTATTTCTATAATTAAGTTACAATAGAGAATCTTTGACTATTAATCCAATATCGCAACAAATTCAAGTTTAATTAAACAAATTATTATCTCTTATCTTGACTTGCTAAACGAACTTTAGTCCAGCTTTACAACTCTAAAGTCAATTATTACCCACTAATCACCATACAAATGTTAAATATTAATTAATTAATTAATTACCTGAATGTGTGTTTATGTATGCGGACTACTGAACTATTAAGCAAAACAGATATTACGGCTCAAGCCTCATTCAACCTTTCATATATGATACTTGATGTCTGATGATGAGTTAAAATTATGTACTGTAAGTGTATACTGTCTATTATAGATTTGGTAAGTGCAGGTTGAACCACAGAGACTAGATCAATTCTTTAATATATCCTTAATTAATATTTTAGACAAATTAAAAAGAAAAATAGTGAAAAAGATTTATTAACTAAATTATGCAAGCTATTAATTAATAACTGAAATTATTAATGAGAAAAGATACCTAGGAATCAGAATCCACCAAATATTAACATAATAAATAATTTCTTATTTCCTAAATTAATTTCCAGTTTATTTTTCATTCCCTTTAAAAATAATGATTCATATAATTAATATGAAAAAGCATAAGTTATGAAAAATTCACATATTAACTATAACTTATCAAAACCTCGCAATCAATATAAGAATCATATGCAATTTATGCAGAGAAAAATATGAAGGCGAAAATAATTAGGCATTAATTTTGAAACAGAAAAAAAATATTATTATGAAATACTTAGTTTCATCATAATCCTAGGTATTAGCAATTTAGCTAGCCATGGAATTAAAAACAAAAACAAATAATATTAGTACTACTATTTGCATGAAATAAGAACAATAATTAAAAGAGAATTTTTATTATATAAATAAACTCTCTAACAAGAAAAAAGACAAATTCTAAATATCTTACTCCCTTCTACACCCGTGAAAAACTAAAAAAGAAAAAGAAAATAACAAGTGAGGTCCTTCTCTCTAAAACAAGAGGCTTATTTATAGGGAGAATACATCTGTGTCCTAATTTAGGTTCATTCAACTTGGACAGTTTTGTTTCCTAGTTTCTCTTCTTTCGTTCTTGACTTCCATCTCTATACGGTAATACTCTAAGAGTACTTTTTCATTTTTAAAGGTTAGATATAAAACTTTTATTTGCTCCAAATATTATCTCTTACAAAATAAAATAAAATATATTAGTTAAATAAAATAAACATATAACATAATAAATATAAGAATATTAAAATGTATAAAAAATGTGTATATGAATACTAATGATGATCTTGACTTCAATGCTGGGGTACCAGTAACATCACTACGCTTGAACCTTTTATTATTTAGTTCATGTATTTACAATGATTTAACAAATCCCACAAGTAATGCATTCAAATGGCTACTTAACCATGCACACTAATCATGTACGTCCAAGTTGTAGCTAGCTAATTCCTGATAATGAGCTTATGATTATGGCATTTATAACAACTTCATGTTTTATTGTGTATGAACTGAATGAATATTAATTATTTAAGAAGAAGGTTTTGGGCACATTATACATGCACACAAATCATATATCATATATATATATATATATAGATTTGTTGAGATATGGGAGAAAACTAAATTTTACTATATTCTCAGAGCACAAAATCAACTTATCACAATAGGGTTGCAATGGGTGGAGCATTACTAGCTTAATTAGCCCCACATCCTAGTCGAGATATGGGAGAAAAAATATAAATGGCGAGGTTAATCTTGTTCCGTATGAAGTACTATCCCAGAAATCGAATTATTACATATATTCTTTATTTTTGCATGGTAATCCCCTTCAAGCTTAGTTAAGAAAGATCTTAAAATATAACCCATCTTAAATTGTTTGTAGTCATTCTTATAATCTTTTTCAATAATAACATCATTCTTGCTCATATTGATATTATAATTAATTGTTTCTTGATCATCAGTAGCTTCTTCAACATGATCCTTGTAGTAGTTAGTGTTCGGTAACTTTGGCTGCTGCATGGTGTTGCTCCCAACTTTTGTAACTTGAATCTTCTCGTTTGATATTGCACAGGTTTTTTCAGTCATATGTATGTAAATCTTCTTCATAAGATCGTAGAAGGGAAAATTAATATATATATATAAAGAAGATATATGTATGTAAATCTTCTTGATATGAATATAACAATATTTTCTGAAGTTACACTATTAATTAGACTATTAATTAGACGTAATCAGAAAAAATTAAAAGTTTAATTTTTAAATTAAAAATTAAGAAGACAATAAAAAAAAAATTAAACGTTTAATCTCCTAATTATAAAAAATTGAGAAGACAACCTCAAAGTCGAAAAAAAATTAAAAGTTCATGGTATTAAATAAAACAAAATCCCATTTGAATTTGTTCATAATTAATTTGTAAAATTCTAAAATGAAAAGTAAATCAACAATTTAAAATGACATTTTGTACTTAATTAGAAAGTTTACAACATTAATTATTGCATTAATACAAGTTAAATTGATTTTATATTTTAAAATTTTCCAAATTGACTAAAGAAAAATATTTATTTTTTGTCTTGAAAATATCTTAACCTTTAAAATGCGTGGAAAATATCTTAACATACCATCTTGTTGGAGGAGAGATGAAAGAAGTGAAGATAATGGAAGAAGACGTTGGGGGTGCAAAAGGCAGAAAATGATGATTTGCGTAGTGATTCTGGTTCTAAGAAGGAAAGCTTCTCTGTGCTCAGAATTCAAAAAAAGCTTCTCACTTGCAGTTGGAATGGGATGCAACATAAGTGCTAATAGCAAAAGTCCTCAAAAGAAGTCTCCTTTAGATATGCTGAACGATAAGAGTTTTAGGAAACCAAAGTGGTGGAGGAATCTCAATGAAGAAACAGAGGAATTTATCTACGAGAGGGGTGAAGTTTCAGAATGGAACTGACGATTCATCTGAATCAGGTTTAGAAAACCTGGATCTTGGACCATTTTTGCTTAAGCAAGCAAGGGATTTGATTTCCTCTGGGGATAATCCTCAAAAAACCTCTTGAATTTGCTCTTCGAGCGGCAAAATCATTTGAAAAATGTGTTGATGGGAAGCCCAGTTTAGATGTGGTCATGTGTTTGCATGCATTTGACTGCTGCAATCTACTGTAACTTAGGTCAGTACAGTGAAGCCATTCCAGTTCTTGAGCACGACATTGAGATTCCGGCAATCGAAGAAGGTCAAGATCAGGCCCTGGAGACATTTATGCCATGGTAGGCCAATTTGATAATTCAATACTATGTTATGTTGTATTTTATACAAAATAATATATTACAAAGTTAAATAAAAATAAATATATTCATAAATTTTGATGATGTACCATTAAAAAGAATTTAATGTGAATGAATTATACTTAAAATATTTATGTAAATTTTGTAACTGCTAATATATATTAATACCTATTAAAGAGATATTACCGTTGCATGTTTAATACTATTATCGTTGCTATATATATATTGCACGTTACCTTCTATACTTCTATATAAAGGAGAAGGAAGGCTTAACATATTAAGATATATATACAGATCATCTTGAAAGAGCTCACTTTCATATAATATATATATATATATATATATATATATATATATATATATATATGTGTGTGTGTGTGTGTGTGTGTGTGTGTGTGGGGGTAATTTTCTTAGGAGTTGTTCTTTGGTAATTCAATTATTTCGAAGTGATGATTAGTTGGATGAAGAATTGTTAAATCCTGAAGTAGGATTTCGATAGTGACCTTAGCACCGAGAAAAGTTCTTCGAGAGGGGCGAAATTTCTATTTAAGGACAGTGCACTGCACGCATCTACTCAAAATTATTCGCTCTAAATCGATAAGTTTAATTTTTTCCATTCTTTTATTTGATAGTTGAATCCTATTTTATTTGTATTTTACCAACATGTTACACAATGGGTTTAGAAGTTCAGAGACAAGTCATGAGAGATACAGATCCAAGAGTTGGCGAGACTTGCAGGTATTTGGCTGAAGCTCATGTTCAAGCATTGCAATTTGATGAGGCGGAGAAGGTTTGTCAGATGGCTTTAGATATACGCAGAGATACCGATTCTCCTGCTTCTATTGAAGTGGCAGCTGACAGGAGGCTCATAGGTCTTATATACGAAACTAAGGGAGACCATGAAGCTGCTCTTGAGCATCTAGTTTTAGTTAGCATGGCCATGGTGTCCAATGGGCAGGAAAAGGAGGTTGCTTCTTTTGATTTAAGCATTGGAGACTGTTGGGAGATTGTATATTTAAAATTTGATGTTGAAAGTTAATATTCATGATTATATGTAAAGTCATTCAAAGGAACACATGTACAAGGACTTAGTTATAGATCAAACTTGTTAGGTTGATCTGGACTTTAATATTTATCATTCTGTAAATGAATGTATAGGAGAGAAGATTAAAGCTGTTAGGTTGATCTATATCTTGAGATGTAATAGATAGGTTTCAACTGAATCATAGTCTATCGAGATGATCAAGAGATTGCAGAAGACAAGGCAGAATCGTAGAGCATCGAGGATCGTAGTGTATCTGCTTTGAATGGCCTCTTTGAAGTCGTAGAGTAGGCCAAACGCTTTCCGAGCCAAATCAGAGGTCGTAGAGTGCTCTCGGAAGCGTAAAGTCTGCAAGTCAAGCAAGTGAAGATCGTAGTGTACCACTACTTAAGAGAAATCGTAGTGTTCTCGTTTAGCAGCATCAGATCAAGCACCAAGGTGGAAAGACACCACGATCAGAATCGTAGAGCTTCATCTGTTTGTGTCAGAAGCATCGAGCCTCGTCCATTTGTTTAAAGATAAATCACAACAAATATGGAATGAGCTATAGATGTTGAAGACCTCGGGAGTCCCAATGACACAACAATCATACTTAGTATATAACAAAGAAACGTATTGAAGAAGCTAAAGAAAGTACTATGGCTCAGCAGAAAATACATTTTCAGGTGTTAGGTGAAACAGCAATCTGCTGTGTCAGTGGGCCAGTCTGCTAATCAGAAGTTATGCAAAAAGTCTCCATCAAAGCTTAGAAATGTCAAATGCATTTAATGTTTCAACGAATGTCTTCAACGGATACATTTCAAAGCCATCATATATATACAAAACTTCAGCAGATGAAAGTTTTTATGCAAGTACTGAACAAAAACACTGAAGAACACTCAATGCTCAACTCTACGATCTAAAAAAGAAAGCTTGCTCAGCTACTCAGTTCTTTCGAAGTCAAGCTTAAAGGCAACTGAGTAGCATCATTCAAGAACTCAACAACCATCAAGTGAAGTAAGAAGTTCCAAGTCAGAAGTACTTGAGGAGTTCTAAGTGAACTGAGAAGTATCGAGTCTGCTGGACTTTAAGAGTTCAATAGTGAACTAAAAAGTTACAAGACTGCTGGTCTTGAAGGAATTTGTGAGATTCAGAAGTTGTAAAGATATCCTTAGTGGATTTCCTACTCGAGAAGTAGAAGAGTAGACTAGGAGCTTTGAATGATCTGAACCACTTAAAATCTCTGTGACTCCTATATTCTTGTCATAACTGCTATAACTGCCATAACTGCTTTACTCCTATTAATTCATCATATCTTGATGGGAAAACAAAAAAATCTTATTTTTCCTGTGTTTAAATCATTATTAAAACTAATAAGTATTTTGATCAAAAGAAGTTTAAAAATATCAATTCAAACCCCCTTCTAGATAACTATTGTGCCTCTGGGAACTAAAAATTGGTATTAGAACAGGTTCTATTAAATAGCCTACAAAGCTTAAGTAGATCCAATGGCACATCTGATAAGCGAATCAAAGACTGGAGGAGGCAGCAAGCCACCTATGTGTAACAAAGATAAATTTGTCAACTGGAAAGTTCGTATGCAAGCCTACATGGATTCAATAGATGAAGATCTATTTTAAACTATTCAAAATGGGCCCTACATTCCTACCAAGCTTGCTCCTACTACAGACGACCCAAACAGAATTCAAATCAAGGTCAAAGAAGAATGGACTGACAACGAAAAGAAAGCTGTTCAACTTGACAAAAAGGCCAAGAATATTTTGTTCCAATCTTTAGAAGATGCCCTGTTTGAGAATGTGGTCAATAGCAAAACAGTAAAGGAAGTATGGGAAGCATTGCTCATCATGCATGAAAGAACAGAAGAAGTCAGAGAAAACAAGCAATCTTTCCTGACTCAACAATATGAAATGTTTGCACACGTTCAAGGAGAAAATGTCACTTCCACCTATGAAAGATTCAATGTACTGCTCAACTCTCTTCGAGCCTATGGAAAGATCTATCCAAATAAAGATCTAATCATAAAGTTCATGAGAGCTTTACCTAGCAAATGGGATGCCAAAACCACTGCCATCAGAGAGTCAAAGAATCTACATGAAATGACTGTTCAACATTTATATGGCAACCTTCTCACGTATGAACTGAAGCTGACTCAACAAGCAAAAACTCTATCTGAAGGAAGAAAGAAGGACAAAGGGGTTGCTCTCAAAGCAACAGATAACATCTCCAAATCCAACACTGAAAATGACTTTGACTATGATGAAGATGATGATGAGGACTTTTCTATGCTGGTAAGGAGACCCAGAAGGTTCATAAGGAAGAATCAGCAAACCTAAGAAAATTAACAACTATAGCAGCCAGGAGAAAATAAATGACTTATGCTACAACTGCAAAAAGCCTGGTCATTTTATTGCAAATTACAACAAGCCTCTTAGAGAAGAACTTAAGAAAAGATCAAATTCAAAGAAAGAATTCAAAGGCAACAAGAAGCTCTAGAAGAATGATAAAATTCTTGTGGCCGGAGGATCATAGAGTGACTCAAACAACGACTCAACTCCCGAATCTGGAGATGATGAAGTTCCTCAAGTGGAAAATATTTATCTGATGGCCAAACATACAAAGGACAAGAATAAATTTAACATACATGAAGTAAGTATAGATGAGGTATATGACTTTAACTCTCCTGATGTAGACATTGATGACTAAAGAACTGCTCTAGATGGCATAACATCTGATGTATATCAATACATGAAATGGTTCAGAGTTCTGTCCAAAGATTATCCTCTTCTTCAAAAAGAGAAATAGAAAGTTCAGGAAGAACTGGAAACAACTCTTCTAAGAACTAACTCTCTCTCCAAATTTGAAGCTGAGAATAAGTTCTTAAAACAGACCAATGAACTTAATGCACAAAGAGAGTCAAGTCTGACCTCTAAAATTAAGGAACTAGAAAGGACAATCTCTACATGGAATAAATTTTTTTCTTCCATAGACTCCCTGATCTCCAGTCAGAGAAGTGCATCTGACAGAACAGGTTTAGGTTTTGGGGAACCCACCTTAGAACCATATGTTAGGTTTGTAATATTCATGAGCGCAATCAAATTGCACAAATAATGCGGAAGCGTGTAAAATCAGAGTTTAAAAAATTTACAAACCATATACCCGGATCACCCTTTATGCACAATTATTAATTAAACGAAAAGATAAAGAATAAAATCATACCCTTGAAGATCGAGTTTCCTCGTGTACAAGTTCACCTCCAAATCCTTTCGCGTTCAACTTGAATCTCACCGGGTTTTGTTCCTTCCTTTGATCAACGTTAGCCACCCATATGTTTGGCCTCTGAGGTGATCCACCAAGGAATAATAATGATTCAAGAAAAGGGTGGTTGGCTAAACCCTAGTTTTTCTATCTCTATAGAAAAGGTGTACTCTCCAACAATTGGAATTATGTCAGGTATGTTGAAAAAGTCAACAACACCCCCACCCATAATAAGACTCCTCTTATTAATAGATGTGGGCAACCCACCTTAACAATTAAGGAATTGGGTTTTATTTAATTAATTAAATTCTTTTAATTAATTAAGCTCCCTAATCTTATTAGGGATAATTAATTAAACTCCTTTAACTAATTTTCCTTCCTAATCCAATTAGGAATAAATGAGAGTACTTATATTAAATTAATTCCTAAACTCTTTTAGAAATTAAAATAATAATAATTGTAATAATATTAATAAGACTCCTCTTATTAATTTATATTTAATATTTCTAAAATATTAAATAATAAATATTAAGCTATTTAATTTATTCTATCACCATAGATTAAATTAAATATACTTAACATATATTATTACGATTATGCCATTAACTTCTTAAATAATTATTCTTCCTTTTATGGTGTGACCCTTTAGGTTCTCCATATTAAACCTTGTGAATAAATCAATTAGAATAATTCTAATCTTATTTAAATAAATAAATTAAACAATTAATTTATTTAAATAAATAATATTTATTCTACAATAGGATAAGCCTCCCTAGCGATCAACGACTTTCCAGATAATATAGATTTCAACATTAATCATTAAAGAACCTTTGAGTAAATAGTTACCGTATAATTCAATCCTTCCACCATACAATGTCCCAATTAAATATAAGACATGGAATTACTGTCAAGTCTTATTTTATTTAATTATATGTATTTCGATCCTTAAATGCACAACTCCAAATAATGCAAATTAGAAACTCCTTTCTAATTTCATTCATCGCCGCCAAGGACTCTTTGGGTTGTCATTTATCGAATCACATAGGACATTTCTCTTCTTTTATTAGAAGTGGTAGATTCTTTATTGATCATACATTATCTCCATGTACAACTTATTATACCCAAGCATACCCTTTGATATACCCTAAGGGTCTTAAGGAATAAGTCAAAGTATAACTCATCATACACAAGATACTATGATGATCTCAAGTCCAAGGATTACTTGTACTACTATCACTACAGGAATTCCTATTGACAGGCAAAGAAAACTCCATTAGGTATTCCTTAGTGAGCCACGTTCGATGAACTTATTCTCTAATAAGCACCTACATACTTGCTTTAGTGTCTCCACACAAATGATCATGAGATCAATCATCCTCATCCAATGAGCAAGCAACGTATGTACCAATCTATCCGAATTCACTAATCCCCAATTTAGTAATCCAATGATTGGGAACTATTTTAGTTTTAAGCTTTCTAAGAATTTAGATCTCATTAGAATGATCATCATCATTATTCTAAAAGCATTGCTTAAAACTATGGGTTTATCACATATTATAAAAAACAAAGATCATGTAGATAATTAAAAGCCTTTAATAAATTAATACTTTTTATTAATAAATGAATAAGATTGTTACAAAGTATATGCTTTATCATCAAACATGATTGGCTTGTGTGCATATTACTTTCAATCTCCCACTTGCACTAAGCCAATCGCCATTGTATCTTATACTCTTCTTCTCTAAGTGACGATTATCCTGCTGTTGGATAAGCTTTAGTTAATGGATATGTAATGTTGTTCATGAGAGTCCACTATCTCTATAGTGATTTCCCATCTTTCAATGATTCTAATAATCAAATGAAAGTGCCACAACACATGTTTAGATCCAAGATGAGACTTAGGAACTATTCCTAGTTCTGTAATAAACTTATCATCCAAATAATCAACTTGCAGCTTCATTTACAGCTATATACTTTGTCTTTATCACTAAACCCACAACTCTTTGCTGTTTGGAACCTTTTCAATTCATTGCACCACTGTTCAAGGTAACCCTTTACCTTAAAGTGGATTTTTCTGTCGTCTTGGTCTGTCTGAAAAAACTTGAGTCTGTTAAGCCCTCTAGTTTTAATTTAGACCCACTATGAATATGATCACATCCTTAGTGCCGGTTAAGCACTTTAAGATGTTTTCACCGCCTTCTGTTGATCTTCTCCGAATATATGACCGATCAACATCAGGTCTCGTACATTTCATTGCATACATGATTGTCACTCATGCGATCTCTCTTCTTTGGAGTCTATGGGGACTATTAAGAGAGATACACTCCATGGCTCATCAACATGAGACATCTCTTGGAGTTTGCCATGCTAAACGACTTTAGCATCAAATGAATATATGTTCCTTGGGTTAAGTTGAGCATCCTCTTAAATCTATCTATATAGATTTATATCCCCAACTAAGATACTCTTCCAAATCATTCATGGAGGAATGTTTAGACAACTTTATCATTACTGATTGTAGCATTAGTATGTCATTCCTTATCCGTAGTATATCAACATATAATATTAGGAATGTCACGACGCTCCCACTGACCCTTTTGTACACACTAGGTTCATTCTTATTTTTGATAAAATCAAACTCTTTTGATTGCCTCATCAAAACGAATGTTCCATATTTGAAAAACTTGCTTCAATCCATTTCTCTGAGTGTCTACAACACTTACCTCATCGTATGTAACTGGATCATCATCTTCTATGATGTATACCTCATCATCATCATCCATGATGAATCCATACCTCCTAGGTATCTTCTGCAGTACTATTTCAGTTTACGATTCTGGCCAGGTACAATAGGTCTATCTATAGGTTTCTCTTATTTGACTTATAGTGTTTTGTGGTTCTTGAACTCTTCAAGATCTATTATCCTCCCACTAGCCCCTTCAATGATAAACACCTTTATCTTAGCGAGGAGCGTGTTTCGCAATAAACACCTTTTGCTAAGTAGGATTATAGAACATTTACCCTAAACTTACTTTAGGATGTCCCACAAATCAGTATTTGTCAAATCTTGTCCCAAGCTTATCCTTTGAAACCGCTTTCACATAAGTTGGACAACCCTTATCTTAACATACTTAAGATTAGGAATCCTCCCCATCTATAACTTTTATGGAGTCTTGAAATTTTGGATTTTGAGGTTACCATTTTCGTAGAGATATCGTACCATTTCTAGGACATTATCCCGTAAGGATACTTTGGAATGTCGGTAAAATCATTATGGATCGCACCATGTTCAAATAGGTACGATTTTTCCTTTCAGATACATCAATCAATTATTGCGTATCAGGATGTGTCTATTATGAGAAAACCATTTGAGATGATCTAGAAACTTATTGCACAAGTATTTATTCCTTGATCCGATCAAAGAATTCTAATACTTTATCAATTTATTTCACTTCTGAATTCTTTGAACCTTTCAAATAATTCATACTTGTATTTTAGAAAATACACACATTCAACTCTTTGAATGATCATCTCATTTTTTTATACTAGTTTGTTCAATTTGCAAAATTATTTTCACGTAAGTCAAGTATATAAAATCCATTAAGTAATATTCCAGTTCTATACAAAATATTATTATTATTATAAATAGAACAACAATTGTTCTTAATTATAATACCAAGGATTTCATTGTCCAACAATAAAATGGAAATAATATTTTTTAACAAGAACTGGAATACAATAACAACTTATTGACTTAATAGATTTTCCCGTAGGCATTGCTAAACTATAAGTTTCTATGGCTAATGCAGCAACCTTTGCTTCATTTTTCACACATAGGATTACTTATATTTGTTTAGCTTTCTACTTCTGTTTGGTCCCTTCATAAATCTATATTTATGATAACCAAAGTCGGTATCCAATACCCAAGTAGAACCTTGACTTAAAGAAAAATTTACTTCAATCATGAACAAAAACTGTATTGTGACTGAAACTTCACTAAGCTTCTTTTGTTAGCCTCTGCAAGATGCTTCTTGTAGTTTCTTTCCAGTGTCCAGGCTTATTGTAGTGGAAGCAAACGCCTTTGCCATCCATATCAGTTTTGTTCTTATTATCCTTTGTTTACGCCTTTACGCTTAACTTCTTTGAATCGTTCTTCTTTTCGTAAGATCCTTTGGCCCCTACCAAGAAGACATGGTCTTTCTTGGTTGAAAGTGACTCTCATCATTTTTCAACATGTTAAGCAAATCAACGAAGCTGATATCTAGCTTGTTTATATGAAAAATTCACAACAATTGTGAAAGGAGTCCGGGAGTGAATGCAAGATCAAATCTTGGCTCAACAATCCATCCATGACAAAACTCGTTGTCCTAATTGATCAATCAAGTTGATAATGTTAAGGACCTACTATAGTGCCATTGGCCATTCTAGATCGGAAGAGCTCCTTAGATATCTGATATCTATCAGTCCTACTTTCCTCGCCATCAACTACTTGATGTGCAGGAATATAGTAAGAGCATCCATAGTTTCATCCTGATGCTGAAGCTCGTTACTCATGGATGCGAGCATGATGCTGAAAGTAGTATACACACAAGCCAATCATGTTTGATGATAAAGCATATACTTTGTAACAATCTTATTCATTTATTAATAAAAGGTATTAATTTATTAAAGGCTTTTAATTATCTGCATGATGCTGTTTTATAATATGTGATAAACCCATAGTTTTAAGCAATGCTTTTAGAATAATGATGATGATCATTCTAATGAGATCTAAATTCTTAGAAAGCTTAAAACTAAAATAGTTCCCAATCATTGGATTACTAAATTGGGGATTAGTGAATCCGGATAGATTGGTACATACGTTGCTTTCTCATTGGATGAGGATGATTGATCTCACGATCATTTGTGTGGAGACACTAAAGCAAGTATGTAGGTGCTTATTAGAGAATAAGTTCACCGAACGTGGCTCGCTAAGGAATACCTAATGGAGTTTTATTTGCTGTCAATAGGAATTCTCAGTAGTGATAGTAGTACAAGTAATCCTTGGACTTGAGATCATCATAGTATCTTGTGTATGATGAGTTATACTTTGACTTATTCCTTAAGACCCTTAGGGTATATCAAAGGGTATGCTTGGGTATAATAAGTTGTATATGGAGATAATGTATGATCAATAAAGAATCTACCACTTCTAATAAAAGAAGAGAAATGTCCTATGTGATTCGATAAATGACAACCCAAGAGTCCTTGGCGAAAGGCGAATGAAATTAGAAAGGAGTTTCTAATTTGCATTATTTGGAGTTGTGCATTTAAGGATAGAAATACATATAATTAAATAAAATAAGACTTGACAAAGAATTCCATGTCTTATATTTAATTGGGACATTGTATGGTGGAAGGATTGAATTATGCATTTAACTATTTACTCAAAGGTTCTTTAATGATTAATGTTGAAATCTATATTATCTGGAAAGTCGTTGATCGCTAGGGGAGGCTTATCCCTATTGTAGAATAAATATTATTTAAATAAATTAATTATTTAATTTATTTATTTAAATAAGATTAGAATTGTTCTAATTGATTTATTCACAACCGGTTTAATATGGAGAACCTAAAGGGTCACACCATAAAAGGAAGAATAATTATTTAAGAAGTTAATGGCATAATCGTAATAATATATTATGTATATTTAATTTAATCTATGGTGATAGAATAAATTAAATAGCTTAATATTTATTATTTAATATTTTAGAAATATTAAATATAAATTAATAAGAGGAGTCTTATTAATATTATTACAATTATTATTATTTTAATTTCTAAAAGAGTTTAAGAATTAATTTAATATAAGTACTCTCATTTATTCCTAATTGGATTAGGAAGGAAAATTAGTTAAAGGAGTTTTAATTAATTATCCCTAATAAGATTAGGGAGCTTAATTAATTAAAAGAATTTAATTAAATAATACCTTATTTTATTAAATAAGGTTACCTGATATCTTTATAAGATGAGTCTTATATCAGATATTAAAAAATACGTAATAATTCCAATTTGTTGGAGAGTACGCCTTTTCTATAGAGATAGAAAACTAGGGTTGGGCCAATACCCCTTCTTCTCGAATCTTTATTTTTCCTTGGTGGATCACCTCTAGAGGCCAAACATATGGGTGGCTAACGTTGATCAAAGGAAGGAACAAAACCCCGGTAGATTCAAGTTGAACGCGAAAGGATTTGGAGGTGAACTTGTACTTGAGGAAGCTCGATCTTCAAGGGTATGATTTTATTCTTTATCTTTTCGTTTAATTAATAATTATGCATAAAGGGTGATCCGGGTATATGGTTTGTAATTTTTTTTTTTAAACTCTGAATTTATCTCGCTTCCGCTTAATTTTTGCAATTTGATTGTGTTCTTGAATATTACAAACCTAACAGTGGCATCAGAGCCAAACCTTTATGCGAATTATTAATTATTTTAATTTGATATGTATATGGATATGTGTTTAGAACAATTTAATTGGGCATAATTTTATTGTATAAAATTTAAAATAAATAAAATAAAAAAAAAGAAAAAAGGAACGAACAAACGCTTTTTTTTTTTTGGTAATGCCATTTTTTTTATTTGCTTCCGTAATTCCCATCATTCACGTGAAAAGTAACAGGAAGCAATCAAGGAAAGAGGCAGGACCGCAGGACATCATGTTTCTAACAAGTACTGAATCACTTTTTTTTTTTTGGAAATTACCGAATATTCACGGCTTGTTTTTTTTTTTTTTGGAATCATACAAGGACAAGGTACACGTGCTATTTTTTTTTCAAAAAGGGGAGTAACATACGTGCATGAATTCCTGAGGCATGGTTACTTATCCTAGGCAACTTGGATTATATACTATTATATATATATATATTAAGTTTCGGTACTAATATATATATATATATATTATATATATATATTAATAATTTTATAATTAAAATAAAAGTTTATTTTAATTTTAAAATAAAAGGTTTATTTTAATCTTAAAATAAAAATGTTTATTTTAATTTTAAAATTAAATTTCATGCTAACTAATTAGAATTGGAATTGGATTTCAAGATAACTAATTAGAGTTGAAATTGAATTCTATTTTTCCTTAAATAAAGGAGTTTATTTAAATATGAAATAAGATTTCATATTATTCAAAATAAAGGAGTTTATTTGTGAATAGGAAAGAGAATCATAATTTCCTTAAATAAAGGAGTTTATTTAAATATGGAATAAGATTTCATATTATTCAAAATAAAGGAGTTTATTTGTGAATAGGAAAGAATATCCGTGTTTCCTTTAATAAAAGATTTTTTTACATGGAATTGGATTCCATAATTAATTAAAATAAAAGAGTTTATTTTAATTAAAGATTTTTTTATATATATATATATATATATGGAATTGGATTCCATAATTAATTAAAATAAAAGAGTTTATTTTGATTAAAATTTTGATTAAAATAAAATAGTTTATTTTATTCAAAATTATATAAATTAAAATAAAATAGTTTTATTTTGATTTAAATTTGTATTAAAATAAAAGAGTTTATTTTGATTCAAAATTAGATTTTATACTAACTAAATTTGCCCATTAAATGATATCAATATATATATTAAATGTTTATTATTCATGAGATGAATGTTATTTATTGATGCATATGGTGATGTGTATGATAATAAATGGGATTGATTATGGACTATTGACCAATCTGATTGGATTTTATTTTAGTTGGATGCATGAATGTATGGGTTTTATTAAATGGGGTCTCACTGCGTACTGCCTTCTCTAATTTTTCTTAATGTAAATTCCAACTCCTTCCTATGTACTTCCCCTTGACTGCTGATCAAGGTTTCTATTTATTTTAAATAGTTTTGTAATAGGAATAGTTAGAATTAATTTTGAAAAATTGGAGAGCAAAGGAGTAAGGAGCGCTTGAAGACCCGTTTGTAATGGAGCCCGGGTTTAAATGTAATAGTTATATTTAAATATTATTTCTTGCACCCCTAGGGTTTGACCTTTTGGTTCACTTGGTGGCTCTAGTGAACCAAACTAGAATAAAAGTCCATAATCAATCCGAGTAGAATATAGTATTCTATATGTGCATGCTTATACTATATATATATATATATATATATATATATATATATATATATATTATGCAAACATGCTTATACATAATGATTTTATATATATATATAAATGCAGCTTAAACAAGATGAGACAAATTAATAACAAATCCCTCAATTTTTATATTAAGTCCTAAGCGTTCAAAGATATTTGGAATATCGAACGTCGCCTTCTAGCATGATAAAATTAATAGAGTATTAAATATTTAATATGAGTTTGTTGTGTCACCACAAGGCAAGTATTAAGTATTTAAGATGTTAATTTATCACATTTGATGTTTATAAAGAAAATTGAACAATATTGTTTTGTTGTGTCACCACAAGGATGATATTTTCTTTTTGAATATATGGAGTGCTAGGTCGGACTTAACTTGGATAATTTTGATTCTGATGTGCCACCACTTGATCAAAATAATCTAAGAGGCAAAATACAAGGAGTTACATAGTTGATGTAATTGACAAAAGTTGTCTACCTATTTATTTATATATAGTTTGTTGTGTCACCACAAGGCTATATACATTTGAAATGGGATCCTTATTCTCACTAGCTAATCTTTAATTAGATTTTGCTTAAACTATATAAGTGAGGGTAATATAGTTTGAAGAAAATAGTGGGAGATACCAATTTAAAACAAGACCTAAATTATTTTGGTAATTAATAAAAGAATGTATGTTAAAATATTGTTAATTACAAATTCATTTACGAAATTTTACAATGTCAAAATTACTATCATCATGCGAAGCATATTAGATGCTAAATTAACGGGGCCAAGAATTAAACGAATTGGTTAAGGAATTTGAGAATAGTTCTCATAATTTGAAAAGCTATCTTATGTTCTTAATCGCCTATCCTGCAATGTGGTTGCGAATAATGCCTCTGAGGAAGAGATTGCTACTTTTAGAAAGTGGAAAGATGATGCACAGTTGGCTCGATGCATCATGCTCGCATCTATGAGTAGTAACGAGCTTGACGTCGACTTGAAACTATGGATGCTTCTACTATATTCCCACATCAAGTAGTTGATGGTGAGGAAAGTAGGGTGATAGATATCAAATATCTAAGGAGCTCTTCCGATCTAGAATGACCGATGACACTACAAAGATGCAGATAAAGTCCTTAACATTATCAATTTGATTGATCAATTAGACAACGAGTTTTATCATGGATGGAGAGTTGAGCCAAGATTTGATCTTGCACTCACTCCGGACTCCTTTCACAATTGTTGTGAATTTTTCATATAAACAAGCTAGATATCGCCTTCACTGATTTGCTTAACATGTTGAAAAATGATGAGAGTCACTTTCCAACCAAGAAAGACCAAGTCTTCTTGGTAGGGGCCAAATGATCTTCCGAAAGAAGAACGATTCAAAGAAGGTAAATAGAAAGGCATAAACAAAGGATAATAAGAACAAAATCATTACGGATAGCAAAGGAGTTTGCTTCCACCGCTATAAGCCCGACACTAGAAAGAAACTGCAAGAGAAGCATCTTCTTTGAGGCTAACCAAAAGAAGCTTAGTGAAGTTTTGCTATATAATAAATACAAATTTGTTCATGATTTAAAATAAAATTTTCTTTAAGTCAATGTTCTACTTGGGTATTGGATACCAACTTTGGTTATCATAAATATAGATTTATGAAAGGACCAAGCAGAAGTAAAAGCTAAACAAATATAAGTAATCCTATAATGCGGAAATGTAGCAAAGGTTGCCATATTAGCCATAGAAACTTATAGTTTAGCAATGCCTACGAAGCAAATCTATTAAGTCAATAAGTTGTTATTGTATTCCGGTTCTTATTAAAATATTATTTCCATTTTATTGTTGGACAATGAAATCTTTGGTATTATAATTAAGAACAATTGTTGTTCTATTTATAATAATAATGTTTTGTATAGAACCGAAATATTACTTAATGGATTTTGTATACTTGACTTACGTGAAAATATATTTTTTGCAAATTGAACAAACTAGTATAAGAAAAGGAGATGATCATTCAAAGAGTTGAATGTGTGTATTTCTTTGAAATACAAGTGTGAATTATTTGAAAGGTTCAAAGAATTCAAAAGTGAAACAAATTGGCAAAGTATTAAGGTTCTTTGATTAGATCAAGAAATAAATACTTGTGCAATAAGTTTCTAGATCATCTCAAATGGTTTTTCTCATAATGGACACCTCATGATACGTAATAATTGATTGATGTATCCGAAAGGAAAATCATACCTTGTTGAACATGGTACGGTCCAAAATGATTTTACTTGACATTTCAAAGATCCTTCTAGGTAATGTCCTAGAAATGGTTACATATCTACGAAAAAGGTAACCTCAAAATTCATTTAAGACTCCATAAAAGTTATGGATGTGGAGGATTCCTAATCTTAAGTATGTTAAGATAAGGGTTTGTCCAACTTATGTGAAAAGGTTTCAAGGATAAGCTTGGGACAAGATTTGACATGTACTGATTTGTGGGACATCCTAAAGTAAGTTTAGGGTATATGTTCTATAATTCTACTTAGCAAAAGGTGTTTGTTACGAAACATCACGCTTCTAAGATAAAGGTGTTTATCATTAAAAGGGGCTAGTGGGAGGATAATAGATCTTGAAGAGTTCAAGAACCACAAAATACTATAAGTCAAATAAGAGGAACTCAGAGATAGAACCTATTGTACCTACACAACCGAATCGTAAATCGTGAATAGTACCAAGAAGATACCTAGGAGGTATGGATTCATCATGGATGATGATGATGAGGTACGCATCATAGAAGATGATGATCCGAGTTACATACGATGAGGTAAGAGTTCTAGTGTGTACAAAAGGGACGGTGGGAGCGCCAGTGACATTCCTAATATTATATGTTGATATACTACTTGATAAGGAATGACATACTAATGCTACAATCAAGAATGATAAAGTTGTCTAAACATTCCTCCATGAATGGTTTGGGAAGAGTATCTTAATTGGGGATAAAATCTATATAGATAGATACAAGAGGATGCTCAACTTAACCCAAGGAACGATATTCATTTGATGCTAAAGTCGTTTAGCATGGCAAACTCCAAGAGATGTCTCATGTCGATGAGCTATGGAGTGTATCTCTTTAATAGTCCCCACGACTCTCGAAAAAGAGAGATCGCATGAGTGACTATCATATATGCAATGAAATGTACGAGACCCGATGTTGATCGATCATATTCGGAAGTTCACTATAAGTCGTTGAAAACATCTTAAAGTGCTTAACCCAACTAAGGATGTGATCATATTCATGGTGGGTCCGAATTAAAACTAGAGGGCTTAATGAGACTCAAGTTTTTTCAGACGCACTAAGATGATGAAAAAATCACTTTAAGGTAAAGGTTACCTTGAATAGTGGTGCAATGAATTGGAAAGGTTCCAAACAAAGAAAGAGTTGTGGGTTTAGTGATAAAGACAAAGTATATAGTACGTAAATGAAGTCGCAAGTTGATTGTTTGGATGATAAGTTTATTACGAAACTAGAATAGTTCCTAAGTCTCATCTTGGATCTAAACATGTGTTGTGGCACTTTCATTTGATTATTAGAATCATTGAAAGATGGGAAATCACTATAGAGATAGTGGACTCTCATGAACAACATTACATATCCATTAACTAAAGCTTATCCAACAAAGCAGGATAATCGTCGCTAGAGAAGAAGAGTATAAGATACAATGGCGATTGGCTTTAGTGCAAGTGGGAGATTGAAAGTAATATGCACACAAGCCAATCATGTTTGATGATAAAGCATATACTTTGTAACAATCTTATTCATTTATTAATAAAATGTATTAATTTATTAAAGGCTTTTAATTATCTACATGATCTTTGTTTTATAATATGTGATAAACCCATAGTTTTAAGCAATGCTTTTAGAATAATGATGATGATCATTCTAATGAGATCTAAATTCTTAGAAAGCTTAAAACTAAAATAGTTCCCAATCATTGGATTACTAAATTGGGGATTAGTGAATCCGGATAGATTGGTACATACGTTGCTTGCTTTCATTGGATGAGGATGATTGATCTCATGATCATTTGTGTGGAGACACTAAAGCAAGTATGTAGGTGCTTATTAGAGAATAAGTTCATTTGAACGTTGGCTCGCTAAGGAATACCTAATGGAGTTTTATTTTGCTGTCAATAGGAATTCTGTAGTGATAGTAGTACAAGTAATCCTTGGACTTGAGATCATCATAGTATCTTGTGTATGATGAGTTATACTTTGACTTATTCCTTAAGACCCTTAGGTTATATAAAAGGGTATGCTTAGGTATAATAAGTTGTATACGTGGAGATAATGTATGATCAATAAAGAATCTACCACTTCTAATAAAAAGAAGAAAATATCCTATATGATTCGATAAATGGCAACCTAGTAGTCCTTGGCGGCGCGAATGAAATTAGAAAGGAGTTTCTAATTTGCATTATTTGAGTTGTGCATTTAAGGATCGAAATACATATAATTAAATAAAATAAGACTTGTGAAGAATTCCATGTCTTATATTTAATTGGGACATTGTATGGTGGAAGGATTGAATTGTGCGGTAACTATTTACTCAAAGGTTCTTTTAAGATTAATGTTGAAATCTATATTATCTGGAAAGTCGTTGATCGCTTGGGGAGGCTTATCCCTATTGTAGAATAAATATTATTTATTTAAATAAATTAATTGTTTAATTTATTTATTTAAATAAGATTAAAATTGTTCTAATTGATTTATTCACAACCTGGTTTAATATGGAGAACCTAAAGGGTCACACCATAAAAGGAAGAATAATTATTTAAGAAGTTAATGGCATAATCGTAATAATATATGTTATGTATATTTAATTTAATCTATGGTGATAGAATAAATTAAATAGCTTAATATTTATTATTTAATATTTTAGAAATATTAAATATAAATTAATAAGAGGAGTCTTATTAATATTATTACAATTATTATTATTTTAATTTCTAAAAGAGTTTAGAAATTAATTTAATATAAATACTCTCATTTATTCCTAATAGGATTAGGAGGAAAAATTAGTTAAAGGAGTTTAATTAATTATCCCTAATAAGATTAGGGGCCCATTTAATTAAAAGAGTTTAATTAAATAATACCTTATTTTATTAAATAAGGTTACCTGATATCTTTATAAGATGAGTCTTATATCAGATATTAAAAAATACGTAATAATTCTAATTTGTTGGAGAGTACGCCTTTTCTATAGAGATAGAAAACTAGGGTTGAGCCAATACCCCTTCTTCTTGAATCTTTATTTTTCCTTGGTGGATCACCTCTAGAGGCCAAACATATGGGTGGCTAACGTTGATCAAAGGAAGGAACAAAACCCGGTAGATTCAAGTTGAGCGCGAAAAGGATTTGGAGGTGAACTTGTACTGAGGAAGCTCGATCTTCAAGGGTATGATTTTATTCTTTATCTTTTCGTTTAATTAATAATTATGCATAAAGGGTGATCCGGGTATATGGTTTGTAAAAATTTTAAACTCTGAATTTATCTCGCTTCCGCTTAATTTTTGCAATTTGATTGCGTTCTTGAATATTACAAACCTAACAGGAATAACCTGTCTATGCAAAGTACTGCATACATGGTGAAATTCTTCTATTATTCCATTCCTTATTATTATGTTGGAATAACCTGTATACGCGGATTACCCTATACTTGGTGAAATTCTTCTATTATTCCATTCCTTATTATTATGTTGGAATAACCTGTCTATGCGAAGTACTGCATACATGGTGAAATTCTTCTATTATTCCATTCCTTATTAATATGTTGGAATAACCTGTTTATGCGAAGTACCACATACATGGTGAAATTCTTCTATTATTCAATTCTTTTTTATTCTGTTGGAATATCTTTTCGGTGCGAATTTCTCTTGACCTGGTTTTGTTCTTTATTATTCTGTCGGAATATCATGTCTGTGCGTTTACGCCAGACCTAGTTCCATTATTTATTATTCTGTCGGAATATACTGTCTGTGCGTTTACGTTGGACCTAGTTTCATTATTTATTATTTTGTTGGGAATAACCTGTCTGTGCAGTCTATCACACGCATGGTGAATCCTTCTGTTATTCTATTCTTTATTATTCTGTTGGAATAACCTGTCTATATAGATTACCACATGCATGGTGAATGATCCTTTATATTCATTCCTTATTAAATTATGGAAATGATCTGGTTACGTTGATTATGATGAGAGTCATAATAAAAGTATTGGACTGATAAAAATTATGGGTATGTGAAGTATTAGTAAGTGTTATGATGATTTATGTTGGTTATTATGTGAAAACATGAAAATTTCTTAGAAATCACAAAGGGTTGAAAAATTAGATTTTGGTGAAAATGGAACATGAAATTCAATTGACCATATCTCCTATTATATTTCGAATTTTTGAGTGTGGTCAAGTTCTAGAGTTAGATCTATGAGTTTCCTAACTTATCAAAGTGGAATCACTGGAAACGGTGTTGTAGATTTTTGTGTGGACTGATTTTAGCAAAGCACTAAAAAGTGAAAAATGGGAAAACAGATACTACCAGAAATTTTAAAAGGGCATTTTCGGCCACTTAAATTGTGAGAAAAATTCTGACCTTTTGGGACATGAAAATATATGCTATAAAGTACCTCCTGTCCAAAAATGAGCTCATTCCGACTTAAACTGAGCAAGTTATGACCATTTCAATATTTAGGTTTTTTCGACGAAAAATGCTATAACCGGAGTTCTATAACTCCGATGACCATGAAATTTAAACTGGAAGATCACGTTAACATGTGTAAGATCTTGCCAAGATTTTGGAATTTCTGGAGTTAAACTTGAGGTAGCTAATTGTTTAAAAAAATTAGAAATTGATTTTTTAAAAATAGTAAATGAATTTTAAAAATTTTGAGAAAAATATATGTTCATTATGGGACTATATTCTGCTAAATCCCAGAAAAGAAATATTTTAGGGGCTGATTTGGTATTTTTCATAAAAATGGTTTAGTTACGAACATATGAGTTAAATATGTTATGCGAAGTAACAAAGTTGGAAAATAGGATTTTATGGCTTGGAAATCCTATATAAGGTATATGCAGATTTTTGATGAGGGATTTAATCATTAGTGATGAAATCTTATGAGTATAACATTTTTGAATAATTAAATGTATTATTTGGTAAAGTGTAAACAATTAAAATAAATTATTTATAAGTTTAAGAAGTGATTAAAATATTGTTATGATATTAATAATATTAGATTATGTGTTGTGGATAATATTTGGATAAATTTAAAGTCTTTAATATTTATCCTTGTTTTCGTTTGATTAATACTTATATCATTGTCATCATCCTCATGTATATATTATGTTGAAAGTCATATGTGGCCTGTAGTGCATAGATGGACTTGGTATGATTATAACCAGGGATTATTCGGTATAATTATGACCGTAATGTTACAAATGATGTGGAAAAAGTCCTCATTGGCCATAGTGCATTGATGGACAGTTTTTGGTACGATTATGGCTATGGATTCTCTTCGGCCAAGGGTGCAAAGATGAATTGTTTTATGGCATGATCAGGACCGTTGATGAAAACACGATTATCTTTGGCCCATAGTGCATGGATAATTCGTGGTCGTGATACTAAAAGAATGTCCTTGGCCTATAGTGCAGGGATGAATTGATGATGTGGATTAATTATTAAGCTGAGTCTCAGCAATGAAATATTAATTCATGGATGTGATAATAATGAATATCCTTGGCCGTAGTGTGTGGATAATTCATGGATGTGATATCAACGAATATCCTTGGCCGTAGTGCAGGGGTGATTCGATGATGTGGATTATTTATTAAGCTGAGTCTTAGCGATAAAATATTAATAATAAACTTTTAAATTCATAGAAGATAGTAGATATCATGCTCTACTTGACTCTTCTAAAATACAGTTGTATGTCTTTTTGGCACATGGTGCAAAGATGAATTGTTAATGAATATCTTTGGTCGTAGTGGAAAGATGAATTTATTAGTATGATTATGAGCATGGATTGTGATTTGGTATAACCATGATTTTTGATGTTTCAGGTGAAGATAGGTGATGAAAATTATCTTCGTCCTGGGTGCGAAAAGGAATTCAGAATCACAATTATGATTATGAGTTATTCATATGATTGTGGACAAGAATTGTTGATTGATGTTACAGGGATAAAACATTATTGGTGGACTTTTAACATGGAGAAGATAATAGACCCGATGGTCTATTTGACTCTTTTAATGGATTGCTCGTTCCGCTGCAACTATGGTTGAAAAGTTTTATCATCTACCATATGTTCTAAATCTCTGATTTATTATTGACAAAAGCTATTGATAATTTAATTATCTTTAGTTATGATATTCTTTACTAGGCTAGTTGTGCTCACCCTTTTGTTTCATAATTCCTTTCAGGTAATAAGATTGTAGCTGGGTCGAGCAGGGATAACAGATAATAGAACGGTGGTTTATAGCTGTTGAGGTTCTCCCTAAATAGTATGGAAATAATTTTATTGAGAACTTTAGATAAGTGTGTTGTATTGTATACGTCATTTGATATTTAATTTTGGTGAACCAAATAGGGTGAAGCGAACCCAACTTTGGAAGGGTGTTTTGTCACTATCATTCAAGATGTCTAATGACATACAACCTCGTGTTATCATAAGACAGGGTTATGCACATCCACTTGCCGAGTATATCTACGAGCACTACCTATATGATCTTGGAGTTTATTTGAAATATAATTTTCACTTGGAGACAGTGGAGATAGTTATATGTCAAGAGAAGACTCACTATCGGAAGGAACATGATAGTAATCTTCTCATTTTTCTTTGGGGTCTATTGGGTCAACCAAGGATAATTCTCTGGACATATGATATCTATCATAACTTAGATTCATGGCCTCCTATGTACGAAGGTTTCTTTGAGCACTTTCCAAAGATTTTAATTTCTAAAACAGTTTTTGACTGTACCTTTTTGTAACGTACCATTGTATGGTTGTGGTCGAGGCACCATGAGAGTTACATACATTTGTATTAAAACTCATAGTATACATGTCGTCGTATTTTGCACGAAAGTTGTATAAATGATGTTGTCAGTAGTGTATTTTCTGGCGACCCAAGATGGGTGATGTATACCTATTTTGGGGGCATCATACACCATGTCCTCCCAAACCTGTTAAAGACACTTCAACATTAGCAAACGAAAAGATCAATAGAAGCAAATTTGGGATCATAATATTTCACGTCCTATAAGATATTGTGTGCACCAATTGAATTGATTTATTCTGCGACTCCTGATTTTACACAAGGACAAAGAAAAATAAAAGCACTCGTCCTTTGAAGTTCAATAAATCCTTGAAACAAATCATCAATAGAAACTTCAACAAGTGGCATGCATTTAAATAAGAACCATAGCAAAATAAATAAATAAATAAAATTATATTTATGAGTCCTACAGAACACAACAATCCACCAGTTCTCTTGAAACACAATCCTCATGCGATGATATTTATATGCATCGAAAGGAATATATAATATAAACCACGCTTTTGTATACAATAAAGGTTGGACATAAAACGAATTAAGGAGTTGATATTGAAAGAAAACTAATTCTCCATGCCTTAACAAATGAAAGGGTAAAACAGATCTACAACTTAGCACTTTAAAAACTTCTTGGGGCAATCAACAAAAGACACATACCTCAAGAACTTCATCCTGAGTTCTCAAATCCGCACATCCCACATGGGAGCATCTTCTTTCCCACTTCTATAAGCCCTGTTTAAAAATTGAGAATGATGAAGATAAAAATCGAGTTCCAAATTCAAATACAAGTGCACAACACCATTATGAACTTACTTGTAACACATCGAGGCGTGGCGGCGTTCATCTTCACATTTGTATATCTTTGCATTTGCATATCCGAAGCTTTATGGTAATGTTGCGTTCCACTCATTTTTGAAACGAATATACTGCAAACAAATGAGAGATCAAAAGATCTCGCTTTAAGGTTCTACATGTATAACTAATGTTAGAATTATATTACTTGTTGGTTATTAAGCTTCACTTTTCATGGTCATATTTCTTATTTAACCTAAAAATCAAGATACAATAAGTTTTCACAAAGTAGATGAGATAAATATATACTCCCACTTATAATAAACTAAATTTGCTCACATAAGTCAACCTATAATTGTAAATAATAGTGAATAAGTTCCAATTTTGATAAAGAAACCTTTATCCGCAATTAAGTATATCACACGATTAAGGACCAACATATGTTTATGGTTGCACTAATTAACACTATTTACTTGTTTGCATATAAGGGACGACTACGAATGCCTTATAAACAATGACTAAGCATCAAACCGAAAGCAAAGATTACCTGAATTGATCTTGTTAAGCTTCACTTTTCCCATAAAATATTGCAATACTCGACCAATTAACACTCCCATACCGGTGAGTCATGCTAAATTGGTTCTCTACAACTTGAGTTCAATCTGATAGCCTCAAATGTAATAATCAAATATAAAAATTAAAATTCCATAATCCATTTACACCGAGTTCATCCACATTGTATTTGGACATCTAGAATTCCTATGAACATCATATCTTTTCTGCTTTCCAATAACGGTGGAACAGACCTTTCTAGGATAAAAGTTTAACGGTAATCCTATAGGAAACTAGGCTTTAAATTTTGATTAATCAAGTAATAACCTGGACACCAGATATAGCTTTTACAACAGTTGATTTTCCATGTGCCACTAGATATAGCTTTTACACTAGATATAGCTTTTACAACGTTAGGGAGACATTGAAATTTTAAACTCGTGAACACCACATTGATGTCACAACCATTAATGTTACCAATATTTATCGTAGACTGCCAAGATATAACCTCAGGTGAGAGAGGATGTAGTTTTGTCACATCCAGCTTGCTCAGATCCTGCTCCATCAAACCTTTTCGCGACATTTTGGCTCTTCTTGAAGACTTAGCAAAATGAAAATAAAATGTGGATCTTCTTCAGAGAAGTATTCCTTCTACTTTCTGTAAGATTTTTAATAACAATATGCTTACTATGCCATGCTATAATAATGAGAGTCCATCACTTCTCCATATATGCTCAAGTCATAAACTTTATTTTGACAAAAGAATATAGCTTTGCTATACTATTAAACAAGTAACTCAAACTATATGTTTTAATGTTTATTTCCAAAGACAGAGAAAAAAAATATCCCAATTATCTACGTATACACCAAATAACTAGCCATCAGTAACATACCCACCATAGCACTCCCAGCTCCACCAAAACTCAAACACCAACCAACCTATTAGGATCTACATCCAAAGATAACTAACTAGTATAATAGTATATTTTTATAACTATAACAAACTAAATACAAATCTACAAAGAATTGTTGGGCTAATCTCCAATATTATCTAGTAAAACAATAAGCCACACATGAGAACACATAAATAGTGACTGCAACACAACTGAAATATATACATACATATAACAGTCCATAGCAACTAACTAGTTTACTCTCCTATCTATCTCCTTGTGCCTACCATGTTGTACTACTCTGTCGATGAGTAAATTAACCACTAATTCTCAATGTTGTGTTAGTTTTTATGGATGCTTATATCATTGGATACTTAATTCTACTACTAGATGCGAGTTCAATTATGATGAATCGAGAATTGTGCATTTCTGCTCCGAACTTGACTCATAGAACTTAGGTTGGGACATGCAATGACAAACACATCTGCCTAAAGAACAGCTTGGAAAACCACAATTTTAATCTATATCCACAATCTGTAAAAAGGAGCTCATATAGAAATGATCCCACAGTTTGTCACGTTAAGATTCATTGCCTTGTTATAGGCTATAAAAATACTAGTAGTAGTAATTACGATCTAATGTAACTATATAGAGTGAATGTACAAACCGGATAACTAAAGTTAAGAAGAAGCGAGACAACATCCGAGTATGTATGGAGAAGAGAGTGGGAACATATAACAATGAAACCAATGCCTTTTGCGATACGCCATTCCTTTTACTATTTCTAGATAAATTTCAATTTTTGTTTATGGTAATTTTAAAATATATTTAAACTAGCAGCCTTAGAATGCCTTGTGCTTGGATGAAATCAACAAGTGCATAATCATTGTACTAAAAATGACCTCATGAAGCATGTAGTGATCAACAAGTGCATAATCATTGTACTAAAAATACATAAAGATTGCATCTTTATGTATTAACAGAAAACTAAAAGTGGAAAACATTATAGCTGAACATGTAAGATCTTGGTCACAATCAGATGAATAAGAAGTTATCTAACCAATAATTATCCATCCACCCAAAACCATGATAATGCAAGTATATGTGTAGATATATGCATGATACCTTCATCATTCTCATGAATAGTTTTCTCCTCTACATGAGGCTCATCGACATGGGTCTCATTATCTTTATTTTTATTAATTTTCATGTCATTGGAACACCTAGCACTAGATCTAGACGCTCTTTTAGAAGCCATTAAAGCAACCTAAAAAATGTATTACACAACAAAATGTCTAATGAATAACTGACCACAACATTAATTTATAGTAGAACAAATTCTCTATCAGATCAAAAAACAAATAATTTGATTAAAAACTACCTTGTAAGTAGAATCAGAATTATGTGAAATTAGTTGTAGTGAAATCCTTGAATAGATCACAAACACAATGTTTCTGCAAGATCACAAACACCATTATAATAATAACCATGAATGTTGTTTATTATGAAAAGGCAATTATACTAAATTGCTATTTTGCCTCAACTAGCCCAAAAAGAATACCCAAAGAAGTTTATAAGATAAGGTAACCACAACAGTAGGCAAAATTGCACAGAAAAAGAAAAACTAAAAAGTAGAGACAAGAGCTAAATCAGTATATGTTTAGCTCTTGGATACAGAGTTGGCCCTTCTCAGTATAGCCAAAGATGGCAACTAATATTCAGCATCCACACATTAACCAACTGATAGAATATACTCATACTACGAAGTAGGTGCATGGTTTTTATTTCAAAAAAGAATTCCAATAGAATCTCAAAAGAAAAGCAAACCTTCATAAGTTATTGATAAGATATTTCATAAACACAAAAATAGGGAACACGAAATCAAGAGTAAATCGGTTTCAAACAACACACGACCATTAATCAAGATATAAAAAAAACCCACAAACAATATATAAAGATGGATAGCCAACACAAAATAATGGAATGTGTTTAAGTAGACAAGTGAGGCCAACAATAGTGAGGGGTAAAGTTGGTAAGAAAGTGGCATTGGGTGATTAAAAATTTAACTCAGCTAGAAGTGCAAATGGAGAAGCACTGATCTAATTTGGTTATGACTGACACACCAAGGGTCATCAGCATACACCTGAAAATCAACCTAACAAACACAATGTTGAGTATAATTCACTGCAATGGATAACCACCCATAAACTAGGGATTGGGAAATAGATTATATGCAATTATCATTAAACATTAGCAATTAACCTAAACAACAAATCCATATCTTTGGCTTCCATATACAGTCAATATAGTCGCGTAATGAGCGAGAAAAATAGAGGGAAATAGGGAATCACCTCCAGTCGTACGATTCACTACCGGAGGGCCACTTGTCAGTTGTGACGCCCCCAAAACAGGTATACATCACCCATCTCGAGTCGCCAAATACATGGTACAAAAATACAAATACAATTTAATAATACAACTGTCGTGTAAAATATGACAAAACATAAACTGAGAGTTTTAATAAGAATATTGTAATCTAGACAATATCCACACTCAATGGAGTCCTCATTACATTTTTTGTCACACTATTTAACAGAATAGTGAGGACTATTAATGCTATCATCTGGACCATCACTCCGTTCCCCGACTCGTCCCAGCTATATTCTCATTTTCTGAAGAGAACAGTGAAAGAAAGGGTGAGCTCAACTAACCCAGTAAGAAATATTATGACTAAGATAATGTAAAATAAATTATCATTAGTCTTTAACAATGTTAAACTAATAAAATACAATAGACATCAAGTTTAACTGCAGCGGAACAAGCAATCTATTAGAAGAGTCAAGTAGAGAATAAAATCTACTATCTTCTATGGTTTAAAATATTTTCATCAATTTTTATCGCTGAGACTCAGCTTAATAAATAAAACACATCATCTAATCATCCCTGTACTACGGACCAAGGATATTCATTAAATCATCAATGGTCATGACTATACCGAACAATCTGAAAGTCCAATAATAATCTAAAAGGGGGGGGGGGTGAATAGATTATTACAGATTAAAAATTATCTTAGGCCTTTTTGATTTTTTTGTATAATTAATTTGTAATGTTAGAAATTAATATGCAAGACAGTAAAAAATTAATCATACAATGCACAAAGATTTATCTGGTTCACAACATACATCACGGGTATGCTGCTACGTCCAGACTCAAGCTCCTCTCTAGGACTTGAGATCCTATTACTATCAGTAATAAAAACTCCTTCAACAGATGGAGTAGCCTTTACAAAGTTTTATAGTCAAACTTCCAACTATTCCCAACTAATCTATCTTGGACAGCAAGCTCCCCACTCCCTCCTCAAGCTTAGTTGTACTTCCTTTTGAGTTCAGTTCTATTCTATGATCTGGTCTTGAAACAACAGCCTCTTCCTCACCTCACAAGTACACTAGAGACCCAACTTCCCGCTGACCTCTCTAAGACTATGGTCTTGGTCGAAGAATTACTCGTCTTTCTCACAGGTACATAAAATAAACTAACTCTGACCTTTTCTCCTTTTTACAAATGATTTACAGCAACGTGATTCTTAAATAAGCAAATAATAATTTAGTACAGATTGATGCTTCTTAAATAAGCAAATAAGAATTTAGTACAAATGGATGCTTCTTAAATAAGCAGATATAATTTAGTACAGATTGATGCTTCTCAAATAAATAGATATCAATTAAAGAGCAAATGTATTTGTAAAAGTTCAAAGACTTTTATACTTGAGAAAATATGCTTCTTAGTAAGCAGATATTAATTTGTGCTTTGATTAAATAAAGCTTCTGTGTAAGCAAATATGAAAATTATGCACTTTTATAAAAGTTTAAATAACTTTTATATTTTGTGTGAAAAGATGCTTCTTGAATAAGCAAATAAGTCAATTTTAGCTTTTACTCAAAAATATTTCTGCATTTAGCGGATATATATAATTTAATGCAAATTATAAAGAATTATTTATTCTTTATGGAGTAAAGAAAAGTCACTTTAACTATTTAGATTGAAAATGCTTCGAGTAAACAAATAAGTTATTTTAAGCTTTGAATCAAATATGCTTATAATTAAGCGATATATTCACTTAAGTTTGTGAAATAAAAGTTTAAATAACTTTTATATTATGCAACAAGTATTTTATGAATAAATGAATTTATGATCAAATACTTGTGATGACGTATATCAAGTATAATAAATAAATCAATTAAGCAATACTTGATATAACAAATATTATTGTTTAACTCAAATAATATATAAGAATATTTTATCTATTATGTGAACTTTTATAAATAGTGTCACTTAGTACTATAAGGAATCGTACTTGGTCGGATTCCTCTCCGTAGAGGTTTATCTCTCAGATTTCTATGCGGTACAAAGTATAATGAAATTTATAATTTTCACAATTGATATTTATATAAATATTTTCAATAGATCACTACGATTCTCAAATCCGGTTTGGATGACTACTCTTTTTGGAACAGTATCTCAGTGTTGTTTTGAGCTATCAAGTGTCATATCTATTTTACGATATTTATATAAATAATATCAATAAAAGGTCTCAAGACTATAAGGAATCATACTATTTGAGATTCCTCTCCGTAGAGGTTTATCTCCGTGAGACTACGGCGCTTCAAGTATCCTTTTATTTGATAAATAGATGAAATATAAATATATAGAATTGTGTAGAACAATTTATATTCGTATATCTATAAATATAAATAAGCAAGAGATAATTCAAATAAATAAATCAAACAACTTATCTCAATATGTTTAGACCAATTTCCTCTTCTCAAATAATCAGAACTTTTGTAAGAAGAGATATAGAAAGCTTTTTAGGGGAGAAAATATGTGGGAGAGAAATAAGCTTTTCTTTGTAAGTGAATTGACAAATTGAAAATGAAAGAAAGGTCTCCTATTTATAGATTTTTGAAGTCGGGGGCAAAAAAGTAATTTTTGAAATCTGATTTTAAATGAATGGCTAGGATTGTTTTAATTTAAAATCAATGGTTTAGATGAAAGAAGAGCACGCGGATTGCCAAATGTACCGCCTTCAAATTTCCGCCCAGGCACTATGTCATCAACCTATCATTTATTGCTTTAATTGTTCAACTCATCAATTCGGTCAAGAGTGGAAATAAAAAGGTAGCCAGCTAACACGTTTTTTTTAAGTCCAAAATGGGTGTCTCATTTTGCCATAACACACACACATACTATATTAAATGTAGTAC
Organism: Panax quinquefolius; assembly: GCA_020205615.1. NCBI lineage: Eukaryota > Viridiplantae > Streptophyta > Magnoliopsida > Apiales > Araliaceae > Panax > Panax quinquefolius. The sequence continues at coordinate 107,976,031 of CM035157.1, read as the reverse complement.
TTTATGCATGCATGTTGTTCATAAATAAATATATATATATATAGGAGCCTTCCATAAGCAACCGGCTTATGTTTCTATTTGATAAGTTCTCCGTTGTTGTGCTTTAATTATTTACTATTTCTATTTTATTAAGTGAATATTAACTTGTCAAGATAGTTATAAAAAGTGAATATTTATTATTAAAATAATCCTACTTAGAAAGTTTGTAACTTACTTAATACTTTTTTTTTTTTTTTCTACTTAAGATAAATTTTGTAAACTTCTACTTATCTTTTTTATTTATTTTTTCTTCTTTTCTCCATTATATGTTATGACTCAAAGAAATTAAAATAAAATAAAATAATAAAAAAGACCTTTACTTAAGATAAATTTGTACTATTATCTTTTTTTATTTATTTTTTTTTTCTTTTTTCCATTATATGTTATGACTCAAAGAAATTAAAATAAAATAAAATAATAAAAAAGACCTTACCAGATAGCCTTCGTCACTACCGAGAAAAAAAAATCGATATCCCAACTAGTAGTCATTAATGATTCGAACTCACGACCTCACGCACCAATACCTCATTATATTTACCACCCGAAAGCACCACTTGCCTAGTCGCTAAGTTCAACCAAGGATATATCCTTATAGAAAAACTTCACCATCCCCAAAAATCTATATTCTCAGCATTACTATTATATTACGATTTATTATTATTAATAAATTTATATTATTAATTGGATTTTTCTAAATAGAAATAAGTTAATATCTATATTTATTATTATCCCTTTAATATTTTTTTCTTATCTTTGTAATAATATCAATAAAAAGATTATTAATATATTAAAAATAAATATCATTCTTTAATAAAATATAAATAATGATTTTATATTCATGTATTACTATTATTATTATATTCATGTATTACTATTATTAAAAATAATATTAATAATGATTTTTAATATTAATATAAATAATGTGATTATTAATATTAGTCCAAATAAAAATATCCATACAGCTTCAACAAAATAGATAATTTTTTTCAGATTAATAATATGAAGTGGTTTTATGTGATTCAATAATATTCATATTACTAAGTTATGAATTTGAAAATCCCATAAAGTTCAACCAAATAGACATTCTTATTAATTAATATACGTACATTAGATAACGTTGGATAAGTTCTATATTTCGTAGGTCGGAGTAATCTTGATGATTTCTTGTAGAGCTCCTACGCGACGCAGAACGAAAGATCGTGACATCTTCCAAGGACCACTTCTCTTCGTAAATATTACCATCGGCCCTAACGAAAATGAATAACATACTTGCATACAAAATGCCACAATCGAGTTGTTGTGTTGTTTCTATTTAATCTTTAAGGTCCGCATAAGAGAGATTACCACCGGGCCACTCATCAAGATTTGATTACCATTTCAAAACAAATGGTATCAAATGTACCGCATGTATAAAGTAGTTGGTTAATAATTTTTAATATTAAAGGACATTATAAAATTAAAATATTTTAAAACTAAACATACCGCAACTTTAACTAATTCGAGTACATTTCATGTAACTTAATATACTTAGTGTCATCAGAAAAGGGGTCAATTATGGTAACCATCCAATCTTCAACTGCGAATAGAATAAGACAAAATGGCGCTGATTGGTACTACACACCCAAGATGAATATGTATTTGCATTCGTAAAGGTGGACCAACATCTTGGTTAACATACGGATCGCAAAAACTCCATGCAAGATTCACGTTAGTAGTAGTAAGGCACATAGCTCCGCCTAAGATGCATGAAGAATGAATTCATGAAACCAAATTGGGACCACCTTTGTATTCCCCATGACCGTAGTATTCCTCTCTCGCCTCAGTAGCAACAACATATAAGCGCCGATGACATGCTCGAATATCCAACTCCTGTGCCCTAAGGATCGCACCGCATTATGGTTCTAATTCATATAATCGGGCGCGATGTGATAAAGGATATAAATCCCTTCCGGTGCCACCACGCTTCCAAACATATGTTTATTTACAAATGTCTCCTTCCAATCTTTAAGTCTTTTGATAAGGACCCTTTTGGTCCATAAGAGATGTGGTCTCCGCATCTTCAGACCGATTGAGACCCAAATGTACATTATTATTATATAGCAATAATAATTAAAACCATCACTATTAACATAACTATATATACCTTTTGTGAACTAGATCCTCAAGCATCCGAAAAGTCCCGCAAATGAAGAGTTGGTTGGAATGTAACACTCCTCATAGGTTTGGAAGGTTGGAATGTAACATTCCTCGTAGGCTTGGGTGGTGGGAATGGAGCTCTCCTCGATTACTTGTGGGGTGGGTATGTAGCTCTCTCAGACAACATAATCAGCTTGTTTCCCAAGCCCTTCATCGAAGTCAGGTATTGGGACCGTGGTCCAAAATTTATGGGACCCCTGTCGAGGTATTTGTTTACCTCTTGCTTCAAGTCGATAGGCGATTGAAATCCCAATTATTTTTTTTGCAGTAACCAACTCGGAGGCAAATGAAAGTAAGCATCAAAATTTATCAAGTAACGACTTTGCACTCTCAACCTAAACATAAACAAATATTATTAACAATAAATATGAATAAATGCTCATGTAAGATAAACACAAACAAATATTATTAACAATAAATATGAATAAATGTAATATTAAGTATTTACTCCAATACATGATTTATTAAAGAAGAATATAATTTTATACCATTTGAATAAGGTGTTGTTGGTCAGAAATGGCCCGAGGCTCATAACAACTGTCGTGGTCGTCATCTCATCGAGGCTCTGGGTGAATTTTCCAACGTAATTTTCCTATACCGCACTCATGTAATCATCTATTGGGACATAATCGTAAATTTCATTTGTTGTCCTTCGAGATGATCCATGTATGCCTCCCACATCGAAATATATTCCCTCTCAAGGCCATGCAATCCTCGACATCAATAAATTTAAATTTTTTCTCCCGCCTAAGGTCACCGTGGTTTTTGGTCATTGATGGTATGCCTTGCATGAACCCGAACTGCTCTCATCACACTATCCCCAAGATCCGAAATTCCACAATATCAAAGTGGATCAAGGGACCCCACCAGATCCCAACAACCACCTCGCTTTCAAAATTAAATCCACCGATATCATCATCCCACATTATGTAAGGCCGCCAAACCACATCCCACATGTACTTAATATCTAACTCCCCAGAAAATGACAAATGGTGATGGGGATTCTCACGCTCACTGTGGTAATCAGGGCTCCAAAATAGACCATGCTAAAGCCCTAGGTAACCATAAGGATGATTGTGGCCAAGGGTTTGGCTTTCCAATACTTACACGCCATAAGCCCAAATTTGTAACAATGTAACACAACCATTAATGTATTTAACTCCTTTCCTAGTAGCAAGATATAAAGATCTCGCATAAATATGCTAACACCGCCACTACCCCCAAGAGTAAGTTACACAATCTTCAAATAAGCAATAAAAGACATATATCGTGGGTGCACACTATTTCTATTCCTATTAGGGAATAATATCGCCCCACACAACCACAACATGTATGCCTTTGTGTCGCCTCTACAACATCTTTACTTGCATTTTCGACATTTATTATTAAAATGTTCGTGCAACCACACTAATGAAATTGCACTCGCGCTTTTTTTGAACTAAAATATTCACCAAATAATTTATCTCCAAAACAATCCCTAAAATAATTCAAATTGGTGATGTTAAGGGGACCCAAGTAAGGGCTTTCCCACCACCCAGAACTCCAAAAATAAAGTGAACATCCTCTAACGTGATTGTTATTTCTCCACGCTTTAAATGAAAAGTATCGGGTCTCCAAGCGCCATCTCTCGACTAAAGGCGTATATCGCATCAAGATCATTTTGTGTACAACACCTTGATAACTAAATACCCAAATCCACATTTATCTAAAAGGATTTTTTGTTCTTTTGTCAAAGCCCACCGATTATATTTCCGATCAAGATATCGACCGAGCTTAGTTTTCCCTATCTCTCCCATGATATATGTCATCTCGATACATGATCTTGTTGATCATGCAGTAACACTTGGATCAATCGCCCATATTCCCAACTATCCATCTTTTACCTAAAAAATACATCAATTCCATATTAGTATTAAGATGCATGACAAAAATGAAGTTGAAAGTAACATGTTGCAAAATGACAAGAATAATAATACACACTAACATGCATTAAAAACCTAACAACACGCATGTAATAATAATACGATGTATATAATGTAATAATATTAATATGCATTAAAAAACTAGTAAAAAACAGTAAACTATTAAAAACAAAAACAATAAGAAGAAAAAAAAATTAAAAAACAATAAGTGAACAATTGAGTACACCGAATAAAATAAAAACAATAAATGAAAAAAATAATAATAAAATAAATACTTATCAATGCATGCTATGTCAAGTAAAAGTTTTTTTTTTTTTTTTTTTTCTCTACGCAAGACAAATTTTAAACCTACCAAATTTTTTTAATTTTTTTATCTTCTTTTCTCCATCAGATAATGATGACTCAAAGAAATTAAAATAAAAAATAAATAAAAAGCATCCTACCTAAGATAATTTCATCCCACATCCGTATCAAAACCTATTAGACAAATTTCGTCCTTACCGACAAATTGAATAAAAAAAATATTTCGCTATCCCAAACTATTCACGCTAAATGATTCAAATCGCGACCTCAAGCACCAATCCTCATCATATGACCACCCGAGCACCACTACGCGCCTAGTCGCTAATTTCTACCAAGGATATATCTTTATAGTAAAACTTCACCATCCCCAAAATCTATTAATTGATTTGTTAAAATAGAAATAAGTTAATATCTATATTTATTATTATCCCTTTAATATTTTTTTCTTATTTTTGTAAAAATATGTCCAATTAGTCTAATTAATATATTAAAATAAATATCATTCTTTAATAAAATATAAAGTGATCATGCATTAATGACAACAAAAAATTTTCAAAGAATAACATGTATGCATAATATGCAAAGGATAACATGCATTAATGACAACAAAAAAATATACATGCATGGTATTATATCCCCTTTAATTCAAGAATAACATGCAAAGGATAAAAAAATCTATAAATATGTAGCTTCATTGTTGTTACTATTATACTGAAAATAATAACAACAACAATGTAAACTATTAAAACCGAACAAATAACAATAAATAAAAACTTACTTGTTAAAGTTTTTGCCCTCTCTTCCAAATACTCCTCTCTCCACTCTCTCACATCGTAATTTTATCTAGTTATATACCGAACTTTAGGTCGAACAACGTGTGTTCTCAATAGATCACTATAGATGGTTAAATAAGCTCATGCAAGCTTAAGACATTTAGGACCAAATTCAAACACCGATATCGACATCGTTGTTTAATTCAAATTTTTAGTTTACCGAGCTTGCAGTGTTTCTTTCCTTCCGAGGCGATGTTGCGTAAAAAGTGGTCAAAAATTATTCAAAGGCATTTCCCAAATAATGTATATATAGAAAGGTTTATAATTTGTTCTACTTAAGACAGCTTAACCTACCGGGAATTTATATTATTAATAAATTGTTTCTACTTAGAGAGGTTATAACTACTTAGGTTTAAGTCTAAAACTTAACCTACCGGGCAATTTATATTATTAATAAATTTTTTCTACTTAGAGAGGCTATAATTCTTGAAAAAATATATATATATATATATATATATATATTATTAATAAAACCGCTTCTACTTAGAGAGAGTCATAATTACCGAATAAATAAAATTTTCATAGTCTAGCTAGAATCGAACCCATGACCTCAAGCTCCAAACATTCGTCATATGACCACCCGAGCACCACGCGCCTAGTCATCATATCGCACCTTGGATTTGATATATCTTAAACCATTCCATCTCCCCCAAATTAAATTTCTCAATATTTTATTATACTTATTCGATTATTATTATTATTCTATTATTATTTCTCCATCGAGTATAAAGTCGCTCCATATTAGTAGCGACTTTTATGTACTTTTAATTATTTTATTATTATTATTATTATTATTATTATTATTATTATTATAATAAACTGCGTTGGTGAATAAGTAGAAAACATAATAATACAACACTATGGGAATAAAAAACCCGATATTTATTATATGGAAAAGTACATTAGTTTGACTTCTTGAGCATTAACCGCTGCTATTTTCGTAAGTTATCTTCTTCGGTCTTTTTACCTTTAAATATTGTTTTCTTTTCAAGTCGCTATTTTCTCATTTGTTTCATCCGTTGCCCACTTTCACTTCGTAAAATCAAGTCAAGTTCGATCGAGCAAAATTCATCACTATTATTCACAAGTAAGTTTTTCAAAATGTCATATAATACATCCGAATTTGTCGCTGAAGTTGAAAGTAATAACTGATATTGTTCCGCACGTTGGTCAATTATTTTGTACGCTGAAGAGGTCAATATTTTATAGATCATATGCTCGCAAAATGGATTTGAGATTAGAATCAAACTAGTCATAAACATGCTAATACTGAATGATATCGATCTAGGCAAGATGTATGTAAGAAAGCCGTAGACACCAATTGTTGGCAAGAGTTTACCCGATGATGAAGATAGTAGTAATAAAATAACTAGACAGAGAGACTCGATAGATCTAACAATGTGCAAAGCTAGAATATATGTTGTTCACAATAAGAAAGAGGACAATCATGATATCTACCGTTGAATTAGAGCACAATCATCACTTAGTGACCCCCCACCAAAGTAGATTTGATCGAGACTCACGTAAATATTACTCCTGTTGCAAGAAATTTAATCGACACTTTAAATAAGTCCCAGATTGGTCCTAGTAAGATGATGAATGTTTTGAGCACAATGGGAGGTGGGTCAGAAAATGTTCCTTTCTCTATCGCTAATGTTGAGAATGTGGTGCGAGATTTAAGGCGTGATTCTCAGATGAAAATGATGCACAAGTCATCATCAATCATTTGAACAAACTTGCATCCTAAGTGCCAAAGAATTTTTTTTTCCGAGTGAAACCCGGTGAAAACAACCGCATAGCTTGATTTTGTGGGTCGACGCTCGATCAAGGTTTATATATCAACGGTTCGGAGACGCTGTGACATTTGATAAGTACATACCGGACAAATAAGTATGGCATGCCGTTTGTTCCATTTGCCGGGTCAACCACCATTATCGCCTATATTGTTTGATTTGCACTTTTACGAGATGAGACAGAGGACACTTTCGCTTGGGTATTATGTATACGGCTTGAAGCCATGGACTACAAGGCACCTACAACCATCATCACCGATCAAGACAGAGCCAGCCATGAGTAATGCTATTGCTACTAGATTTCCAACTAGTTATCATTTATCGTGTTCTCGCATATTAGCAATAAATTTCCTAAAAATCGCATCATGTTTATTATGAGCACCCATCGCTCAAAAATGATTTTAACAACCGTGTGTATAACTCATCATCCATCGAGGAATTTGAAGAGCGCTGGCATATTCTCGATAAGTTCCTATGAATTGTATACTAATGAATGGCTTGAAGTTTGTATGATGTACGACGTAAATGGATTCCAAAGATATACAAAGAGATATTTTGCCATGGAAATGACTACCATCGAAGAAGCGAGAGCATGAATGCCTTTTTTTGATGAGTATGTTAATGCATCAACAGTATGCTATGTTTTGTACCGCAGAGTCAAAAGGTCAGAGAAAGACAAATTTATCGTGGAGAGGAAGGCCGACTACATAACAAAACATCGTAAAAGGATTATGGTACTTTGCTCATCTTTAGAAGTTCATGCCGCATAAGTGTACACAAAAGAGATGTTTAGACGCTTCCAACGCCAATTCGCCGATTCCATGAAATACAATGTTCATAAACTTAGTGAGTCAGGTGTCACCGATACTAAGGTTTATGCAAAGGTATAATGCGATGCAACCGAAAGTGGTGGAAGATATAAAGAAGTTGTCAACAATCGATAACCGGATCGGTGAATATGTAATCGCCAAATGTTTTCACTCGTGAATTATGCAGTACATCTTCGAGATATTTCATAGCAAAGAGTATTTCACAAATACCGACCGATACGATCCTTCATCTATGGACAAGAGACGCGAACAAAAGCAATGGTGAAGACTTACTTTTTAACTCCACATCTCGCCGACTTCAACAAAATCAAGCAATGCGCTTATAATCATTCGATGGGTGATTACCAGAGTTAGCGAAAGAAAGCGGCTTTCTCAAATTCGAGGTTACAAAACCGTTTCTAAACCGAATGCACGAGGAAAAGAGTTGGTCGACCAAGATGATCCGGATGAGAATATTATCGAATCGCGGCATGATTTACGACATCGATTGCACAAATTGGAGATCCAAATCATGATATGGGATACGATAATGACGATGAAGATGCAGAGGTGGAAGAAGAAGAAGAGTTTTTGCCACCTAATATTTCTCAAACAAAGGGCCGCAAAAAAAAATCTAGATTCAAGAGTGCACTCGAGAAAATCATTCCTTCTAAGACTCATCGAAAATGTGCAATTTGTGGCTTTGAAACCGACTCACGATAAGCGAAAATCACTATCGAAAGTGCTAGGGATTCCCGAGCCAAAAAAATAGGCGCTTATTGTATTAATCATTCTATGTTTTTTTTATTTTATGAAAATGAACATGTAATATGTACTATTCCTCTTAATGTTACGCAAAGATTAGTATTGGTATAATCAGACTTTAATATTGATAATCACATTATTATTATTATAATAATACTTCACTACTTTTATAAATTCGATAAGTAAATTAATTTCCTAAATGACTTGAAAAATTATCATCATTACTTATTAGACTAATTGAACTAGTTTTATTAATAATAAAATCATTTCTTAATAATAAAATCATTGCTTAATATATAAAATCATTACTAATAATCATTGCTTAATAATAAAATTATTAATACTAATAATACAAGATTTATAATGATCATTATTTATATTTTATTAAAGAATGATATTTATTTTAATATATTAATAATCTTTTTATTGATATTATTACAAAGATAAGAAAAATATTAAAGGATAATAATAAATATAGATATTAACTTATTTCTATTTAGAAAATCCAATTAATAATATAAATTTATTAATAATAATAAATCGTAATATAATAGTAATGCAAGAATATAGATTTTGGGGATGGTGAAGTTTTTCTATAAGGATATATCCTTGGTTGAACTTAGCAATAGGCCCGTGGTGCTCTTGGGTGGTCATATGACGAGGTATCGCGTAATGAGGTCGCGAGTTCGAATCGCTCAAAGAATGACTAGTTGATATCGAATTTTTTTTTTTTCCTCACCATGATGAAGCTATACCTACCGGGTCTTTTTTTTATTATTTTATTTTATTTTAATTTGTCGAAATATAACATATAATGGAGAAAAGAAGAAAAAAATAAATAAAAAGATAAGTTTTAAGATAAGTTATACCTACGGGTCTTTTTTTATTATTTTATTTTATTTTAATTTGTCAAGTGAACATATAACATATAATGGAGAAAAGAAGAAAAAAAAATAAATAAATATAAGTTTAAGTCGCACATCTACGTAAAAAAAAAAGTATGAAGTTTATTACAAGTTTCAAAAATTTTAATAATAAATATTCACTTTTTATAACTATAATTGACAAGTTAATATTCACTTAATAAAATAGAAGCTAGAATAAAGGTAAATAATTAGGCACAATAACTTTTGATTATTTTTTCAAATAATAAATAATCACTTCTATTTTTATCACTATAAAAAGACAAGTTAATATTCACTTAATAAAATATTGGAAAATATATATATATATATATATATTTATAACCTTATAAAAGCTAATAAAGACAGATAATCGTCAGCGCACAACCACCGTCGCCAAGACTATTATAGCTATCAAATAGCCAATAGACACCAAAAAGCGACAGTTAATCTTTTGTCCATCTATTCAATTTATCAATATATTCATTCAAAAAATAGGTTGTTGGGAAGCAACCCATTTTAGCTATAAGACAAGCTCTACCAAATTTTATAAAAAAAAAAAAAATTGTCCAAGGCCTAGAACATGGCTATTACAAATGGATTGCTTCCTCAACAACCGGGCATATATATATATATATATATATATATATATATATATATATATATATAAACCATATATATATATATATATATATATATATATATATAACAATGATTACATTTAGCATACACGGTTTTCAATAAATATATATGCCAGCACCTATATGTAAGATGCAAGCATGATTTATATAAAGTACATATACTAAAAACTAATTTGCTAGCACATGCTTATACAAGGCTTCTATGTCCCATAATGAGGGTCACGGTTTTAAAAAAATTTGCTAGCTCATGCTTTGAAAAAGAATGTGTGCATGGTTTTATACATATATATAAAATATATAAAGTACATATACTACAATAAATATATATACACGTTATAATAAAAATATATAAGTTAATGATTATATATATATATTATAATATAATACATATAAGTAATGAACATATATATATATATACTGTTAACATAAACTGTTTATATATATAATTATATAAGATTTATATAATATATATATATATATATATAAGTAATAAAATAATTTTACTCAATAAAAATAATTTTGAAAATCATTAAATAGTGAAATTAGTTTGAGAATAAATATAAAATGCCCACATGTCAAAATTTTTATCTTCTTTCTAAATTCGTCAAACAAGCATTTGATAATCAATATATGATTTTTGTCCCACAATGCATGACCCAATTTATTTAACACTTTAAAACATCAAGATCAAGATAATCAATTAAATAAGATTTAAAAAATATTTTTGGTCAAAGTAAATAAGATAAATAAAATAATTATAATAAAAATCCTATGGAGAGGATTCTATCCTTTTAATTAATTTATTTACTAATTATTGTTATCATCAAAATAAAACTAAAAGTTGGAGACCCAACACAATCCCTGGTCATAATCATACCAAAAACTGTACATCAATGCAGTACAGGCCACTTAAGACTTTTACCATATCATTTATAACATTACAGGTCATGATTATACCAAATGATCCCTGGTCATAATCATACTAAGTCTATCTATGCACGTAAGCCAAAGATGACTTTCATTACAATATAAGCATGAGGATGATGGCAATGACATAATAATTCAATACAACAAGTTCAAGAATTAATTTATCCAGGAACCAACAACGTCCAAATTGTCAACATGATACTGCTTTGTGGAGAAAAAATTCAAGAATGCTCGTAAGAATATTTTCATGAAAAGATATTTGGATGAAGCGCAAATATCCGTGATATTCTACTAATTTCATGGAGTATAGAAGCCAAAACTTTAACCAACTGAGTATAATAGAATATATGAAACTGCAAATGGATTTTCACCCGCCATTCGGTAATCCACGATACGCATCATTTCCACAATTTAATAAGGAATGAATACAAAGGATCATTCACCATACATGTGGTAATCCATATGATATGTGTTTATTCCAATAGAATAATAAAGAATGGAATAATGTATGATTCACCATATGCGATGCGATAGATCGCACGCATGTTATTATTTCCAATGTAATAATAAAGAATGGAACCAGTCACGCCAGTGCGTGCATGCATGTGATATCCAAACCGATGTAATAATAAATAATGGAACGGTCGTCATGCAGAACGCACAAACAGTGATATTCCGATAGAATAATAAAGAATCGGAACCAGTCGTCAAAGTAAATTGCACCGGCGTGATATTCCAAATGTAATAATAAAGAATGGAATAACAATGTATTTTCACTATGTATGCGGTATTGCAAGACATGTTATTCTAATGTAATAATAAAATGGAATAACAACAAAATTTCACCATGTATACGGTAGAATCATTATCTGATTATTCCAATGTAATAATAAGGAATGGAATAACAATAGCTCTCTTCTTGAATACGAAAGAAATAATACCTTCACAGTATTGAAAGAAAATAATTCTCTTCATGAATACAAAAGAATAAATAATACCCCTTACGAGTATTGAAAGAAAATAATTCTCTTCATGAATACGAAAGAAATAATACCCTTACCTTAGAAGAAACTGATATTGGAAAAGTGAGGTAGCGTACTTCTTCTTCTTTCTCTCTATAATTTTTCTCTCTAGAGTTTCAATTGAATTCGTAAGAAATAATGAAGGAACGAGCTTCTATTTATAGAAGAACCGAAAGTGGCTCTTGGTCTTAACGAAGGGTCAAAATGACTCTTGGTAATATTTAAAAGACAACTACTAATTGCGAAGGGCAATTAACTCTTGAACAATCAAGAGACAAGTAACTCTTGAAAACCAAGGGACAAATAACTCTTGAAAACTCAGGGACAAATAACTCTTGAAAACCGAAAGGACAAGTTACTATTAAAACTTTAAACCAACGATCCATAATGATTTACTATTATAATTTCAACCAACGGTCTGAAAAATTAGCATATCTCCTCATGGAATAATATTATACCCAAAAATGATTTGGACCGAAAAGAAATATATTTTTCGGGTGAATAGTACCCCGTGAATAGTACTTCAGGAATAGTAACCTCATGAATAGTACCTCGACACAAAAAGTGTCCCAAATATCCGAGTGAATAATACTAGAGTGAATAGTAATCGGGTGAATAGTAACCCATGAATAGTAACTCGTGAATAATAACTCGTGAATAGTATTCTGACACAAAAAGTGCCCCGAATACCCGATTGAACAATATAACCTCCAGACATCAATTATTATCGAAATAAATATCGATTTCTACTAACACTAATAATTTTAACACAATGGAACTATCAAATTCATCTATAATCAACACGAACTTATTCATCATTAATATTATAACTCACAATATTTAACAACCAGGTCGTTCCCAGGAAAGAGGGGGCTTTCCAATAAGGATTTCTCCTTATTGGCGCGCAATTAGGTGACCAAACCTCTCATTGACAGAACTTCTAGACATTATAAATATTGTAATTTAATAATATAAACAACTTTATCGTCTCAATTATTGATTTAATAATATATCATATTATGCAGATGATAATCTTGACAATAATCGAATCAATAATACGAGAGATATGATGCAAAGAATTATCAGAAAGCAATAATCGAGTATAACCGAGTGACTTCTTACGTAAGCATCAATAACCAATACCGTGTGCTACTATGCAACCACGCCAGACATCGTATTTTTTTACTACCGGGTAGTTCAACAGCTTTTAACGGTAACACTTCCGTAATTTATTTTTATAAAAGATAATTACATGCTTTTCTTACTACGATACTTCCATTGTGGGGTCCACCAATGATTGTGTCATCGCATTTAATATTCCCCGTTAAAACGAATATTCCCCACCAATCGAATATTATATAACCACTTGCTTACTTTGCAAATTTTGTAAATATTACCCATAACTATAACATTATATCATATCCACACCATAATATTCAAAAATATATTTCGAGAGAAATTAATCTTTATTCATAAAAGTTGGGGTCTTACAACCTCCCTTCTTATGAAATTTCATTCTCGAAATTAGGGTACGCATGCACGTATATCAAAAGGTGAGGATATCTCGACTTCATCTCGATTCTAAATCCTGTGTCATTTCTTCCACATCGTAGTTTCTCCACAAAACTTTGACTTGAGGTATAACCTTGGAGCGTAGAATATGTTCCTTCTTATCCAAGATTTTAACAGGTAACTCTTCATACGTTTAAATCTTCCTCTATCTCATCCGGTTCTAATTCAATAATGTGGTTCAAGTCTTTCACATATTTACGTAACATAGATATGTGAAAAATATTATGAACACGAGACATACTTGACGGTAAGGCGAGTCTATAGGCCACGCTTCCTACTCGATCGAGGATTAAAATGGGCCAATGAATCGAGGATCGAGCTTTCCTCTCTTTCCAAATCTTGTAACTCCTTTCCATGGAGCAACACGTAATAACACACGATCTCCAATATCGAATTCCACGCCTTTTCGATGAAGATCAAAGATAACTCTTTTGTCGATCTTGTGAGAGGTTTTTATACGTCATTTGGATCGTTTGAATCTTTTTCCGTAGTCATACGTACCAACTCCGGCCCCAACAACGTTGCTTCACCCACCTCATCCCAAAGATACCGAGAACGACACTTTCTTCCATACAACGCCTCAAATGGAGCCATGCCAATACTTGCTTGATAACTGTTGTTGTAGGAAAACTCCACCAATGGTAAGAACTTGTCCCAACTTCCCTCAAGTCAAGGACACAGAGTCTTAATAAATCTTCAAGAGTTTTAATAGTTCTTTCCGATCGCCCATCCGCTTTGAGGATGATATGCCAAACTAAATCGTAAATCTGCGCTCCATAGCTTTTTGCAAACCAACCCAAAATCTTGAAGTGAATCTTGGGTCTCGATCGTAAACTATGGATACCGGCATATCATGCAATCTTACAATCTCGCTTATGTACATACTAGCAAGACGTTCAAGTGTATAAGTTTCTCGATTTGGTAAGAAAAATGAGCGACTTGGTCAATCTATCAACAATGACCCAAATCGCATCTATGCCTTGAGAAACCTTGGGAAGACCAGTAACGAAATCCATGGTAATATACTCCCACTTTCATTCTGGAATTCCAAGTGGTTACAATGGATCTTTTGGCACTTGATGTTCCACCTTAACTCGTTGACAAGTTAAACACCTTGAGATAAACCCCGCTATCTCTCTCTTCATATTGCTCCACCAAAATGTATGTCAAAGATCACGATACATTTTGGTACTCCCAAAATGGATTGCAAACGGTGTGTTGTATGCCTCCATCATGATTTTATACTTCAAGTTGGAATCGTAAGGAACACAAAGTTTGGAGTTGACTCGAAGTATTCCTTCTTCATCGATTCTTGCTTCCAGCATAGCACCTTCTTGCGCTTTCTTCCTCATACGCATCAGCTCCAGTCTCCGTAGAGCTGAGCAAATTAACTTTATCGAATAAAGTCTGCTTTACTCAGATATTCGCCATCATCATATGGGTCCCTGAGTCTTTAACTCTATCTCCATCCTTTTAAGTTATACAAAATGGGCCTTTATGTTGACAATATCGCACTGGGAAGACGCATTCCAAGATATGATCTTCTACTCAATGCGCGCCTACTACGCTCGCTTTTCCAGATGGTATTGATGGTATGATCATAATCTTTCAACAACTCAAGCCAACGTCGTTGCCGCATGTCGAGTTCCTTTTGAGTGAAGAAATATTTGAGGCTTTTATGATCCATATAGATTTCCACCTTCTCTCCATACATGTAATGCCTCCAAATCTTAAAATAAAAAACGACAAAGGCCAACTCTAGATCATGAGTAGGATAATTCCTCTCATATTCTTTGAGTTATCGTGAGGCATAGGCTATGACTTTCCCATGTTGCATGAGAACACATCCTAACCCTTTGCACGAAGCATCACTCAGAAATGACAAATCCTCCGCGCTGATGGTATTGTCGTAACAAAATAAATGAGTCTACTCTTGAGTTCTTGAAAACTCTTCTCACATTCCTCGCCCAACCGAATTTTGTATCTTTTGAGTTACCAAGTTAATGGAGTAGCGATTCGAGAAAACCCTTCTACGAATCTTTGATAATAACCAAATGTAAGCCGAGAAAGCTACGATTTCTATTAATCGACTTAGGTTGCTCCCAAATTTGAATTGCTTCAATTTTCTTTAGGGTCAACAAATATTCCAAGATTTGATATCACGTGCTCAAGGAATGCAACTTCCTCAAGCCGTAACTCACATTTCTTCAACTTGGCATATAGCTTGTTTTCACGGCTTTTGAAGTATCAGCCTCAAGTGTTGCTCATGGTCTTCATGGGTTTTGGAGTATATGAGGATGTCATCAATAAAGACCACCACAAAGTGATCCAAATATTCCTCAATACTCGATTCATCATATCCATAAAGGCAAAGAGGAGCATTAGTCAATCCAAAAGACATGACTAGAATTCATAATGCCCGCATCGAAGTTCTCAAAGCGCTTTTGAATGTCATCGCTTTTAATCTTCAACTGATGATATCCAGAACGAAGATAGATCTTTGAAAAGAATTTGGCGCCTTGCAACTGGTCAAACAGATCATCAATACGAGGTAAAGGGTACCTATTTTTGATGGTGACATGATTCAACTCCCGATAATCAATACAAAGTCGCATACTTCAATCTTTCTTCTTCACGAATAGAATAGAAGCACCCCAAGGAGACGTACTAGAATGAATGAAACCTATGTCTAACAATTCCTCGTAGTTGGGTTTTAACTCCTCAAGTTCAATAGAGCCATTCGATATGGGGCTTTTTGAAATGGGTTTTGTAATTGGGTTCAAGGTCGATACAAAATTCAATTTCACGCCTCGGGGTAGGCGAAGAAGTTCTTCAGTGAATACGCCAGAAATTTATTAACAATAGAAATATCATTCAAATCGACGTATTTTTATTTAAATCCGTGATATGGGCTAAGAAAGCTTGACATCCGCTTTTTCAATAAATGAATAGCTTTATGGCTTGATATGACAAAGTGATTGATTTTAGTGGTTTGGTTTTTGAATTCAGATAATAGGTTGAGTTAGAATATGAAAGCTAACAACCTTACGAAAAACAATCGATTTTAGCATGATGAGTAGTTAACCAATCAATCCTAAAATCACATCAAATGCAAGTATTTTCAAAGAAATAAGATCGACAGTAACGTAAGGCAAGTACCAATTTGAATCAAACAAGACTTATAAACCGTGGATGTAATGAAGGTTTCTCCCAATAGAGTTTCAACAGATAAGTCAAAGTCTAATTTCTCCGGAGTCAAATTTAAACGTTGAGCGCAAGTAGGAGAAATAAAGGAATGGGTAGAACCGGTATCAAATAAAGTATAAACTTCGCTAGCGTTTATGATTAGCTTACCCGTGATCACCTCGTTCAGACTCCTCACTTTTTGGGAGGTTACGACAAACGCTCTCCCTTGAACTACCGATTTTATCTTATTTGGGACACCCTTTGATGCCTCCATCCCAATTGGACTTAACTTTGGTGCACGAAAAAATCGGGCTAGGTGGCCTTCTTTTCCACAATTATAACATGCTTTGGACTGCATCGTGCAGTTTGGACTTATGTGTCCTTCCCCTCCACATTTGTAACATATGACCGGCCATCGCTCTCCTTCCTTAACAACGGGTGCTAGTGCCGACGCTCTTCCATCTTTGTCAACCTTCTCTTCTTGAACTTTCCACTCCTATTATCTTGCCATGATTACCACCAAGTGGTTATCATTCTCGCATGTTGATTCCTCCACGCTTGTTGTCACCGCTTCGATGACTGCTACCACTGATATTATCGACTTGTTGGCCGCTCTCTCTTGGTTGGGTTAGTCATTATCGTGCTCCAATAATCGAGCCCTATTCACAACATCCGAATACAAACACGCTTTATGAGAGATAAGGTATCGACGATCTCGTGTTTCAAACCTCTTAGAAACATCCGCGTAATTCTCTCCTCATTATCAAACAAGTGGGACGCAAAACCGAGACAACTCGCAAAACTTAGCTTCAGATCGCGCCACTACCATATTGTTTTTTTTGCTCAAGCTTGATGAACTCTACCTCCTTCATGTGACGAATACTTTCGTGAAGTACTTGTCGTTGAATGTTTCTTGAACTTCTCCCAAGACATCTTCAAGGCGGCGGTTGAGTACGCTTTACGATTCCCACCAAGAATCCGCCTCACGCACGCAACATGAAGGTGGCAAAGGAACCTTTTGCTCCTCGGAGCATCCCAAGACATCAAATATCTTGTTTATCCGCTTTATCCACGCCTCGCGCTTTAAGTGGTTTTGGCTCTCCAAAAACTCCGTGGTCCCAACTCCTTGAACTACTTAGCGGTGACCGATCCGAGAGTTGTCGTTGTTTCCACCTACATTTTGATAGAGCCGCTTTCACCGATGTTGCATTGAATTGCATAAAGCCTCTCGACCATCCCATCGCTCACCATTTCATCTGTTATTGTTTTCATGAGGATTATTGTCTTCCTATCGCACATTACCCCCTCGGCATCGATCGTTGGTGACTCAATGGTCACATGTGCTTCATTGCTTATCTCAACATTTTCGGATGCCATTTCCAAATACTTCAACAAAACAAGGGTTAATTAACATATCACATATTATCCCTATACTCGACCGACCAATTAAATACCAAATAAACTTAGGTAGGTCATACTAGCGAAAGGAATTCCCCGCCTCTCCTCCTAGTTCTTGCCTCACATCTCACCCGTGGATCATATCCCTAAGCTTTGATACTTAACTATGACACCTCCAAAATAGGTATACATCACCCATCTTGAGTCGCCAAATACATGGTACAAAAATACAAATACAACTTAATAATACAACCGTCATGTAAAATACGACATAAACATAAACCGAGAGTTTTAATAAGAATATTGTCATCTGCAGACAATATCCACACTCAATGGAGTCCTCATTACATTTATTTTCACACTATTTAATGTAATAGTGAGGACTACTAATGCTATCATCTCGACCATCACTCCGCTCCCCGACTCGTCCCCAATATATATTCTCATTTCAGAGAGAGAACAAAGAAAAGAAAGGGTGAGCTCAACTAGCCCAAGAAGAAATATTATGACTAAGATAATGCAGACTAAATTATTATTAGTCTTTAAGAATGTTAAACTAATAAAATACAATAGACATCAAGTTTAACTGCAGCGGAACAAGCAATCCATTAGAAGAGTCAAGTAGAGAATAAAATCTACTATCTTCTATGGTTTAAAATGTTTTCATCAATTTTTATCACCGAGATTCAAATTTTAATAAATAAAACACATCATCTAATCATCCCTCGCATTTCACGGGCCAAGGATATTCATTAAATCATCAATGGTCATGACTATACCGAACAATCCTCGGTCATAATCATACCAAAACTCGCCCATCAATGCATTACAGCCATCGAGGACTTTTTACCATATCATTTATAACATTACAGTGTCATGATTATACCTAATGATCCCTGGTCATAATCATACTAAGTCCATCTATGCACGTAAGCCAAACATGACTTTCATTACAATATAAGCATGAGGATGATGACAATGACATAATAATTTAATAAAACAAGTTCAAGAATTAATTTATCCAGGAACCAACAACGTCCAAATTGTTAACATGATACTGCTTTGTGGAGAAAAATTCAAGAATGCTCAGAAGAATATTTTCATGAAAAGATACCGGATGAAGCGCAAATATACATGATATTCTACTAATTTTATAGAGTATAGAAACCAAAACTTTAACCAACTGAGTATAATAGAATATATGAAACTGCAAATGGATTTTCACTCGCCCATGCAGAATCCACGATACGATATCATTTCCACAATTTAATAAGGAATGAATACAAAGGATCATTCACCATGCATGTGGTAATCCACATAGATGTTTATTCCAATGTAATAATAAAGAATGGAATAATGTATGATTCACCATGCCTACGATAGACCGCATGCATAAAAGTTATTTCCAATGTAATAATAAAGAATGGAACCAGTCATCATGAAACACTTAGACATGTGATATTTCGACGTAATAATAAATAATGGAACCAGTCATGCGTAAACGCATGTACGACATGATATTCAACGTAATAATAAAGAATGGAACCAATCGCAAAATTGCATGCCAATGTGATATTCCAACATAATAATAAAGAATGGAATAACAACATAATTTCACCATGTATGTGGTACTTGGATGATGATGTGTTATTCCAACAGTAATAATAAAGAATGGAATAACAACAGAATTTCACCATGTATACTAGAGATCTCACAGATATAATGATTATTCTAACAGAATAATAAGGAATGGAATAACAATAGCTCTCTTTATGAATACGAAAGAAATAATACCCCTTACGAGTATTGAAAGAAAATAATTCTCTTCATGAATACAAACGAAATAATACCCCTTACGAGTATTGAAAGAAAATAATTCTCTTCATGAATACGAAAGAAATAATACCCCTTACCTTAGAAGAAACTGGATATTGGAAAAGTGAGGTAGCAGACTTCTCTTCTTCCTTTTCTCTATAATTTTTCTCTCTAGAGTTTCAATGAATTCATAAGAAATAATGAAGGAATATGCTTCTATTTATAGAAGAATTGAAAGTGGCTCTTGGTCTTAACGAAGGGTCAAAATGACTCTTGGTAATATTAAAGAGACAACTACTATTTGCGAAGGGGCAATTAACTCTTGGAACACCGAAGAGACAAGTAACTCTTGAAAAACTGAAGGGATAAATAACTCTTGAAAAACTGAAGGGACAAATAACTCTTGGAAAACCGAAAGGACAAGTTACTATTAAAATTTTAAACCAACGATCCATACTGATTTACTATTATAATTTCGACCAACGGTCTGAAAAATTAGCACACCTCCTGATGGAATAATATTGTACCCAAAAATAATTTGGACCGAAAAGAAATATATTTTTCGGGTGAATAGTACCCTGTGAATAGTATCCCGACACGAAAAGTGTCCTAAATACCGGAGTGAATAGTAATCGGGTGAATAGTAACTCATGAATAGTAACTCGTGAATAGTATTACGACATAAAAAGTACCCGAACACCCGATTGAACAATATAACCTCCAGACATCAATTATTATCGAAATAAATATCGATTTCTACTAACACTAATAATTTAAACACAATGGAACTATCAAATTCATCTATAATCAACACGAACTTATTCATCATTAATATTATAACTCACAATATTTAACAACCAAATCGCTCCTGTGAAAGAGGGGCTTTCCAATAAGGATTTCTCCTATCATGCGCGCAATTAAGTGACCAAACCTCTCCTCGATAGAACTTCTGACATTGTAAATATTGCAATTTAATAATATGAACAACTTTGTCATCTCAATTATTGATTTAATAATATATCATATTATGTAGATAATACTGTGACAATAATCGAATCAATAATATGAAAGATATGATGCAGCAATTACTATAGCAATAATTGAGTATAACTGAGTGACTTCTTACGTAAGCATCAATAACCAATACCGTGTGCTACTACGCAACCACGCCAGACATCGTACTTTTTTACAACCGAGTAGTTCAACAGTTTTAACGGTAACACTTCCGCCGTTATTTTTATAAAAAGATAATTCTTTCATTTTCTTACTACGACAATACTTCCGTTGTGGGGTCCACCAATGATTATGTCGTCGTACGAATATTCCCTGACCAATCGAATATTATATAACCACTTGCTTACTTTGCAAATTTTGTAAATATTACCCACAACTATAACATTATATCATATCCACACCATAATATTCAAAAATATATTTCGAGAGAAATTAATCTTTATTCATTAAAGTTGGGGTCTTACATCGGTGGCGTACAAACGACCAAATGAGAAGAATTGACCGGAGGGCCAATTTAACCAGAAGGGAATGATCGTCTGAGAAGGCGACCAGATGAGAACGATCGACGGAGAAAGGAGATAGAAATGGTGAGGGAGAAGAGAGAGGACTGATTTGACTAAGAACGGATGAGGAAGAGAGGAGAGAAAGGGTGATTGAGAGCTGATTTTCCCCCAAAAATTGATTTGGGGGGAAAATGTTGGTACTGATTCGGGGGAAATTTGGGAGGGCTGCGCGCCAACTAATTGCCTTTATCTACGGCTCATTACCCTCGCTATTTAGCCCCAAAAAGCTCGATAGCCAGAGTAAGACCCTCGGTATAGACTATCTTCAAAGGCATATACCGATGGCCAACCTATGACCGTCGCTATAGGTATCCTATTGTGACGATTCCGTCCCGACCATCGCTATAGCTCGAATTTCTAGTAGTGCTAGAGGTAGAGTAGATACCACATTATTTCTTAGAAAGCATAAAGACAAAGTCTTATTAGTTCAAATATATGTTGATGACATTATCTTTGGTTTTACTGATGAAAAATTATGTAAGAGATTTGCTAAGCTTATGCAGAGCAAGTTCGAAATGAGCATGATGGGTGAGCTGAACTTCTTTCTTGGATTGCAAGTAAAGCAGACTAATGAAGGAATCTTCATAAACCAAGCCAAGTACATTAAAAACTTACTTAAAAAGTATGGCATGGAATTAGCCTCTCCCATGAAAACCCCAATCGCTCCAGCAACCAAGCTTGACAAAGATAAAAAAGGTAAAAGTATTGATATAACTCAATACAGAGGCATGATAGGATCTCTCTATATCTAACTGCCAGTAGACCAGACATAATATGCATGTGTGCTAGATTTCAAGCTAATCCTAAGGAATCACACCTAACTGGTGTAAAAAAGATTTTCAGGTACCTAAAAGGCACACCTCACTTGGGACTTTGGTATCCCAAGGAGTCCTCTTTTGAACTAACAGGATATACAGATGCTGATTTTGCAGGCTGCAAATTAGATAGAAAAAATACTAGTGGCACCTGTCAACTGCTAGGAAACAGACTTGTGTCTTGGTTTAGCAAAAAGCAAAACTCAGTATATACATCAATAGCAGAAGCTGAATACATTGCTGTTGGCAGCGGTTGTGCTCAAATCTAATGGATGAAAAATCAGCTAGCAGATTATAGGTTTGATTTCAAATCTATACATGTTCATTGTGATTGTGACGCCCCTAAAATAGGTCCACGTGACCCATTCTGAGTCGCCAGATATCACACTATAAAAATCATTTACAAACTTCATTTATACAACTGTTGAATCATAAATGCGAATCGACCACGCTTAAACTGTGAGTTTTAATACAAATGTATGTAACTCTCATGGTGCCTCGACCACACCCTTACAATGGTACTTTACATAAAAGTACAGTCAATAACTGTTTTAGAAATTAAAATCTTTGGAAAATACTCAAGAAAACCTTCGTACATGGGAGTCCATGGGTCTAGGTTATGATAGATATCATATGTCCACAGAATTATCCTTGGTTGACCCAATAGTCCCCAAAGAAAAACAAGAAGATTGCTATCATCTTCTTTCCAATGGTGAGTCTTTTCTTGACTTATAATTATCTCCATTGTCTCCAATTGAGAATCATATTTCAAACAAACTCCAAGATTTTATAGGTAGTGCTCGTAGATATACTCAACAAGTAGATGTGCATAACCCTGTCTTATGATAACATGAGATTGTATGTCATTAGACATCTTGTATGATAGTGGCAAAACACCCTTCCAAAGTTGGGTTCACCTCACCCTATTCGATTCACCAAAATTAAATATCAAATAATGTATACAATACGACACACTTATCTAAAGTTCTCAATAAAATTATTTCCATACTATTTAGGGAGAACCTCAACAGCTATAGACCACCGTTCTATTCTCCTATTACCCCCGCTCGACCCAGCTACACTCTTATTACCTAAAAGGAATTGTGAAGCAAAAGGGTGAGCACAACTAGCCCTGTAAAGAATATTATGACTAAAGATAATTTACATCATCAATAGCCTTCATCAGTAATAAATCAGAGATTTGGAACATATGGTAATGATAAAACTTTTCAACCATAGTTGCAGCGGAATGAGCAATCCATTAGAAGAGTCAAATAGACCATCAGATCTATTATCTTCTCCATGTTAAAAGTCCACCAATAATGTTTTATCCTTGTAACATCAATCAACAATTCCTATCCACAATTATATGAATAACTCATAATCATAATTGTGATTCTAAATTCCTCTTCGCACCCAGGACGAAGATAATTTTCATCACCTATCTTCACCTGAAACATCAAAAATCATGGTTATACCAAATCACAATTCCTGCTTATAATCATACTAATAAATTCATCTTTGCACTACGGCCAAAGATATTCATTAACAATTCATCTTTGCACTACAGGCCAAAGACATACAACTGTATTATAGAAGAGTCAAGTAGAGCATGATATCTACTATCTTCTACGAATTAAAAGTGTATTATCAATATGTTACCGCTGAGACTCAGCTTAATAAATAATCCACATCATTGAATAATCCCTGCACTATAGCCAATGATATTCACTAGTATTATGACCACAAATTATCTATGCACTACGGGCCAAGGATATTCGTGTTTTCAACAATGGTCATGATTATACCGAATAATCCCTAGTAATAATCATACCAACAACTGTCCATCAATGCACGTAAGCCAAAGATATACAATTGTAAAATCAATAATCAACAGTCCATCTTTGCATGTAAGCCAAAGATGACTTTCATCACAATATAAGCATGAGGATAATGACAATGATATAAGCATTAATCAAACGAAAATAAGGATAAATATTAAAGACTTTAAATTTATCCAAATATTATTAATCACTTAATAAACTCATAATCTAATATTATTAATATTATAACAATATTTTAATCACTTCTTAAACTTATAAACAATTTATTTCAATTGTTTACACTTTACCAAATAATGCATTTAATCATTCAAAAATGTCATACTCATAAGATTTCATCACCAATGATCAATTCCCTCATCAAAAATCTGTATATACCCTATATAGGATTCCCAAGCCATAAAATTCTATTTTCCAATTTTGTTACTTCACATAACATATTTAATTCATTTACTCATAACTAGTTCATTTTCATGAAAAATATCAAATTAGTTCTAAAAATATTTTTTTTCTGGGATTTAGCAGAATATAGTCCCATATTGAACATATGTTTTTTCTCGGAATTTTTAAAATTAATTTACTATTTTTCATATGGCCAAAATCATTAATATTTAGACATTTATCATAAATTGTACTTTTGTCCAAAAATTCGACATTTACAGGGTATACTCTGTTATATACATGTACTCCCAATAAAAATTTCACCAATTTTGGAGTTAACCACAAAGAGTTATAAGGGTTTACTTTTAAAATAGTCTTTTTCCATAAAATCCATAACTCTTAATCCATAAATCCAAAAATCGCCATTTTTGGACACAATCTAGAAAACTCATCAAATTATCATTTCAAATTCTTTCCAGAATTTTTGAGGGTTAAAAAAATTACGAAACTGCCCCTGGCAGAAACCCTTTTTGAATGAAAATACTATTCATATGAATACAAAGGATCATTCACCATGCATGCGATAATCCACATAGACAGGTTATTCCAACTAAATAATAAAGAATGGAATAACAGAAGAATTCACCATGCATGCTATAAACCGCACATACAGGTTATTCCAACAGAATAATAAAGAATGGAACCAGGTCTAGCATAATCCAGCGACCATATGATATTCCAAATGTAATAATAAAGAATGGAATAACAAATAATTCACCATGCATCGATAGATGATAGATTCGCATGTGAGTTATTCCAATGTAATAATAAAGAATGGAACTAGGTCTAGCGTAATCCGCATGCATGTGATATTCTAACAAAATAATAAAGAATGGAATAACAAAGAATTCACCATACATGCGATAGTAATCAAGATGCATGTGTTATTCCAATGTAATAATAAAGAATGGAACCGTGTCTAGCGTAATCCGCATGCATGTGATATTCCAACAAAATAATAAAGAATGGAACCAGTGTCTAGCGTAATCAGCAAATGGATATTCCAAATGTAATAATAAAGAATTAAATAACAAAGAATTCACCATGCATGTGATGAAATCGCATGCATGAGTTATTCCAACAAAATAATAAAGAATGGAACCAGGTCTAGTGTAATCCGCACAGACAAGATATTCCAATAGAATAATAAAGAATGGAACCATGTCTAGCCTAATCCGCACAAACATGATATTCCAACAGAATAATAAAGAATGGAACTGGTATAAATGTAATCACTTGCAGATGGGATATTCAACGAGAATAATAAAGAATGGAATAATGAAGAATTTTACCATGTATGCGGTACTTTACATGACAAAGTTATTCCAACATAATAATAAAGAATGGAATAATAGAAGCTCTCTTCATGAATAATCTGAAGAAATAATATACCTTACCTTAGAAAAACTAGATATTCGGAATAAAGAGGTAGCAGACTTCTCTTCTTCTTTCTCTATATAATTTCTCTCTAAAAGACCCCAACTTTTATGAATAAAGATGAATTTTCTATAATTATCATTTTTAAATATAATGGAATGAATTTGATATAATGTTATAGTTGTGGGTAATATTTAGAAATTTTATAAAGTACGCAAGTTGTTTATAATATTCGATTGGCCTGGAATATTCGCTTTTAAAAGAGAATATTCGTGATACGACGACACAATCATTGGTGGACCCTACAATGTAATTATTATTGCTTTGATTGAGAAAACGACAAAAATATTTTATATGAAAATAACGGCGAAGTTTTATCGTTAATCGTTGAACACACTTGCAGTTAAAAGTACAAGAATACGCGTGGTCGCATAAGTAGTACACTCTAGATTGATTATTGATGCTTACGTGAGAAGTCACTCAGCTTTTGTTCAATTATTACTTCAAGAATTGTCGTGCATAGTATCTCACGTTATTTGATTCAATTATTGTCAATATTTTATATATTATTAAATCAATAATTGAGATAACAAAGTTGTTAATATTATTATTTAAATTATTAACGATGTCTAAAGTTCTCGCCAAGGAGAGGTTTGGTCACCTAATCATACGCCAATAATAGGAGAAATCTTTATCGAAAGCCCCTCTTTCTCGGAACGACTCGGTCGATTAATAGTGTGAATTATGATAATGATGATGAAGTTTTATTTTATTAGTATTATTAATGTAATAAAATGAAAAGCTTTTATAAAAATGTAATACTTTTATAAAGTTATTCGCTTTTATTAGGCTAATAATGTAATAATAAAGTTATCTTTTATATAAATATATTATATAATACTTTTATAAATAAAGTTATTCATTTTATTAGATTATAAATAGAATATATTATATTTTATTATATTAAAATAATATTATATTTTATTGTAAACGAATCTGTAGCTTAAAAGTAAATCAATCTGGACCGTTCATGGATTGGTTACTATTCAGTCCATTCTTCTATAAATAGAAGCTCATTCCTTCATTATTTCTTACGAATTCACTAAAACTCTAGAGAGAGAAACTGTAGAGAGAATTCTTCTTCTATAATCTTGAGCGTATTTCTTTAGCGTTTAAGAAAGCTTTGAGCATAGTGCAAGTTTCTTCAAGTATATCCCTGCCCTACCGTCGGAGTACTCTTCTTTATAAGGTAAGGGGTATTATTTTTTTTCATATTCATGAAGAGAACTTCATTATTCCATTCTTTATTATTCGTTGAATAACTCAGATACGCTGGCTACACCTTATACTTGGTGAAATTCTTCCGTTATTCCATTATTTATTATTCTTTGAATAACTCGTCTATGCCAAGTACCGCATATATGGTGAAATTCTTCCGTTGTTATTCCATTCTTTATTATTCTCATTGAATATCTTGTCATGCGCTTTTACGGACCTAGTTCCGCCTTTTATTATTCTATTGGAATATCCTCATCTGCATGCATTTTACGCCTACCGGTTCCGCTCTTTATTATTCTGCTGGAATATCCTCGTCTCAGGCACTTTACGCCGCGGACCGGGTTCCGTTATTTATTATTCGTTGGAATAACTTGTCTATGCGAAGTACCACATGCATGGTGATTTATGTTGTTATTCAATTCTTTATTATTCTGTTGGAATATCCTGTCAGAGCGTATTACGCCTAACCTGGTTCCGTTATTTATTATTCGTTGAATAACCTCGCCTATAATGGCCTACCGCATGCATGGTGATTTCTTTTGTTATTCCATTCTTTATTATACTCAATTGGTTAAAGTTTTGACTTCTATACTCCATGAAATTAGTGGAATATCCTTAATATTTGCGCTTCATCCAAAGATCTTTCATGGAAATATTCTTCTAAGCATTCTTAAATTTTACTCTACAAAGAAGTATCATGTTGACAATTTGATGTTATTAGTTCCTCGATAAATTAATTCTTGAACTTGTTTTATTGAATTCTTATATCATTGTCATCATCCTCATGTTTATATTTTTTTGAAAGTCATCTCGTGGGCCTCAGAGTGCATGGGGATGGACTTGGTATGATTATGACTGTGGATTATTCTTATAAATCATGACCGTAATGTTACAAATGATGTGGTAAAAGTCCTCATCGTCCAAAAGAGTGCATTGATGGACAATTGTTGGCATGATCATGACTATCGATGAATACACGAATATCCTCGCCCGTAGTGCATGGATAATTTGTGGTTGTGATACTAATGAATATCCTCGGTCAGAAAGTGGGATGATGTGGTTTATTTATTGTCGAGTCCCACATCGATAAAAGTGATGAAAAACCTTTTAAATCATAAAAGATAGTAGATTTTATTCTCTACTTAACTTTTTAATGGATCAGTATGTTCACCGCAGCTTAAACTTGATGTCTATTATATTTTATCGCTTAACATTGTTGAAGACTAATGATAATTTATTCTCGCATTATCTTAGTCATAATATTTCATCGGGCTAGTTGAGCTCACCCTTTCTTTCACTTGTTCTCTCTTCAGAAATGAGAACGTAGCCGGACTAGCTCGGGAACCTGAGTGATGGTCCGATGATAGTATTAGTAGTCCTCACTATTCTATTAAATAGTGTGACAATAAATGTAATGAGGACTTATTCTCGAGAGTGGATATTGTCTAAGACAATATTTGTATTAAAACTCATAGCTCTCTTTTCAGTCATATTAAAGATTGTATTTGTATTCTGTATTTGTACTATGTATTTGGTGACTCGTATTGGGGTGATGTATACCTATTTTGGGGGCGCCACAATTGGTATCAAAGCTTAGGATATGATCCCCGGCCGAGATGTGAGACAAGAACTAGGGAGGGAGAGACGGGAATTCTTTCGCTAGTATGACCTACCTAAGTTTATTTGGTATTTAATTGGTCGGTCAGAGTATAGATAATATGTGATATGTTAATTAACCCTTGTTTTGTGGCAGTATTTGAAAATGGCATCCGAGAATGTTGAGAACATCAATGGAGCACAGAGACCGTTGAGTCTCCACAGATCAATAATCAGGATAATGTGCATCAGGAAGGCGACAATCCTCATGCAAACAACAACACTGACCAAATGATGAATGATGGAATGTTCAGAGGCTTTTATGCAATTCATGCAACATCGTGCAAGAGAGACCTCTCCCCAAAAATGCAGTGGAAACACCGCAACTCTCTGACGGTCCACCGCTAAGCAGCTTCAAGGAACTGGGACCACCGAGTTTTTTGAGAGCCAAAACCACTTAAGGCGAGACGTGGATAAAGCAGATCAACAAGATATTTGATGTCTCGGGATGCTCCGAGGAGCAAAGGTTCCTTTCACCACCTTCATGTTGCGCATGCAGAGGCAGACATCGTGGGAATCAGAAACGACTCAACCCGCCAGACCAAGATGACTTGGGAGAAGTTCCAAGAATTGTTCAACGACAAGTACTTTCCAAAAGTATTCGCTACATGAAAGAGGTAGAGTTCATTAAGTCGAGCAAAACAACACGACCGTGTCGCAAAGACGGGCAAGTTTGCCGAGTTGTCCCCTGGTTCATTCCCATTTGTTGATAATGAGGAGAGAATGACGCTAATGTTTCTAAGAGGTTTGAAACCCGAGATACGCCAATATCTTATCTCTCATAAACCGTGTTTGTATTCGTATGTTGTTAATAGGGCTCGCTTATTGAGCGCGATAAATGAGTCAACCCAACCAAAAGAGAGCAAATTACAAAATGATAATACCAAAGGATAATAACCATCAAGCGGTGACAATAAGCGTGAGGGAATCAACATGCCGTAAATGGTAACCACTTCTATGGGTAATCATGGCCAAAATAATAAGAATGAATATTTCAAGAAGAGGAGATTCAACAATGATGGAAAGACGTCAGCACCAACACCCGTGGTTAAGGAAGAAGAACAACCACCTATCATATGCTTCAAATACGGAGGGGAAGGACACATCAGTCCAAATTACGCGATGCCGTCCAAAGTATGTTATAATTGTGGAAGAGAAGGTCACCTAGCCCGATTTTGTCGTTCATCGAAGACAATTTCAGCTACGATGGAGGCACCAAAGGACGTCCCAGAAAAGTCAAAGCCAATAGTGCAAGAGAGAGCGTTTGTCGTGACCTCCCAGAAAGCAAAGAACCCAAACGAGGTCATCACGGATAAGCTTATCATAAACTCTAGCGAAGTTTATACCTTATTTGATACCGTTCTACCCATTCTTTTATTTCTCCTACTTGCGCCAACGCTTAAATTCGACTCCGAGAAATTAGACTTCGACTTATCTCGTTGAAACTCCATCGAGAAACCTTCATTACATCCACTATTTATAAGTCTTGTTTGGTTCAAATCGGTACCCTCTTCACATTACCTCGTCGATCTTATTTCATTGAAAATACTTGCATTTGACGTAATTCTAGGGATTGATTGTTAACTACTCATCATGCAAAAATTGATTGTTTTCGTAAGGTTGTTAGCTTTCATATTCCTAACCAACCTATTATGCTAATTCAAGCAACCAAACCATTAAAATCAATCACCGCTATCTCAAGCCATAAAGCTATTCGCTTATTGAAAAACGGATGTCAAGCTTTCTTAGCTCATGTCACTGGATCTAAACAAAAATACGCCGCTTTTGAATGATATTTCTATTGTTAATGAATTTCCGACGACGATTCCCTAAGAACTTCCCGCCCTACCCCCAGAGCGTGAAATTGAATTTTGTATCGACCTTGAACCCGGTACAAAACCCCTTTCCAAAGCCCCATATCGAATGGCTCCTATTGAACTTCGTGAGTTAAAGACCCAACCGCAGGAATTGTTAGACATCGGTTTATTCGGCCCTAGTACTTCTCCTCGGGGTGCTCCTGTTCTATTCGTGAAGAAGAAAGATGGGAGTATGCGACTTTGTAGATTGATTATCTGGAGTTAAATCATGTCACCATCAAAATATAGTACCCATTGCCACGATTGATGACCTATTTGACCAACTTGCAAGGAGCCAAATTTTTTCAAAGATCGATCTTCATTCCGAATATCACCAATTGAAGATTAGAACCGATGACATTCCAAAGACGGCTTTAAACTCCTGAGACGGCATTATGAATTCCTAGTCATGTCTTTTGATTAACTAATGCTCCTCACGCCTTTCATGGATATGATGAACCGAGTATTCAAGGAATATTTGATCACTTTGTGGTCGCCTTTATTGATGACATCCTTATTTATTCCAAAAGCCGTGAAGATCATGAGCAACACTTGAGGTCGATACTCCAAAAGCTTCGTGAATATAAACTTTATGCCAAGTTAAAGAAATGCGAGTTCGCTTGAGGAAGTAGCATTCCTTGGGCACGTAGTATCAAGTCATGGAATATCTGCTGACCCAAAGAAAGATCAAGCTATTCAAAGTCGGAGAGCAACCTAAATCGCTGATCAAGTACGTGGCTTTTCTGCTTTAGTCGGTTATTATCTGAGATTCAGTAGAAGGGTTTTCTCTAATCGCTACTCCATTAACTCAAATTGACTTGGAAAGATACAAAATTCATTGAACGAGGAATGTGAGAAGAGTTTTCAAGAACTCAAGAGAAGACTCATTTCAAAGACTGCTCGACAATACCATCCGCCTTGAGGGATTTGTCATCTACAAAGATGCTTCAAGCAAAGGGGTTAGGATGTGTTCTCATGCAATATGGGAAAGTCATAGCTTATGCTTCTCGACAACTCAAAGAATATGAGAGGAATTATCCTACTCATGATCTAGAGTCATGTACCGTTGTCTTCGCACTTAAAATTTGGAGGCATTACTTGTATGGGGGGAGAAAGTGGAGATCTTTACTTGATCATAAAAGCCTCAAATATTTCTTCACTCAAAAGGAACTCAACATGCGACAAAACGACGCTTGGCTTGAACTATTGAAAGATTATGATCATACCATCCAATACCATCCTGAAAAAGAACGTAGTAGTCGACGATCGAGTAAAAGATCATATGCGGCACGAAAAGCGATATTGTCAACGCAAAGGCCCATTTTGTATGACTTGCAAAGGATGGAGATAGAGATAAAGACTCCAGGGACCCACGTGATGATGGCGAATATACGAGTAGAACCGAATTTAATCGATAAAGTTAAAGTTGCTCAAGCTACAGACTTGGAGCTGATGCGCGATATGAGGAAGAAAGTACAAGAAGGTGCTATGCCGGAAGCAAGAATCGATGAAGAAGGAATACTTCGAGTCAACTCTAGACTTTATGTTCCTAACGACCCTGATTTAAAGTATAAAATCATGATGGAGGCGCACAACACACCGTTTGCAATCCATCCTGGGAGTACCAAAATGTATCGTGATCTTCGGCATACATTTTGGTGGGCAATATGAAGAGAGAGATAGCGCTGTTTATCTCAAGGTGTCTAACTTGTCAACGAGTCAAGCAAGCAGAGAGCATCAAGTACCAAAAGGTCCATCAGAACCACTTGAAATTCCGTAATGGAAGTGGGAGAACATTACCATGGATTTCAAGTATCGGTCTTCCCAAGGTTTCTCAAGGCATAGATGCAATTTGGGTCATTGTTGATAGATCGACCAAGTCTCGCTTTCATTTCTTACCAATACGAGAAACTTATACACTTGAACGCCTTGCTCAGATGTACATAAACGAGGTTGTAAGATCGCATGGTATGCCAAGATCCATAGTTTCCGATCGAGACCCAAGATTCACTTCAAGATTTTGGGTTAGTTTGCAAAAAGCTATGGGCACGGATTTATGATTTAGTTCTAAGATATCATCCTCGCATTTGACGGACAAATCGAGAGGACTATTCAAACTCTTGAAGATTTATTAAGACTCGTGGTCCTCGACTTCAAGGAAAGTCGGGACAAGTTCTTACCATCGGTGGAGTTTTCCTACAACAACAAGCTTATCAAGCAAGTATCGCATGGCTCCATTCAAGGCGCCAGATGGAAGAAAGTGTCGCTTCCAAAGATGTGGGATGAGGTGGGTGAAGCAACGTTGTTGGGACCGGAGTTGGTACGTATGACTACGGAAAAGATTCAAACGATCCGACAACGATATAAAACCTCACAAGATCGACAAAAGAGTTATGTTGATCTTCATCGAAAGGACGTGGAATTCGATATCGAGATCATGTGTTATTACGTGTTGCTCCATGGAAAGGAGTTACGAGATTTGGAAAGAGAGGAAAGCTCAATCCTCGATTCATCGGCCCATTTTTAATCCTCGATCGAGTAGGAACCGTGAGCCTATAGACTCGCTTTTACCGCCAAGTATGTCTCGTGTTCATAACGCTTTTCATATATCCATGTTACGTAAATATGTGAAAGACCCGAACCACATTATCGAAGTTAGAACCGATGAAATAAATGAAAGATTTAACGTATGAAGAGGTTCCTGCTCAAATCTTGGATAAGAAGGAACATATTCTACGCCCCAAGGTTATACCTCAAGTCAAAGTTTTATGGAGGAACCACGATGTTGAGGAAATGACCGGAGTTAGAATCAAAATGAAATCAAGGTATCCTTACCTCTTCGACATACCAGTGTATGCACCCTAATTTCGAGGGTGAAATTTCATAAGAAGGGAGATCAGAAGACCCCAACTTTTATGAATAAAGATGAATTTTCTATAATTATCATTTTTAAATATTATGGAATGAATTTGATATAATGTTATAGTTGTGGGTAATATTTATAAATTTTGTAAAGTACGCAAGTTGTTTATAAATATTCGATTGGCTCAGGGAATATTCGCTTTTAACAGAATATATTCGACAACTCAGACAATCATCAGTGGACCCCACAACGGAATTATTGTTTGATCGAGAAAAACGACAAAAATATTTTATGAAAATAACGGCGGAAGTTTTATCGTTAACTGTCAAACACCTTGTGTTAAAAGTACAAAATAATACGCGCAGGTCGCATAAGAGCACACACCAGATTGATTATCGATGCTTACGTGAGAAGTCACCAGCTTTTGTTCAATTATTGCTTCAAAGAATTGTCGCATAAGATCTCACGTTATTTGATTCAATTATTGTCAATATTTTATATATTATTAAATCAATAATTGAGATAACAAAGTTATTAATATTATTATTTGCATTATTAACGATGTTCAGAAGTTCTGCCAAGGAGAGGTTTGGTCACCTAATCATGCGCGCCAATATGGAGAAATCCTTATCGAAAAGCCCCTCTTTCCCGGAACGACCTCGTCGATTAATAGTGTGAATTATAATAATGATGATGAAGTTTTATTTTATTAGTATTATTAATGTAATAAAATGTAAAGCTTTTTATATAAAAAATGTATACTTTTATAAAGTTATTCGCTTTTATTAGGCTAATAAGAAAATCTTTTATATATAAAATGTAATACTTTTATAAAGTTATCTCTTTTATTAGACAATAATTAGAATATATTATATTTTATTATGCATAGTATTTGCATAAAGGCTCGCATAAGGTTTGCATAGTAAAATCTTTTTATATAAAAATGTAATACTTTTATAAAGTTATTCGCTTTTATTAGATTATAAATAATATATATATATATTTTATTGTAAACCAATCTGACCGTCCCATTTAAAAGTAAATCAATCTGACCGCTCATGGATTGGTTATTATTCACCCATTCTTCTATAAATAGAAAGCATTCCTTCATTTATTTCTTACTTAATTCACCAAACTCTAAAGAGAGAAACTAGAGAGAGAATTCTTCTTCTATAATCTTGAGCGTATTTCTTTAGCATTTAAGAAAGCTTCGAGAGCGAAAGTGCAAGTTTCTTCAATTATATCCCCGCCTCTTCACGTCTTTTAGTACTCTTCTTTATAAGGTAAGGGTATTTTTTTCATATTCATGAAGAGAACTTCATATTCCATTCTTTATTATTCTCGCTGGAATAACTCAGATACGCCATTTCACCCTATACTTGGTGAAATTCTTCTCGTTATTCCATTATTTATTATTCTTCGAATAACTCGCCTATGCGCAAGTACCGCATACACGGTAAAATTCTTTGTTATTCCATTTTTATTATTCTCGCTGAATATCCTGTCTCATGCGCTTTTACGCCGACCGGGTTCCGCCTTTTTATTATTCTCGCTTGAATATCCTCGTCAGATGCTTTTTTTCGCCGACCGGTTCCGTTTTTATTATTCTTCTTGAATAACCTATCTATGCGAAGTACCGCATGCATGGTGATTTCGTTGTTATTCCATTCTTTATTATTCTGTTGAATATCCTCGTTTAAGCGTATTACGCCTTTACCTCGTTCCGTTATTTATTATTCTGTTGAATAACTCGCCTATGCGGGTACCGCATATGCATGGTGATTTCTTTTGTTATTCCATTCTTTATTATACTCAAATGGTTAAAGTTTTGACTTCTATACTCCATGAAATTAGTGGAATATCTTTTGATATTTGCGCTTCATCCAAAGATCTTTTCATGGAAATATTCTTTCCGAGCATTCTTAATTTTACTCTACAAAGAAGTATCATATCGACAATTTGGATGTTATTAGTTCCTCGAATAAATTAATTCTTGAACTTATTTTATTGAATTCTTATATCATTGTCATCATCCTCATGTTTATATTTTTTTTGAAAGTCATCTGTGGCCTCAGAAGTGCATGTAGATGGACTTGGTATGATTATGACCAGGATTATTCAAAGTAATCATGATCGTAATGTTACAAATGATGTGGTAAAAGTCCTCATCGGCCAAGAGTGCATCGATGGACGCTTGTTGGCATGATCATGACCATTATCGATGAATACACGAATATCCTCGCCCGTAGTGCATGGATAATTTGTGGTCGTGATACTAATGAATATCCTCGGTCGAAAAGTGTGGATGATGTGGTTTATTTATTGTCGAGTCCCAAATGATAAAAGTGATGAAAAACCTTTTAAATCATAAAAGATAGTAGATTTTATTCTCTACTCAACTTTTTTAATGGATCAGATGTTCACCGCAGCTTAAACTTGATGTCTATTGTATTTTATCGCTTTAACATTGTTGAAGACTAATGATAATTTATTCCTCATTATCTTAGTCATAATATTTCATCGGGCTAGTTGAGCTCACCTTTTCTTTCACTGTTTCTCTTCTGTGAAATGAGAACGAGCTGGACTAGTCTGGGAACGGAGTGATGGTCCGTATGATAGATTAGTAGTCCTCACTATTCTCTAAATAAATGTGACAATAAATGTAATGAGGACTTATTCTCGAGAGTGGATATTGTCTAGAAGACAATATTTGTATTAAAACTCACAAACTCTCTTGTTGTATATTAAAGATTGTATTTGTATTCTGTACCATGTATTTGGCGACTCGTATAGGTGATGTATACCCATTTTTTGGGGGCCCACCTCCCCTAATAGTAAATAATGTGAATTAATAGTACAATCATGTGACTCAATAGTTATAATCATCTGAAAATACGAATTACAGTATAGTACCTCCATCTATACCTCTATTTGTAACTTAGTCATAAAAGTATTATCAATCTTGCACCACCTCCCCTAATAGTACATGAATGTGAATCAATAGTACACACATGTGAACAAATAGTTATAATCATATGAATTAATAGCAATTAATTGCTCATTTATTCGATTAATTACCCGTTTGGTCAATATAACCTCCAGACATCAATTATTATCGAAATAAATGTCGATTTCCACTAACACTAACAATCCCAACACAATGGAAATATTTTTCTCAAAAATTTCATTTTTGAAATTTTGAAGTTTGACTTTTTTTGAAAAAGTCAACTGTTGACTTTTTTGACCAAAAAGTCAACCCCGACAAATTTTGTGTTTATAGTCTACTTCTACTAATTTCATCGTTTCGGACTCAAATATCACTTCCGCGTCTCCAAATTCAACTCCGAACTCAACTTCGATTTTTAATAACATTCATCATTAATATTATAACTCACAATATTTAACAACCAGGTCGTTCCCAGGAAAGAGGAGGCTTTCCGATAAGGATTTCTCCTTATTAGCGCGCAATTAGGTGACCAAATCTCTCCTTGATCGAACTTCTAGACACTGTCAATATTGCAAATAATAATATGAATAACTTTGTCAGTTCAATTATTGATTTAATAATATATAAAATATTATGCAGATGATACTGTGACAACAATTGAATCAATAATATGAGAGATATGATGCAACAATTACTGTATCAATAATTGAGTATAACTGAGTGACTTCTCACGTAAGCATCAATAATCAATACCGTGTGTTACTATGCAACCACGGGTATTACTGTACTTTTACTACCGAGTAGTTCAACAGTTTTAACGATAACACTTTCGCTGTTATTTTTATAAAAAGATAATTATGTCGTTTTCTTACTACAACAATATTTCCGTTGTGGAGTCCACCAATGATTGTGCCATCCTACGGATATTTCCCGACAAAAAGAATATTTTATAACAACTTGCATACTTTGAAAATTTTTCACATATCACCCTTAACTTTAACCTTTTATCAATTTAACCATTTACTAAATAGAATAATTATAAGAAAATTGAATACTTTTATTTCATAAAATTCGGGGTCTCACAGTGATAACACAAGTGTCATAGCAATAACACACAATCCTGTCATGCATTCTAGGACTAAGCATATAGAAATAAGATATCATTTTATTAGGGATCATGTTCAAAATGGAACCATATCTTTACAATACATCTCTACTGAAAATCAACTTGCTGATGTCTTTACAAAGGCTCTAGATGAATCCAGATTTAATAAATTAATAAGTGAGCTAGGCATGCTAAATTTACAACCATAAAATATATGCTCTAGTTTGTGCTAACCATGCAGATATAAAGGCTATGTTCAAAATCATAGATATGACTAAAGAAAGTCCACGATCGTAGAGTTGCAGTGATATGAAAGACCACGATCGTAGATCTTCCATTAACAGAATAAAGAAGCATCATGTGATGACAAAGTTCCAACAAATCAAAGCAATCTCTCTGTCAAGCGCCTCAGGGATAAACAAAACCCTTAATTCACTCTAAGAGGTTGGCCCTTCCTGAGCTTCCTTAACTCGAGTGAAATGCTAAGTCAAGTTCATCACAAGAACCAGGGCAGACAACATTCGTAAAGCAGAGTCAGAAGTGAACTCAACGATCGTAGTGCAACCTCGACGATCGTAGACTTCTTAAAGGATACACCAACACAAGGAAAGCTAAGGGCGGATCAGTACTTTCCATATCATTGAAAAATCTCAGAGCCAAGCAGGATTCGACACATGTGCCACTACGCAGATCGAATGGAGGGAAGTTACAAGTATAGTTTAAAAAGGGCTTTTTGAAAACTCACCTTAGAAGTTCAAAAAGCTTATTTCTCTCTCTCTCCCTACAAGCAAAAACCCTTGCCTCCAAAAAGCTCAATCAACTTCATTGCAAAGAAATCAATGGCGGCTTCAAGTATTATCACTGGTTACCGACTCTATTTCGACGAGTTCAAGACAGCTAACTCTCAATTCCACAAGATTCTGTCTCTGGTAAAGAAAGCTGGTCTTGAGGAGGCTCTGCGCACCAGCACATGGATCTACCCAAAGCAAATAAAGGAATTTTATAGCAATGGAGTTTTTGAAAACAACATCATCACCACAAGATTCAGGGGAGTACAACTCAAGCTCAAGGTTGAAGACATAAATCTGGCCCTAGGCTTCAAGTCAAAGGGACTCCTATCGATAGAAGTCATCGATTTCCATGATGGACTGAAGAAGATGCATCACAAAAAGAATCAGACTTTCAAAGGGTACAAGAAGAAGGAATTTCCCCAAAAATATGAGTTTTTGGCTGACATTGTTGGAAAGTGCATATGTTGCAAAAGCTCTGGCCATGACTCAGTAAATGAAGTACAACCGAAGCTTATGACATCAATCTGCTATGGAATCCAACTCAACTTTGGAGCTCTACTCATCGATTGGATTGGGAAGTGGATGCTCAATTCAAAGAAATCAAAGAGCTCTTATAAGATGCTCTATGGGTGGTTTATAAGCATCATCCTGATCAACCTTTCAGAGCTGAAGATGAAGATAGTGCTGAGGATGTGGCTCAGCCTAGGAAGTCAAACAGAAAACTTGTTAAGAAATACATTCTTGTCAATGAAAAAGTGTTAAAGGAGGAAGATAAAAGGATAGATGCTGAGAAGGGACTACCCGAAGCTAGTAAGGAGAATACAGTTAAAGTTGAGGGGGAGCTTCCTGAAGTTCTTACACTAGAGAATGCTCCAGTTGAGGGGGAGCTGCTTGAAATTCAAATGGATGATCAAGTTAAGGGGGAGCTTCACGAAGTCCCTATGTCAGATAAAGCTACAGCTGAGGAGGAATTGCCAAGAGATCATCATGAATCTTCCTCAATCCCTCAAGAGATTCTAGTTTCAGAAATTATAGAAATGGAAAGGATTGAAGCTATGGAGGATGAAAGAGAAGAAGAGAAAAGAAATCAAGTGGAGATAATTGATGTGGTGGAAATTTTAAATGAAGACAGAGAAGAAGAAGAGGATGACGAAGTTGAAATCATTGTTGTGGGATGTGATGGACATAGGAGAGCTAACTACAATCAATTGTTCTCCTATCTACTTATGATGCCATTTCATAGAGCCCAAATCCTCAACTCCTGAGATCACATGTTCTGGACCTTCAAAGCTTATCCAGCAATTTCGGTGCTAGCTCATGGATTGTGCCCAAAAACTGATCACCAACAACCCCTCTTCAGAACATGGGCATGTGGTAAAAACTATTCCTATCTCATTTAGGGTAAATCACTGTCCACCATCTTTTTTCAATCAATTTTATGAATCACCAAAGTGGTTGGAAGTGATACTTCATCCACTCAATCAATTTCCAGTTACCGAAACTGATGAACCAAATGTGCCAAACTTTTTGTTGATCCAATCTCCTATCATCTATCCCTCTACGATTATCGAGCCACATCCAATCGTAGAGTCACCTGCACAAATCGTTGAGTCACCTGTTAAGATCGTAGACTTAATCCCTTTTGAAGCTCAACCTCACACACCTGCCCCTCCATTAGACATACCATCTTCCTCAACCAATGACTATTTCAGTCTTGATCTTTCTCTTGACCAAATGCAAGGTCAACATTCAAGAGCCTCTCCTCCAAATAATCTGTAACTCCTTGAGCTTATATCTGATCTCCGTACCAAAACAGAGTTGTCAGAAGCAACTAAGAAAGTGACCAAAAACATACAAGAAGATCTTGAAGTTCACTCCGTACTTGTTTATATGAGGCTGACTCATTTGATTGATGCTACCAATACTCTCCCAAGCAACCTAAGTTCTGAACTGACAAAGAAGCTTAGGGAGATAATAAAAGAGATGATTCAGAGTATCAATGAAAGGGATCAAATCCACTTACTAGCTGCCAAGAAGCACATGGATGCTATTCTTATTTTACAAAATACTCAAGAATCCCAAAATGAACTTCTGATGGAAAATCTCACGAGTCTAAAGACCCAAATGAAACAAACAGAAAATGTCTTGGACATTCTGCAAAGGAGAAAAGCTCTTACTGACTCTCTGATCCAGGAAAATCGTGTAGATATAGTTCAATCCAAGACTCAACTCCACGAACTCGTACAAGGCATGACTCGCCTATCTGAAGATATTCAAACCCTTGATGCTAACATAAAGGGGGAGAATAAAGGGGAAGGAGGCGACAAAGTAAGAGGCAAAGGAGGCAAAGGCAAAATTGCTCAATTCTCAAGAAGTTCTCCCACGAGTTCTCCTGTAAGACAATCTCGCCATCAGACTCCACGACCTAAACAGCAACAAATTCTCATGGCACAACCACTAAGAAGTCAAAGGCCTTCTCCAAGCTCACAAGAAGTGACCGCCACTGGTCTAAGAATGCCAATTGGAGATCCTGCATTCATGAATAGACATGATCATTCGCCAAGGCTAAGTCAAAGTGAGATGGAAGATATAGCATGGAGAGATGAATTTAGCAGGAGAAGAATAGCTCAAGAATATGCAAATCCTCCAAGAAACAAATAGCTAAAGAAATAGAGATAAGTTGAAACTCATTTTTTATTGATGTAACTAAGCTTAATTGTAATATTTGACTTTACAAACATCAATAAATTCATTCTTATTCTCAAAAGGTTTCAGCTACTCACTAAAATACTAAGTCATATTTACTTTCTAGCAACTGTATCTAGAAATTAATAATCATGATACAAATCTCCTTGGTTATGTCAACATCAAATAGGGGGAGATTGTTGGGAGATTTCATATTTAAAATTTGATGTTGAAAGTTAATATTCATGATTATATGTAAAGTCCTTCAACGGAACACATGTACAAGAACTTAGTGATAAATCAAACTTGTTAGGTTGATTTGGACTTTAGTGTTTATCATTCTGTAAATGAATGTATAGGAGAAAAGATCAAAGTTGTTAGGTTGATCTATATCTTGAGATGTAATAGATAGGCTTCAACTGAATCGTAGTCTATCGAGATGATCAAGAGATTACAGAAGATAAGGCAGAATCATAGAGCATCGAGGATCGTAGTGTATCTGCTTTGAAGGGCCTCTCTGAAGTCGTAGATTAGGCCAAACGCTTGCCAAGCCAAATCAGAGGTCGTATAGTGCTCTCGGAAGCGTAAAGTCTGCAAGTCATGCAAGTGAAGATCGTAGTGTACCAGTACTTAAGAGAAATCGCAGTGTTCTCATTTAGCAACATCAGATCAAGCACCAAGGTGGCAAGACACCACAATCAGAATCGTAGAGCTTCATCTTTCTGTATCAGAAGCATCGAGCCTCGTCCACTTGTTTAAAGATAAATCAGAACAAATATGGAATGAGCTATAGACGTTGAAGACCTCGGGAGTCCCAATGACACAACAATCATCCTTAGTATATAACAAAGAAATGTATTGAAGAAGCTAAGGAAAGTACTATGGCTCAGCAGAAAACACCTTTTTAGGTGTTAGGTGAAACAACAGTCTGATGTGTCAGTGGGTCAGTCTGCTAATCAGAAGTTGTGCAAAAAGTCTTTATCAAAGCTCAAAAATGTCAAATGCATTTAATGCTTCAACGGATGTCTTCAACGGATACATTTCAAAGACATCATATATACAAAGCTTCAAAAGATGAAAGTTTTTATGCAAGTACTAAACAAAAACGTTGAAGAACACTCAATGTTAAACTCTACAATCTAAAAGAGAAAGCTTGCTCAGCTACTCAGTTCTTTTGAAGTCAAGCTTAAAGGCAACTGACTAGCACCATTCAAGAACTCAACAAACATTAAGTGAAGTAAGAAGTTCCAAATTAGAAGGACTTGAAGAGTTCTAAGTGAACTGAGAAGTACCTAGTCTGCTGGACTTGAAGAGTTCAATAGTGAACTAAGAAGTTCCAAGACTGCTGGTCTTGAAGGAATTTGTGAGATTCAGAAGTTGTAAAGATATCCTTAGTGGATTTCCTACTCGAGAAGTAGAAGAGTGGACTAGGAGCTTTGAATGCTCTGAACCACTTAAAATCTCTATGACTCCTATATTTTTGTCATAACTGCTATAACTGCCATAACTGCTTTACTGGAAAACAAACAAATCTTATTTCCGTTGTGTTTAAATCATTATTATAACTAATAAGTATTTTGATCAAAAGAAGTTTAAAAATATCTATTCAACCCCCCTTCTAGATAACTATTGTCCCTCTAGGAACTAGTAGAGACACATACTTGTCTTTGACTAGGTATGATGAGGCTGTCTTTGCTTATGAAAAGGCACTCGCGACTTTCAAGTCAACCAAAGGGGAAAACCATCCAACCGTTGCATCATTTTTCGTTCGACTGGCTGACCTGTATAATAAGATCAAAAAATTAAGGGACTCAAAATCCTACTGTGAGAATGCTCTTCGAATTTACGAGAAGCCTATTCCTTGGATCCCTCCAGAGGAGATTGTTAGTGGTTTCACTGATGTTTCCGCT
Source organism: Panax quinquefolius (assembly GCA_020205615.1). Taxonomy (NCBI): domain Eukaryota; kingdom Viridiplantae; phylum Streptophyta; class Magnoliopsida; order Apiales; family Araliaceae; genus Panax; species Panax quinquefolius. The sequence goes on along the minus strand of CM035157.1, from coordinate 107,932,766 downwards.
ATATATGAATGAGTTGTAGTAGTCCGCTAGTATTTATAGCGGACACATTAGTAACATAGTTGAGAAAATAGGGGTAGGCTCGCGCACATGAGAATGGCTAAGGAATTGAGCTAGGCTAAGCGTTGGTTCTTTGACTTTTGATTAGAAAACCTTAGTGCGCGTAGGGGGGGTTCCAATCCGGTGTATTATGCTCTATTGTTTTGCTAAAATCCCTAATTTCTATTTCTTTTAATATCAAATCTTTTATTATTTCCGCAACCCTAGCCCACATTCTGAACATTTGCCGCTATAACGTTCACGTTCTATTAAAAGTCCCAACGTTCTCTGTACCGTTGGTTTCCAAACATTCTTCTTTTCCTTCTATAAATACCTATACCCATATGTTCTTTTCTACACAGTTAACAATACAATATATATATATATATATATATATATATATATCACCTTCGTACTACTCGGTTATTATTTTGGGAAATCTACATAAACAAGTCCAGAGTCTCCCTCTTTGAGTACACAGATCGGAGGCTTCGCCTTTGAATCCTGGAGAGTGACCGCCGACAGCCCATTTGTACCTGAACTTATTAGTAGTGGAGGTGAAATCACTTTTTAGGACAGTAGCTTTGCTACGCCTCGGTTTTTGTCGTCTATAAGATAAGTTGTTCCAATTTTACTCTTCGGTTCTTCTTGTTAATACTTTTCTATTTCCAACAGACATAAGACCATTTTTCAGTCTGAGCCATTAATAATTGAAATGGAAGGTATAGATGAAGGTATAGATGTTATATGCTCATTTTTAATCCATAGCAAATAGATGTTACGAATCATTGCATATACATATATATATATATATATATATATATATATATATATACGGTCCAGATCTTAAGCTCACTCCTTATCTAACTCACCTGAGCTCACCCCACTTTAGCGACGGACCCGACGACGGTTCAGTCATACAACCGTCGTCTATACTTTTAGCGACGGATAACCATAATATCTCTAAATTTTTGTAAATTAAATATTTTGACCTCCGAGTTTAAATTTTTTTACCGGAATAAGTCACGACTTAAAATGAAAGAACAATTAAATCTTTTAAGGGCATATATAGTTCATATTTTCTCCAATTTTTTCTTTTTTTTTTCTTCATCATACACTAATCATGTGTCTACAATTTTATGTGTTTTCAAAGATATTTAAGGTTTTATAAAATGTGAGAAATTAAGTTTTTTAAGGGTATATATTGTTTATATTAACTTCAATTTTTTTAATTTATTTTTTCATGACACACTAACCACGTGCTAATAATTTTATGTGTTTCTAAATATATTTAAGAGTGAAATTATCCAAAATACTCTCATCCATATCAATTATTATATGTCGGGAGCCAAAAGGTTTAATTCATAGAAATTTTAAGACATTAAAGTTCAACAGTCCGCTTCTCCAGCGAACTAGAAGGAGCGAACTAAAAATGAACCGGCTACAGCAACGGTTTTTTCGACGCTATAACATAGAAAATCGGTTTTTTATGCTATAGCGACGGAAAAAATCGTCATTACAGCCGGTTCACTCTTAGTTCGTTCCTTCTAATTCACTGGAGAGAGCCGGGTTAAGGTTCAATGTCTGAAATATTAAGATTTAAAGGGTAAAAAGTGACCAACTTTAATGTAAGTGTATTTAAGCCCAAAACATTTGCCTTGTTGATAAGTTCAGAAGGTTTGATTGTGCCAGTAACCTCACATCATTACAGGTTCAAATTCAAGGTAAATATAATCTGACTCTAAAATTTTTAATTTGAACTCAAGTGATTAGTAATCAGTGAAGCACTATACTCAATATATTAAGAATCTTGAATGATCATAAACTTACAAAAAAAGGGTCCCACATAGTCCAGGAAAAAAAAATCTTGTAAAGATGAACAAATTATGAAGGCTAGCTTAATTAGTACCAGATCGAAGTCAAAGTAGTAAGATTCTTCAGCTCAATTTAGATACTCAACTTGATACAAACCCGCGCTTTGCGACGGGATTAATCATTTTGTTAATAATAAATTTATACATACAATTAATAAATTAAAATATAATAAGAAGAAGGTAGATTGTTATGCGATTATCAAATTTTAATAGCATATGTTATATAGTGTTGTATAAAAATTTTATGTACAAATACATATCCAAGTATATAATTAATCTGATCACTAAACCACAGAACATTACATAACAGTTGTGTGTGTGTGTGTATATATATATTAATGTCTTGATAAAAATGTTTATAATGTAACCAATATGGTTAAAAATGGGTAACTCTTTCATTATAAAGCACTAACAAATATTTAGAAAGTGTCATGCACAATGCCATCGAATTGTTATATTGATATGATTGCTAGTGGTATATTTGAAGTCCGTTACACATTACACAAATCTCACCAAGCCTCAAATATCTGACACATGTACTTGATGCATTTTGAAGAGTCCATGTCTTGTATACTCTAATTACTTGCACCAGAATTCTAACATCCAAACGAAAGGGAAAACAACGAAAGAATGTCTCAGTTTCGGTCCTCAGACATGAAGGGAAAGCACATGTTACATGCGAAAACTGTAAAGCACGAGAATTAATAATTATGTTGGATCTTCATGTCAAACAAACACCATGTCCAAAAACATAGCAGTATAGCACCATGTCATACATAACATAATGTTATAGTTAAAGAACGAATACATACCTCATTAGTTTTTTTTTGTCAATTTTTGACAATTGTATAGGCACTCACAGTATTACCATAATACAAAAAAAATATTAATAATGATGAAAATGATTAACCAGATGCTAGTACTTCAAATCATGCAAAGCCACAATCCATATAATAGAATGCAATAAATGAAGCCATAAATATAAACATCGTGGGATATAGTCTGATGATGCACAAAAATGGACTTTGCACAAACACCAATCAAAATATTATTAAAACGGTAATTAAAGTAGAAAAATGAGACACAAATTAAAGTGGTTCGGTCAAGTTGACCTAGTCCACTGTTGAATGGCTATGGTTGCCTGGCACTTTATATTATGTGTGTTAGAGAAAATACAAAGAGCATAAGCTATTAGATACAAGAGTCAGTCCCCCTCAATGATGGTAAGACATTCTATTTATAGCGACTTGTGATAGTTTTGGGACGAGCATGTAACCACTACCTTAGTGGAGCTCCCAACATCCTCCTTCATGACGTGGATGCGCTCAATTAACCTCTGGACCACATTTGTTGGGCTCGCCTAATTTCTTGGACTTGGGCCTACAACACTGGCTTATGAGATGGGCTGGAGCACGAGGCTTATGAGATGGATTGAATCTTTGGGCTAGACCCATCATCATAAAATGAAGCTATATCCCCTCCCATTGAATGCACTGTCCCATAATCTGAAGGTCTTCATATAACTCCTTTGCACTTTCAACAGTATTTAGATTTGTAGGGCGCAAAATTTTGTTGTGCTAAGCAGAGTAAAATCCATGATGCACCTGAAATAATGCAAGAAGCATGCCAACAAAAATTTAACTCTGTCAAGAACTACATACACCAAATTCATTGTCACATTACCATTGAACCATAGGTACCAGGATTATCACATTTAAGTTTCTTCCAGTTTAGGTCTTCAATCCGGTTATATTTATTGAATGTGCAATATATTCACACAAACAAAAATTAGCAGTTAAATGATCTTTTTAATAGTCGTTGCAATCTTATAAATATTTGCGACAGGAATCTGGACAATAGTGAAATATAAGAATTTAGACATACTTAATAGTTGATTTCAACATTGCAAAAACTATCAACCAAATAAATAATTATCTTTCCACAACTCTTTTATAGGAAATAGTATTGCCCGAGATAAAAAAAAGTCTCACACTTCGCTAAAAATTCATGTGTTTGTCAGATTGAAAACTAACAGAACATAAAGGAATTTAGCTCCTATATTAAATAAAAATGAAAAGAATTAGAGTAAAACACATATAAAATGGAGTTACATAGAATTTCAAATATTGTCATCCAAAAAGTAAAAGACAAACCTATTATACTCTTATTTAAAAAAATTTCAATGGTTATACATGAATATATATACACAGACAAAAAAATGAATATACATAAAAACTAAACAATTTTGTTGGGGGTAGTGTTTAGAGTTTGTCGGTTTATTTTTGTCTTTGCAACTGGAATTTGGCTCGATCGAGATAGCTTTGTAAATGCAAATCATAGATTTTCCTAAAAAAATTCAAATAGATTATAGTAAAAATTTCATGAGATATAATAATAAAATAATCAGGGTTTACACTAATAATGAGCAACAAAAAGATAATAGCCAGAAACAGTCAAACCTTTATACATTAAATTGTGAAAAACTTTCTGGAAAACTACATTCTTTGTAGTATTGTATATTTGTCCATCTTTGTCACAAATTAGTATTTTTACTCCACTCTTGCTTGTAACTCTTGATACTGCTACATACATTTGGTCATGACTAAAACTGGACGTGACAAATACAGTCCAACATGTGAGAATATTCCCCGACCAATCGAATATTATAAATAACTTACGTACTTTGCAAAATTTCTAAATATTACCCACAACTATTACATTATATCAAATTCATTCCATAATATTTAAAAATAATAATTATAGAAAATTCATCTTTATTCATAAAAGTTGGGGTCTTACAGCCAAGGTAGAATCGTAGAGCAAACACGATTCTCAATAATTGAGCACTCCCAGAATATCCAAAGGAATGAAGTCTCTAGTTGGTAATGCAAAGATACATCTCACCTGAAGGAAGCCAAAGAGCACTCAACGAATGGCATGCAAGCTAACAGAAGATCTAAGCATCAACTCAATAAGCATCCAGATTGAGTTGAGAAGCCATTCAAGATGAAGTCTTCCACAAAATGGTCATAAGAAGACTTCAGTAGTTGTTTAAGGAAAGTCATCATATGCAGTAGCTATCAAGTAGAAAGATGACAACGATCTTGGAAGTAACTAGGATTGTAGTGTTTGCCAAACAAAGAAGAAACTGATGGAGTATACACAAAGATATTGGTCTGCCTCTGAATAACAAGGCTAAAGTGATTAAGCATTGGGTCAGTCCATTGATGATAAGTGAATGGGAGATCACAAGGAGAAAGCGAGCTGGACACGCCACAAATCTGAAGTGTCTTGTTATTCAGAAGTGGCCAGAGCAAGAAGTCAAATCATTAATATCTGAGAATAGTCGAGTCAAACAGAAGTGTTGAAGCACTGCGCTAGAGAAGGAAGAAGTGTTGCACATTGAAGATCTAATGAACACTCTTCAAGATCGTAGTGTTAAATTTACAAGTCAAGAAGCAACAGTCAACAAGACACTACGATCAAGTCCAAGAAGATATGCATCAGAATCGTAGAGTTCGAACAACTGAAGATTGAGGCATTGGCAACGACTCAATATGAAGATTGATATTCGAATAGAGCTTATTGAGAGCATCGATGTAAAAGGAAAACCTCTGATTCAGAAATCAGAAGGAAGAAATAAAGTTGACTACCTGCCCGAGACATGAAATTGACATCTCTGATGGGGTAGGTGAAACAGTAAACTGCAGTGTCAGAAAGTCAGAAAAAGATGTCATGTCACATCTGCAGTCTGTACCAAATAACTCGAGATCTGTGAAGTCATTTGAACAGCTTCCAACGGCTACTTTCCAACGGGAAGATCAGAAAGCAGTATAAATCAACAGAGCCCCAAAGATCAAGAGTTGCTGATGATTGCTAAGTTACAGAATCGTTGAGTTGTTGGTGAATGCTATAGTTGACTCTACGAGTTCCACCAAAGATCAAAAACACAAGTCTCAGTGACAGTGAGACTACCAAAGTGGAAGTGAAGCGACTTTGAAGAAGAACTCAAGCAGATCAAAGCTTCACTCAACAAAGATGAAAATGCCACTAAAGATGGCAGCTAAGCTGAGAGTCAAGAAGGCCAAGAAGATAACATTCAGAAAAGTGGCTGAGTACAAAGAAGATCAAGAGAGCCACTCTACGAATCACCATAAACCAAAAGCTGAGACTGAACAAGTGCAGAACCATATCTGCAAAGTATTCAAGAAGGGTTCAGGGATTGCTAAGTGTCAGACAAAGTCTACTAAAAACACAGAGACTTAGCAAACCCAGATGGTGATGGTGCAAAGCTGATACCAGATGAAGATGAGCAGAAAGGAGTGAAGATTAGCTGCACCAAAAGAAGATGTGGTCCAGACTCGAAGCAGAATGCATAGAGGACCACACCAAGCTGCTAAGTACAAAAGATGTTCAGAGCTTAATGACATCTTAGCTGCTCAGCACCACCACCACCAACAACAACTACAACAACAAGAAGCCAGGGCCTGAGGGGTCCTTGTCCGGAGGGACTAAATGAGATTCTAAGCCTGCTGGGCTTGAAGAGTTCCTAGGGAACTAGAGAAGTTCCAAGGTCACGGCCTTGAAGAGTTCTTAGTGAATCAAGTCCCAAGGTCAGCGGCCTCAAGGAATCGTAGTGATTCAGGGTGCTGCCCTTCCTTAGTAGAAATCCTGCTAGTTGAAAGCAGAAGAGTGGATTAGGAGTTTGAGTCTCTGAACCACTTAAAACCCATTGTGTCTTTTACTTTATGTCATTTATATTATGTACATTAACTGCTATAACTGCTATGTATGTTTTAACTACTTACCATTGAACTAACTCTATGAACAATGTATGTATGATTATGAATATATCAATGAAGTGGATCTTTTACTTATTCCGATGTGCTTGAATAGATTCTTAAGTTTGTCATATGCTAAATTATTAGCAATACAAAATAAACCAGAAAAGTATTTGAATTAAACAGGATCTATTCAACCCCCCCTTCTAGATCTATTGTGCTTACTGGGAACTAACACTTCAGATATGGAGGTTACTGGTGGGAGAGTACTTCGGGTATGAGAGCTACTGTTGGGAGAGTATTTCGGATATGGAAGCTAGTGGTCGGAGAGTACTTCGCATATGAAGGCTACTGGTGGGAGAGTATTTTGGATATGGAGGTTACCGGTGGGAGAACACTTCGGATATATAGGCTACTGGTGGGGGAGTACTTTGGACTTGGATTACTGGTTATTGTCACTCTTTTTGGCATGACAACAAAATTAGCATGAGAAAATATTTTTGGGCAATATATAAGTTTGATATTTGATTCAGGTTTCTTTATTTATTCAGGCTGAATTGGTTGGGGGCCAGGATTCACAAGCTTGGTGTAAGCTTCAACGGTCTGAGACATTTGCCTATGATACTTCAGATAATACTAGTATACTTTGGATTACGTCATATCGGCTTCATTCTGGCTTCAGCTATCTACTTTGTTCGTTTGAAGGTTCGATGGGATATGTTCAACCCTATGATGGTGAACATGATCATTTGGATGTTCGGTGGTATCTGTTCAACCCTATGATGGCGAATAGGATCTGTTCGACCCTATGATGGCGAACAGGATCTGTTCGACCCTATGATGGCGAACAGGATCGTTTGGAGGTTCGGTGGTATCTGTTCGACCCTATGATGGTGAACATGATCTGTTCGACCCTATGATGGTGAACATGATCGTTTAGAAGTTCAGAGGGATCTGTTCAACCCTATGATGGTGAATAGGATTGTTTGGAGGTTCGAAGGGATCTGTTCAACCCTATGATGGTGAACAAGATCGTTTGGAGGTTCGGAGGAATCTGTTTGACCCTTTGGAGGTGAACATGATTATTTGCTGTTCGGTGGATATTTTCATTCATTCATATTTTCATTTGTTCATTCATTCATTCATTCATATAACATAAACATTTATTCATTTCTTCAGAACGAATATATTTAGTCCTCAGAACGAACTTTATAATTGGTGTTCGGTTGGATGTTCAGTTCTTTGGAACAAACTTTATTAGTGTTCAGTTGGATGTTCAGTTCTTTGGAACGAACTTTATTGGTGTTCGGTGGGTTATTTATCTATATTTGGTTATAATAAGGTTGACTCGATTATCTATATACAATTGTGATAAGGTTGGTTTGGTTATGATAAAGTTGGTTTTTTATATTTTCGGTTGTGATAAGGTTGGTTCTTTATATCTTCGGTTGTGATAAGGTTGGTTCTTTATATCTTCGATAGTAATAAGGTTGATTCGGTTGGTATAAGATTGGTTCTTTATATCTTCGATAGTGATAAGGTTGATTCGGTTGGTATAAGATTGGTTCTTTATATTTTCGGTAGTGATAAGGTTGGTTCGGTTGGTATAAGGTTGATTCTTTATATCGTTGGTAATAATAAGGGCAATTGTTTATCTATCTTAGGAGTGAACAAGAGGAGTGAGGTGGCGATATTGGGAGCCAAAAATTTTCGTTCGACGTATGGAGTTCGGGTGTGATAGTTCGTCTTCAGCAGATATGGATTTTCGGTTGGTATAAATTTGTATACTCTCTTATTTTAAGTTCCTTATAAATAAGAGATTGGGGAGGGACAATGTTGGGGTGTGATTATTTGAATTTATTTTGATAGTGGGAGAGTCCTCATTAAAGTAAGATTGTGTTTCCTTATTTAGTGGGATAAGGAGGTTTAATTTGGGAAGGAATTTATCAACTATTAATTGTAGTTATAAGGTGATTCTACAAAGGATTTCATCTCATGATTGGATTCTGGTGGACATGACAGCTATAAATACAACAATAAGCAATGGTTTAGGGGATACAAGACACGAGAGCATATGACACAAATAAACACTTAGAACTCTCCATATTATTATAGTGGATCTCTCTCTCTCCGTGATTTTTTCGTTAATTCTTGTGTTCATATTTTATATCTCTTTGTTTATGTTTATGTAAGTGTATTTCGTGAGTTTGATTTCACAACAATACAATCAACCATTAGCGCGATTTTGGCCTGCTGTTTTGGTGATTTCGTCAAGCGTACAAATTTTGGTGTTAACAATGACAAATTGGGACACGAAATTATCAAAATTTCAGTTTGAATAAGTATGGTAATAAATGAGAATTTAAGGGTATTATAGACAATTGATATTATATTTAATTTTATCTAATAATTTCTTAAATTCTTGTACGCAACTCTAAAACATCATATATTATGGGCTGAGGGAGTATTAACACAGAAAGTGGTATAGCTCATCAAACAAAAAAAGTTAATATACATATTAATGCAAAAATCATTTTTTTTAACTGTTTAATTTAAAAGTTCATAAATGACCCTTCAGCTAAAATTGTCTTAAAAAACATTATTATGCAAGAACTCAAATGCCATCGGAGTTGTTGAAATTTGACCTAATGCAGTTACTGATGGAAAATTCGTGAAATTTGAGTTTAACAACTGTTCCTCAGATCAGAAGGCAGAGTTGACTTAGAACATTAATCAAGTGTGATATAGAGTTAGGACAAAGGCACAAAATGACATGATTGTTTATATATATATATATATATATACAATTATATATATATATATATATATATATATACTAGCTGTGTCACGTGGTTCTATATTATACATAAGCAGTAAATTTATCCCAAACTTTGGATTTTACTGGATGATTTATTAGGGTGAAATAAAATTCAAAATCAATCAGATTTCTTATATATATATATATATATATATATATATATATATATATATATATAAGCACAATCCTTAAACTATTCCTTGCATCAGAATTTCAACGAGTCTAAATATGGGAAAGCTTTTCCACACAAACGCACTGCCAGTGCTAGTAGTGATTATGTTGGTTATGGCTGGAATGGTGCAGCATAGTAAAGGGGCTTAATTACTTGTGGGAATACTTTTTTCTCCTCATTGATTCAGATGATACCTTGTAGGGCAGCACTTGCTCCATTTAGCCCCATTCAACCAAGTGAGGACTGCTGTGCTGCTGTTAAATCTCTCGGCCAGGCTTGTTTGTGTGTGCTCATAAATGGCCCTCCGATTTCAGGCGTTGATCGCAACATGGCATTGCTGCTTCCTGACAAATGCACTACTAATTTTGAACCATGTAACTCTCTCTTTCTGTTACTAAACATCACATAAACATAATCAACTTTTTAAGGATTATAATTTTGAGCCTCAAGACTATTAATTCTAAAATTAAATATTACTAACCACATGTTTATTTTTGGCTGAATGACACTTCTGTCTCTCCAAATTGCCACCCACTTTCAAAGTCATCCATAAAGTTTAATTTTGTCAATTAGGTCCTTAAAGACTTTAAAGTGACATTTTGTTGGCGTTTCTGTTCCTTCAGCTCAATTTGACCTCAACCCGGCCCATTTTGACAAACTTTGACCAAGTCCGACTAAGTTTGACCCAACCCAAAATTTTAATATAAAATATAAATTATTTTTAAAATAAGTTTAAAATAATAATTATATTTAACATTAAAAAAAGAGTTTCATACCATACAATTAACTTAAATTTTTATTAGTATTTTTGATAGCACTTTTATAATCGCAGTCTTTATTTTAACTTGCTTATAAAAGCACTTTTGTCAAAATTAAGTTGCATATTTAAAAATTATTTATCTCATCGCAACGCGCACAGGTCTGCCAAAGGTGCACTAACAATATTGATCAATTCCTTTAGTTTCTTTTTCTGTTTTTGTGAAGCTGCAGATTGAATGCTATTTGTTTCTTTGGTGCAGGTGAAATTCTGAAGTAAAAGTATGCTCAGACTTCAGAGTTTTATAGTAGGAGAATAGTTTTAGGAATAAATGAGTGGAGATCTAGCTCCTATAAGCCTGTCCATACTACATTCCAGTGCTGTTTTGTCAAATGTTGAGAATATTAACTAAATATATGATGTGTGATCAGTGATCTTAATCTAATTTACTTGGGAGCTTATATATGTTTCACTACATTCATATATCTTACAAATCCAGAAGCAAAAAGAAGGGTTGAGAATTACAATGCTAAACTAAAAATAATAGTCCCTCATCTTTTACAAAAAGAGTATCATTTATTAATTTTTTTGTTGCATATATTACTAATACAAAATGACGCAATATACTCAAGAATAACTCAAACCGAATGGGAAAAAAAGGGTCAGCCAAATTACGGTCCACTTTGTTTGTCTCAAATGATTTTTATCTTATCTTATGAATCGTTTTCCCCAAAAGATCTAGATTACCTTGCGTTGGTTCAATCATCTAATGAAGCAAAATTTATGCTAGAGAGATACCATCATGGCCTCCATAAGTACTAAATTAACAGCCCATTATTATAGGATATAAACAAGTAACAAAAATTCATGCTTAATATGTATATATAATTTACTCATTTCGTTCCCCAAATGTGTTCATTTCCCAATTTTTTTTAATCCGCCAAAAGAGTTGATTTGTCCAAAAAAGTTCTCCACAAAAGAGTTGATTTGCCAATTTTGATGTACCAAATGTTAAAAGATATTTATACTAACTATATTTAACCAATTATATTACAATTTTATCTCTACTTTATTTAGGGATAATCCCTTAGTTACTCCCTCATTTTTCACATTTCATTCTCGATTTTTTTTTTCGTATATCATTCTCGATTTTTTTTTTCGTATTTCATTCTCAATTTTTATAATTTATGAATCATAGGACTAAACATGAAATAAAGTTGTACTTGCTGGACAAAATGTCAAAAAACAGAAACTTTTGTTGGAGAACTAAATCTAAAAAATAACTATATTTTAGGACTACCATGAAAAAAATATATAATTTGAGGATAAAAATTGTGAAAAAATTAATTAAGGACTATACTTGAAAAATAACTACTACTTGAACTAACGAAGAGGTTAGCCTATCAAGTATTTATTACTATCTTATCCCTATTTATTTAAACGGAGATTTGGTGATGAAGTTGACACCAAATTTATAGTAGTAATTTTATAATTTTTTTATCAAATTGATTATAGAAAATATTAACTTCATTCTGACCTGATCCTTGGAAAGTCGAGTTAGCTCATCCGTTCTAATGCAGCACTGTGTATTAAGCTTGATTTGTATTTTTTAACACAGTGAAAATAACTAACTACTCGTGTTCTTGAAGAATTTCATAATCCCCCCCACCCCCGCCACCCCCCACCCCTACCACAACCCCAACCCCAACCCCAACCCCAACCCCACTCATTTCTTTCATTCCAATGCGTTTCCCACTAATTTCCTCTACCTCAAAACTCTCCAACTGGCTAGCAAAAATCAAAGAATTATCATCCAATGGAAAATGGGAAGAAATATTTTCCCACTACCAAGAAATTAACAAATCAGGGGTGAGAATTCAACTAATGACAGACCCTTCATTTTTTTCATCCCATTCTCAAAGCATGTCTAGTTCTCTCCTCCTTCAGACATGGAAATTCAATTCATGCTTATGTAATTAAACATGGGATTTTTGAATCATACCCTTCTTTACAAAATTCCCTTATGGATTTCTATATTAAATCTGGAAATCTTGAATTTGCAACGACTGTATTTCGTGGAATGAACATTAAAGATTCAGTTTATTGGAACATAATAATCCATGGCAACCTTAATCAAGCTGGAAATTTTGAAAATGGTTTATTTTTGTTTACTAAAGCTAGGGGGACAGAAATATTTGAACCCAATATTGCTACTTTGGTGCTTGTAGTTCAAGCTTGTAGAGCTGTAAATGATGGGTTGAAGATTCATGGGTATGTAATTAAATCTGGGTTTTGGACTGTTTCTTCAGTACAGAACTCACTCTTGAGTTTTTATGCAGATGTTGGAATCTGGGTTGCACGGAAGTTGTTCGATGAAATGATTGATAAAGATGTTGTTTCTTGGAGTGTGATGATTGGAGGCTATGCTCAAAATGATGAAGCTTATGTTGCTCTGGGCTTGTTTCATGATATGGTATCAGGGGTTGGAATTGAAATAGATGGGCAAGTAATGGTAAGTGTACTTCAGGTCTGCACTAGTATAGGGAATCTTGGAGTAGGTAGAGTGGCTCATGGATTTTTGATCCGTAGAGGTTTAAATTTTGATTTGTTTGTAGGGAATTCTTTAGTTGATATGTATTCAAAGGGCAGTGATGCTGAATCAGCCTGTAAAGTGTTCAGGGAGATGCCTCAGAGAAACCTTGTCTCCTGGAATACTATATTATCCGGATTGGTCCATAATAAGAAGCATTTAGAAGCTATTTTGCTGTTTGATTCGATGTTGAAGGCAGATATTCAGGCTGATGAGGTGACTCTGGTGAATCTTTTACAAATTTGCAAGTATCTTTTAGATCCATTCCATTGCAAGTCCATTCATTGTGCAGCACTACGACGGGGCTACGAATTAAATAAGTTGGTGATTAATTCATTAGTTGATGTATATGCAAAGTGTAATCTCATCACCCCTGCACAGATTTTGTTCAGTCAAATGACAGAACAAGTTACAATTACATGGAGCACAATGATTGCGGGGTTTACACATTGTGGCATGTTTGATGAAGCTTTTGCAGTGTATGAAAAGATGAACTTGGCACAAGCCAATCCCAATGCCATTACCATGTTAAATCTTCTTGAGGCTTGCTCAAGTTCTAGGGAACTGGAAAGGTCAAAGTGGGCTCATGGAATTGCAGTTAGAAGAGGACTAGCATCAGAAGTAACAGTTGCGACAGCGATTCTTGACATGTACTCCAAATGTGGGGCAATAGAAACCTCAAGAAGGGTTTTCAACCACATTTCCCAAAAGAACATTGTGTCATGGAGTTCTATGATCGCAGCATATGGCATGAATGGCCTTGCACATGATGCACTAGCTCTGTTTGCTGAATTAAAATTGCAAGGTCTAAAGCCAAACCCAGTAACAACACTTTCTGTTTTATCAGCATGCAGCCACGGAGGTTTAGTAGAGGAGGGTATCTCTTTGTTTGAAGAGTTTGTTCAAGATCATGGCATTGAATTGAGGTTAGAACATTACTCGTGCATGGTGGACTTGTTGGGTCGGGCTGGAAAGCTTGATAGGGCAGTGGATTTGATGGAGACAATGCCCGAGGATTTGAAGCCTGGTGCAAGTGCATGGGGAGCACTCTTGAGTGCTTGTAGGAGGTATGGAAATAGTGAGCTTGGTGTACAAGCTGTTTCTCAAGTTCTTGAATTGGAATCATCAAATTCAGCAGGGTATATGCTTGGATCAAGCATGTACGCCACAGAGGGATCGAGGGTTGATGCAGCAAGGATGAGACTGTTGCTGAAGGAGCGAGGGGTAAAGGTGGTGGCTGGCTGTAGTTTAGTTCATGTTAATAATAGAGCATCTAAATTTATTGCGGGAGATAAGCATCATCCACTATCAGATGAGATATACTTTGTTGTTGAGCAACTGCATGAGTTTATGCAGGTGGAACATATAAACAATGAGCTCATTCTGAATTGTTGAAATACATACATACCGCGTATCTTTCTATTTTTGCACTTGATCCTTCTGGTTTCTCAAAAGATGCACCAATTATGTAAGACAAAGGAGTTAAAACTCCGTCAAGAATATCCTTAGAATTCATTGAGTTTAAGAAAACAATTTTTTTACAGATTTTTCATGGCTACGTTTTTATAGGCCATCTCTCTCATTCTCAATAACCTTACATTATTCTTGTAACATTTGATTCCAATTTCAACATTGTTATGAATCTTAAAGATTTGCATAGTTAATCTTCAGTATGTATATTTGTAGAACAAATACGGAACAGGTTTTTTTGAATTCGTAAAAGAGAAGACACATTTTTTGCAATTGCAATTCGAAATTTAGACATGGGGTAATTGATTAAACACAACTAGCTTTGGTTCTCGACTACTCCTGTACTAGCTTTAATATGAATTTTCATAGGGACAATCCTTGCAACTATTTGCCTAAAAAATTGAGTGAATGCCATTTATACTCAACTCAGCTGTATAATATTGCTCTAATACTTTTAAGGAGTCTTGGTTTGAGTTATTTTGATATTTTCAAATGAAACTAGTGTTATAATTGGTTAGGTCAATAGTAGATCCTTCTCTATAGGGTGCTTCTTAGACTCTTGGTTAATTTATCAGTGTTTAAAGATCACTCTTGGGATATCAAACTTCAGAATAAGCTGACTTTTTTTGTTTTGGTGCGTTCTCCTTCAGCAGGATGTTGTATAATTTGATATAGTTATTGGGAATTATTGCTGGTGATGTTTTTTCTGCTGAGGAATACTTTCTACAAGTGAATTATTTGTTCAATTTGCCGGTGCTGCATTTCCTGGGGAATGCCATGCTGCTGCTTCATCGAGGTAATGCTGCTGCCTTTTCTTTTTTATTTTGCACGTAGGATTCTTAGTTGCAGCTAATTTTGTGCATGATGATGATGTGCTCCTATGAATGATGATTGTTATCCCTCACAGGATGGACTATATTTTATGGAGTTAATTAGCTTTGCTTTTATTGGAAGCTTATGAACTGTATGTTATCTTCTTGTATGGAAAAGTTTTTTTACTGACATTTCTATTGTTCTAGTGAAAGTGGTTAGGACTGGCCTATAGCTTTACATAGTTTGATTAATATCTTAAGGTATATTATTGTATAATTTGAGGCACAATACACTTTTTGTGTCAATTGCTTACTTTGAATGAGGAAACAAAAGAAAATCTTCCATGCAAAGCTGAGATAGTGAGATGTGCATTTTATGGCATATTTGGAATTTTTCAACATAAATCACGTATAGTCTCTAATTTTACGAAGATTAAATGCATAAAACCCACCAACCCGCCTTTTGTGCATATCCTTTGTAGCCCTTCAAAATTAAAATGATAATTTACGTACATCCAATCATGAACAGAAGAAGTTTCTGGTCTAGCCTTCCTCTATAAACTAAATGAACTACACAATAAATCTCTTGAATTATCCTCATCTAGAGGTTTTCTCTGACAGCTAGTTGGTTCTTTATGTCTGTTCATTTAAATTTTTTTATTTTCTCTTTGACTTGGCAGTATCAAAAATTCTCCAAGCACTCTAGAATTATTTATGTTGTCCTGACCTCCTTGTATCTTGTTATAAGTTTTTTATGCTGAAATTAATCCACTCAAAATTTAGTTCATAACTTGATCAAACATTTAAACCTACCATCAACCAAGGAAAAATAATTTCATTTTCTTTTTGATTAGTTCTTCGGACAATAAATATTGTTGAGATACATGATAAGTAAGTCCTCCATCAGAACACAAGGAGAAAGATTTAAGACATATAATGCTCATATGAACTAAGACCTAATAGGTAAACCTTTTGCGTCAAGATGTGGTCACCAATAATCCCATAACCCTCCCACCTGAAAAGGTAATTACATTTTCTTCTGTTATTTTTTAATTTTAAAGTTAGCTTGCAGGATCCCTCACTTTCACATTTAACTATTGCAACAATATGAAAAATATTATATTCAAATCCACTTAAGTCCACTATTCCAACTCTTTTTTTTTCTCTTTCTGCTCTCTTCTTTGCTTTTGACAATTCTGTTATCGAGCAAAACAGTTAATATCTTGGGAGCGGTCATTGCTTCTTTTCTTGCTGTGTTTTACTTGCTAGGCAAGATGAAGAACAATAATAACTACAGTACTTTAGTTCAGGCTCAAAGAAATGAAAAATGCGCCAAAACTGTCTTAGATGGTGAGTGCCAGGAGGAGATGGCTGTCCACGTCGGAAAAATTTATTTGTGTCTCTTTCTGTGCTTGTCTTTTGGTGTTCTCATTTTGGGTGAGTTTTGTCTAAAAAGACAAGTTTGAAAAGGTCCGACATATGAATATCGACGATTTGACTTAGAGTCGCCAGTTGGCAGATTTAAAATGGTTGTAACAACTCAACTGATCTTGAAAAGATTTGCACAAAGACCTAATGGTTGGAAACTGTTTAACTGATCTTGGAAACCGATATTCATTAGGTTCGAGGGCTTGATTAAGCGGAGGGAAGGTGTTAGGCACCCCTTTACTTCCTTGAAAACACGGTTACCGCAACTTTTTAATTAACTTTTTATCTGCGTGTGTGTGTGTTGGGCCTATGTGCAATTATCTAGAAGTAGTGTTATGCCTCGTTTGAACCTATATACAAAGAGTTTGACTTGTATATAAAAATTCAATTTTAACAAGATATAACAGTGAAGTTTTGGAAAACAGGTTTTCAAACCCTTATGCTCAATAGTAATTGAGGCCTTTGATACTTCCATTTTATTATGTATTCGCCTTGATTGCTTTTATTTTCGAGATGCGATGCATTTTTGAGAAAATAAGATACATAACAGTGACGAGCTCCTTGTGGGCATGAGAGCCATCTAAGGATATCCAGACACCATAAATAATTTACAAGTTGGCTGCAGCTGAGAAATGTCCATCATGAGAACCGAATCTAGATTCAGAGGCTGAATCTTCGATCACATGATTCCTAGGCTCACATGAAAGCGTAATATGTACAAAAGCTAGAAAAAGAAGTAGATTTGAGTAAATCTAAACCATTCTAGCTTCAACGGTTCTAGTTTAGTCACTTTTGAACCGGTCAAAGTTAGAAATAGTCAGATTTGCTAGTCCACTGATTGAAAATATTAAATATCTACATTATGAAAACAGTTAAAGCAGATATATATAAAAGTAGTAAATATATATATATAAGCGGTAAATGGCCACGAAGTAAAATCCAAGCCTGACATAAATGTAAATATATATATAAAGCAATAAAAAGCCTCGGATCAACGATCCGGGCGTACCCACTCGAAGAGACTCTCAATGTTAGTGTGTGTGTGTGTGTATATATATATATATATATATATATATATCACTACAAGAAATAGGGTTATTTTCGACGGAATTAAGGTCGACCAAACGTTTTCTCTTGGAATTAGTCTATGTTCGACGGAAAATTCAGTCGGTCATAATTCCCTCGACAATAGTACAACGTCGACGGATGTCCGTCGACATTAGATACTACTGTATGTGGCGAATTTTTCCCTCCAAATACGAATGACAACCTCGACTTTTATAAATAAGAGAGTTCGACAGATTGTCTGTCGAGGATATATAAGGGTCGACTGAAGTAGTTGCGACGGAAGTTCGTCGAGAATATGAATATTAAAACCCCAAATCTATCAGTAACACCTCACTTGCTCACAAACATCTCTCTCTCTCTCTCTCTCATTCGTTCACCGCTCGATCTCTCCTCTCTCTGCTCTCCTTGGCGGCCTCCTCCTCCGGTGGCCAGCTCTCCCACGCCAGGCGCTCCTCCAACAAATCGCCTCCTCCTCCGTACAGACCTTCCACTTCCGACGCTGCAGCTTTAGTTTCGTGTAAGTATTTTGTTTATATGTGTATATATATATATAAATAAAGCCCTAAATTTCTTTCTCTTTCTTTATTTCTAACCTGTTGGGTTCTCTCTCTGTGGTCACCTCGCACCTCCTGCCGATACACCCCGCACCTCCGTCCGGCAGCCACCTCCTGTTGGGTTCTCTCTCTGTGGTCCCTCGATTCCTACAAAATTTGTCCAATTTAAGGTTATTTTTATCAATTTATTTTAGATTTAGAACCCTAAATTTTCAGATATATGGTTATGCATAAATTTGGGTATAAGTTTTTATCAATTAATTGTTAATTTGGATTTTAGAAATATTGTGTTGAAATTAGGCATTTTTATTTTGCTGAAATTAGGATTACCTTTGAAGTTTTGTTGAATTTGGGATTATTTTTGATTGTTTGCAATAATTGGAACTTCATTCTCCTGCAGTCAAGTGTTGGTCCATTAAAGTTACTGAATGCCTATTCTATCTTTTTGCTGTTATATAATTTGGTTCAATTTGGTTCATGTTCATTTTCTGCCTTTTTCTCAGCATATCCATTTTCTACCTTATGAATTGCATTATGTGAATCAACTGAAGACTTGTCTTATTTGAGTGTTAAATTATTTACGGCGTAATTTTCGACTTAAATCCATGGAAGTTATAGATGGTATTAAATAAATCAAGACTTAACTATAAAAGACAATTAGGACTTAGTTTGACACTAAAATAAAATAAAAAAAAAAACAATAAAGTTATACAAAATAAATAATATAATACAAAATAAATTAATTAACTAGAATAAATTAATTAATTAAGGTAAATTAAATTAATAATATAATGCAAAATAATTAAATAAATAAAATAAAATACAAGAAAACAAAATAAAATAATTAATTAAGGTAAATTAAATTAAATAATATTATTCAAAATAAATAAAATTAAATAATATAAAATAATTAAAATTAATTAAATTAAATTAAATTAAATAATATAATACAAAATAAATAAATAAATAAAATTAAATAAATTAAAATAACTAAAATAAATTAATTAGATACTTTAAATTATATTAATTAATATAATACAAAATAAATAAAATTAAATAATATAAAATAACTAAAATAAATAAATTAATTAATTTAAATAAAATAAAATAATATAATACATAATAAATAAATTAACTAAAATAAATTAATTAATTAAGGTAAATTAAATTAAATAATATTATACAAAATAATTAATTAAGCACTTCCTTTTATGCAAGGTTTGACATAGCAGTTGCAACTAATAGTACTCCAACCGGTTCCTCGACAACAATTAAAAAAAATGGTCGTAGTTTCTGTTTGTGTCTTATACTCGAATAATAAAGTTAATTGAATTATTGAAGACATTCGCCTTCGTTCATATGAGATGCCACATACGGAAGGAGTGCCATTAAGTTGTTGAACAAAGTTATAGGTTAAGCGATCCTACTAGATGAAATGACGATCACTTCTACTAGAATGAATCATTCTCGACGATATGGGTCCAATCCATGATAGACAACTTCTCACCATTCTAAATTCCTCGACGGGTATTTGGAGTGGTGAGAAGTTTTCTATGGCATGGATTGAACCCATATCGTGCAAATGATTCTTTCATAAGTAGAAGTGATCGCTCGCTCATCTGAGGGGTTGCTTAACTTGAACTTTGTTCAATAACTTAATGGAACTCCTTCGGGATGTTGTCATCTGTTATGGTGGAACAATGAGGAATGTCCTCAGTAATTCAATTAACTTTATTAATAGAGTATAGGACACAAACAGGAACTACGACTCTTTTTTTTTTTTGTCCGATTATTGCCGTGGAACCAGTTGGAGTACTATTAGCTTCAACTGCAACTAATATGAAACTTAGATTGACTCTTCTCCTAGTACTATTACAGCGCGCTGCAACTGCTATGACATTTAGAAACCCATTTGATAATTGTGTTTATAGGAGTGGATGTCGAATAGTAATCTCTATAGATTCCAAATAACAATTCTCATAAACTAATTAAGTACCACTTACTTAGTTTATCATAGGCGAAATAAACTAAGTAACATTTGCTTAGTTTTCCATAATTTTCAATAAACTCAATGATACTCTCCCTTTGCTCTTCAATACACTCATAAATATATATATGTAATATACTTTGAAACTTAGAAACCCGTTTGACATTCACTCAGTAGGAGTGAATGCCGAATAGTCCCCAGTTTGGGACTGTTACTGGATGTTATGTCTCTTACTTAGGTCGGTGCTAATTCACAAGGTGCGTACATGTTTATAATTTTTTGAGGATTTTTCAGCTGGTGTCTCTACATATGTTCTTCGAGTGCATACTTAGACTAGGTTGTCTTGGTCTATTTTGTGTACTTGGAGACCATGGGGAGGTGATGCTGAAATTTTCTTAAAATATTATAAACACGCACCTTGTGAATGGCACTAATGAGGAGACGCATCCAGGAACGGGATAGAAGCCTAACCCCTGTAGAGTGGAGATATATAATAGGTAAACTAAATACATGTATATATATATATTCTAATTGGGTATTTTCTTCAATTAAAGATGTCAGTCTACTGGAGTTGGATGTATCGTAGGATACCAATTGATGGTAGGGAATTAGTTGATGTGTACCGTGAAGGGGTGTCCAATTTTATTAACAAAGCAATAGAACATGTCGATGATCCGAACGGAAAGATGAGATGCCCGTGTTCTAAGTGTAAGAACATGATATGGAAGACTGTCGATGAAGTTAAATTTGACTTATATTCACGTGGGTTTGTGGATGGGTATTTGGTATGGATTCATCACGGGGAATCAGCTGAGTATAGAGAACGAACATATAGTACTGTAGACCAGTCGGATCACGGGGATTCGCAAGCAGATAACTATGACGTCGTGTAGATCTTGGTTGATGCGTATGGCCCTACCAATATTATTCAATGAAACGAGCATCGTCAGCGGTTCTCAAAAAAGCCAAATGATTCAAAGAAATGCTTTCTACAAGTTGCTATCTGAATCGGGTGTTCCATCAGATCCTCGGAAATGACAAGCACACCAAAGCTTTCTGCGATTATAAAGCTTTTATATTTCAAGAATGAGCATGACATCAAGGTGAGAGAGGATTCAATGATTTGCTTGATATTTTAGCGAGTTCTTACCTGTGGATAATCGTTGCCTGCCAATTACTATGAGGTGAAGAAGATGGTTAAGGGTTGAATCTCGGGTGATGAGAAGATCGATGCTTGTGAGCAGGATTGCATGTTATATTATGGGGAGGACAAAGATAAGGTGCAGTGTGATATCTGTAACTCGCCAAGATACAAGATCACAAAACGTGGAGGGAAGGAGAAACATGTTCCAAAGAAGATTTTACGGTATTTTCCTCTTGTGCCGAGGTTGCAGCGGCTATTCATGTTTATGCTTGCTTTCGCCAAAGATATGAGTTGGCATAGAACAAGGGATGTCGTGCCTGGTCAGCTGACTCACCCAGTAGATGGAGATGAATGGAAGAATTTTGATGCCAATTTTCCACAATTTGCCGAAGAAGTACGGAACGTCAGGCTTGGGATGGCTACAGATGGATTCTGTCCATTTAATAATTTTAGTCAGCCTTATTCTGTTTGGCCAGTGATTATGGTAGCTTACAATCTTCCACCGTCAATGTGCATGAGGGATCCGTATCTTTTCTTGACCTTACTTATACCGGGGATAAGAGTCCTACAAAAGACATTAACGTGTACCTCGGTAGTTAGTCGATGAACTTAAGATGTGGGGAAACAGGTGTTCAGACTTTTGATAAATCTGTCGGGCAGAATTTTGTGATGAAGGCAGCCTTGTGGACTATCACTGACTTTCTGGCACTTGGGATGATTAGTGGTTGGACAACTCATGGCAAGTTGTCATGTCCAGTCTGCATGGGGGATGTGCAAGGCACTCAACTACGTCATGGCCGAAAAACTAGTTTCTTTGAATCGCTTTCAGAGATTCTTGCTCACGAGCACACGATTATACAAAGATGTCTACATAATTCAACAGAAAGATAGAGAAGAAAGGGGTTGTTGGTCGCTTGTCGGGCAAATGACATATATAAATTTGCTAAATAATCTAACATTTCCACCCCCTGGGATGGAGCATGGTACGTTGAGAGCTATAAGATATGGGAAAAGTCATAACTGGACTCACTCGCCAATTTTGTTTGAGTTTCCATACTGGGTCACACTAGCACTTCGTCATTGTATAGATGTTATGCATACAGAAAAGAATTTATTCAAGAACTTATTTTACACCGTACTAGATACGAGTGGTAAAACAAAAGATAATGATAAAGCACGTAAAGACTTGGAGGAAATGAATATCAGGCGGGAATTGTGGCTCTGACCTAACAACACAAAACTAAAAGCTCCATTTTGTCTTACCGAGAAACAAGTTAAAAACATTTACAAGTGGCTTAGCGCATTGAAGCTCCCAGATGGATATGCTTCTAACATATCTCGTTGTACTAAGGTTGAGAAGTTAAAATTACTAGGTTCAAAAGTCACGATCGTCATGTATTCATGCGGTTGATGCCAATCAGCATTTCGTGAGGTGTTACCTGTGAATATTAATGATACTTTTACCGCACTAATAAATTTCTTCAGGATATTTGCTCAACTGTTATAAGGTATAGTGATGTGGAGCAGATGGAGAAAAACATAGTGTTGACAATGTGCAAGCTCAAAATCATCTTACCACCGGGGTTCTTTGATAGCATGGAGCATTTGCTTATTCATCCGTCAGTCATTATGAACTTAAGCTTGAGGACCGATGCAATATCGATGGATGTATCCATTTGAGAGGTAATATCACATACATTGTTGCAATATTCGTCATTTTTAGAATTAACTTATCGTAATATCACATACCGTCATATTTCAAGTATATACGCCGATTAAAGTAGAAAGTTAAAACAAAGCTCGTGTAGAGGGTTCTATTCATTGAATGATATAAGGAGGAAGAGCTTGTCAACTTCTGCTCGTTGTACTTTGACGATGTAGTCCCAACGAAGCACAATCGTTTAAGTCAAAATGAGGTTGTCGACCCGTCTGGTCGTGTTGATGATGATTTGGTTGTATTCACTTATCCAAATTTAAACCATTTGGACACGAGACTAAGACTTACCTAAATGATAAAGATTTAAAGATCAGATCTACATATGTGCTTCTAAATATGCCTCAAGTATCGTCATACATCAAGTATGTATTATTACATGTTGGAAATGATTTATCTAACCTTAATCAATAATTAAACAATTGCCATATTATTGTGCACAGTTCATTCAAATTGGACGCGCATGCTTCTAACCTGGGGTTGACTACATCACAGATAGAAGCATTCACTAATGCAAATTTTCACCAGTGGTTTAAGAGAAGGGTCGAAGAAGAGAACGAATGCGTATGCGCGTTTTAGAGATGTCATTTTAGGCCCGTACAAACTTATTAGTTCATTTCTAGGCCGCATCGTGAATAGGTATAGATTCAAGGTTGATGACGTGAATGAATTGACATTAGTCAACTTTGGCGTTGTCGTGTTGGGAAGTTGTTACGGAAATTCTGAGTCCAATTACTATGGAAGATTAGAGGAGGTTGTTTTGCTCAATTATCTAGGGGCCAAAAAGGTCGTTACATTTAAGTGTCGATGGTTTGATACTGCAAAGGGTGTTAAAGTTGATCGTAATAGAATCATCACAGTAGATATAAAATCCAAGTTACATTCTGAAGACGTATTTGTGTTAGCCAGCCAAGTAACTCAAGTGTACTACACCCCTAATGGCGTAAATTATAGTGATGCTCCATAAATATGCATATTCTTGCCTGCTGAGCACAGTTATACAAAGATGTCTACATAATTCAACAGAAAGATAGAGAAGAAAGGGGTTGTTGGTCGCTTGTCGGGCAGCGACATATTGGGCTGGCTAAATGATCTAACATTTCCACCCCCTGGGATGGAGCATGGTACGTTGAGAGCTATAAGATATGGGAAAAGTCATAACTGGACTCACTCGCCAATTTTGTTTGAGTTTCCATACTGGGTCACACTAGCACTTCGTCATTGTATAGATGTTATGCATACAGAAAAGAATGTATTTGAGAACTTGTTTTACACCGTACTAGATACGAGTGGTAAAACAAAAGACAATGATAAAGCACGTAAAGACTTGGAGGAAATGAATATCAAAGGAATTGTGGGTCTCGAAGCTAACAACACAAAACCAAAAGCTCCATTTTGTCTTACCAAGCAACAAAGTTGAAAACATTTGCAAGTGGCTTAGCGCATCAAGCTCCCGGATGGATGCTTCTAACATATCTCATTGTACTAAGGTTGAGCGCTTAAAAAATTATCGGCTTCAAAAGTCATGATTGTCATGTATTCATGCGAAGTTGATGCCAATCAGATTTCGTGAGATGTTACCCAGAATATTAATGATACTTTTACCGCACTTTCAAATTTCTTTCGGGATATTTGCTCAATCATTATAAGGTATAGTGATGTGGAGCGATAGAGAAAACATAGTGTTGACAATGTGCAAGCTCGAAATGATTTTACCACCGGGGTTCTTTCGACAAAGATGGAGCATTTGCCTATTCATCTGCCATATGAACTTAAGCTTGGAGGACCGGTGCAATATCGATGGATGTATTCATTTGAGAGGTAATATCACATACATTGTGCAATATTCGTCATCTTTATATTTAACTTATCAGGTAATATATATCACATACTTTCATGTGACAAGTATATGCGTCGATTAAAGCAGAAAGTTAAAAACAAAGCACGCGTAGAGGGTTCTATTGCTGAACGCTATACGGAGGAAGAGCTTGTCAACTTCTGCTCATTGTACTTTGACGATGTAGTCGCAACGAAGCATAACCGCTCTAAAGTCGAATGAGGCTCGGGATCCGTCTGTCGTCTTGATGATGAGTTGGTTGATTCACTTATCCAAATAAACCATTTGGACATGAGACAAAGACTTACCTAACCGATAAAGATTTAAAGATTGTGTCTACATACGTGCTTCTAAATATGCCTGAAGTATCGTCGTACATCAAGTATGTATTATTACAAGTTGAAAATGATTTATCTATCCGTAATCAAAAATTAATAAATTGCCACATTATTGTACGCAGTTCATTCGAATTAGAAGCGCATGCTTCTAACCCGGGGTTGACAGAATCACAGATAGAAGCATTCACTAATGCAAATTTTCACCGGTGGTTTAAGAGAAGGGTCGAAGAAGAGAACACGTATGATCATTTTAGAGATGTCATTTTAGGCCCGTACAAACTTGTTAGTTCATTTCCAGGTTGTATCGTGAATGGGTATAGATTCAAGGTTGATGAGTTGAATAAATTGACATCACCAACTCCAAATATTGTCGTGTTGGGAAGTTTTTATGGAGATTCGTAATCCAATTACTATGGAAGATTAAAGGAAGTGGTTGTGCTTTCAATTATCCAGGCTAAAAAGGTCGTTACATTTAAGTGTCATTGGTTTGATCATCGCAAAGGGTGTTAAAGTTGATCGTAATCAATCGTAATAATAGATATAAAATGCTTTTACATCGATGATGTATTTGTGTTAGCCACCAAGCAACTCAAGTGTACTACGCCCCTAATGTCGCTCACAGAACCCCCGGTATACTGATTGTGACAACGAAGACTCGGCCATTCGATGGTACTAATTTATCTCAGAATCGGATGACCAACATTGCAAGAACAAGTTAGCAATCCCAGCCACATTGTGGTATATGATTACGATGTGTTGGGTGATGATGTCATTGACGTACTCGATGTTTACGAAGTGGAGGAAGATGTGGTTGTTAGTCCGTATGTGATGGCAGAAGATGATATTGAGGAAGAAATTGATACAGAAGAGGAAGAGACAGAATTAAAGGATGAAAATGATTTTGACTCTAACGGGTTTGACGACGTACTACTTCTTCACTAATTGGTGTTTTGTAAATACTATACAACTAAAATCAATCATTATATATATATATTTCCCACACATAAGATGGCCATTTGATCATTCATCGTATCTATGTCTATTATTTCAAAGAAGATGCCTATATACCCTCGACATAGCGGTGGAGGTGGCCGTAGTGGCGGCTGCTCCGGATCGGGGTGACTCCTCCCGTGGGGGTCGTCTTCGATGCTAGTGAGTTTCATTCTTTTTGGCTCAAGAATATTATTTTCGTAACTATATTATACATTCATTTACTATTTTTGGACAATGTCATAACTATATATATTAACATACGATGCTTGGACGTCGGCGTTGTCATGAGGGCTCAACCTCTACGATTAGGTCGCCCACCGTAAGCAGCGTTCTGACAAAGTTCCAGTTGATGTCGGCTCGTCTGTGTAGGTTTCAACTCTAATATATCACTTATGTTCAATTAGAATGATATTATCATGTGATTAATCAATTAAAATGTGATTAATAAATTTTGTATTCTAGTATTATGGATCCTATCGCTAAGGCGACCGTACACGCCATCTACCTGGTGCATCTTCCTACTGGCTGCATGCGATTTAGTCAGTACACGTGCTACGATGAAGGCTTCATGGTGACAGTGTTGCGGGAGTTTCACGTAAGTCGACTTACATATATATTAAATCAAGGTCCATGCATGTTATTTACATATTGTTCAAATAATAAATTATACGTATGTTTTGTTTGTTTGATAGAGATACTACAGATACAAGGCCGGCATCACTGAGGCGGATGGTGACGCCGTTATCATTGCCCACATCTCGAAGAATTATGCCTGCTGGTTGTATGAGATGCGACAGAGGGCAGTCCGAGCGATAGAAGAAACGCCCGGGACTACTTTACGAGATCATCGACCCACCGATGATCGAGATCTTTGCATGAGTCGCGATGTGTGCGTCTTGGGATGATGTTGCTGCTCAAGACCAAGTCGAGAAGCAGATGAAGAAGAATCGCGACAAGTCATGAAGTTGTACATACTTCTGGCTCGTAGTCGTTTCAGGAGGTTAAGTCGGTATGTATTTCTTTTTAGTTTAGTTTATTCTTATATTGCAACTATAGTAAATTAAGGTGATCTTATTTAATGTATATGATCTAGGCCATGCGAGTAGCTTGGGGACCTCTTACTATGATCGAGTTCGGGATAGAGTCCATACGTCAAGGGCTCTACTTGAGTCGATTTATATCTCCAACAAAGACTAGCTATACTGGTAATACATTTACTATAATAGATATTATTAGGATATTATTACGTAATTTATATGATGATACCAAGATAACTCACTTGTATATCAAATTATAGGAGCAGTTTGAGAAGCTCATGACCAACAGATATAGCGAGTTGCAGTCGCTAGGGCGATGCTAAGACGTTAGATTCCACCGTCCTCCTCGCCGAGATTAGTTTATCTCGTGACGAGGAGACGACTCTTTGGTCGCTGTCCTCGTGATACTCCCACTAGTACTACCTACCAGGTGTCGAGTCTTTGGGTTACTGATGATACCAAATTTACATCATACACCGCCAGAGGTATAATATTTGTGTTTATTTCGTGTTTATGAATAAAGTCAACTTGTAATATTATTCATGTTATATTTATTTTTGTAGTTTCTAGCCAAATCTGTCATATTCGAGAGCCCCTGTGGGACCATCACATACACGGTGCAAAAGTAGATGATGCTTTGTTCCAAATGTGTTATGGATGCGGTGTCGAAGAGGTTTGAGACCGATCCGATGTTCCATAGTCAGACCCACCTAGCCGCTTCGCGCCCATCACTTACAGGCAGACGTTGCAAAATTGGTGCCACCGCCGAGTACTGGTATTCCTCCCGAGAAGCAATGCGCGATACACGACGAGATTGTTTGAATGGTGGATACCTTAGTCGAGGACGTGTTTGGGCCGATGTTGAGTCGGCAACATTTGCTTCGTATATTTCGTTTTAAATACAAATATATATTCTGCATGTTATTTAATTTTCATGTAGTTATCTTTAACTAAATCATATATATGGACTAATGAGTTACATTATAATGTATTAACAGGGTGACGAGCGGACTGACGAGCGGGAT
The DNA here is from genome assembly GCA_020205615.1 of Panax quinquefolius. NCBI lineage: Eukaryota > Viridiplantae > Streptophyta > Magnoliopsida > Apiales > Araliaceae > Panax > Panax quinquefolius. The sequence continues at coordinate 107,904,331 of CM035157.1, read as the reverse complement.
GATGATTTTCATACTCCAGAGCAGCATCGACGCCCGCCCGATGATCCTTCTCACACCGGGGGCTCTATTAGCTTGACTTAGTTTACATTCTTTTGTAGTTTAAATTCTTTTGTATTAATTTTACATAACTTTTGACGTACATATTGTAGTTTAAAGTACCTTAGCATTAGTTACTTTGGTTTTGTTGTGGTTTGACACTTAGCTTAATGGGATGTGGGATCTTTTGTAATTTACATTAGTTTAATTTACTGTTATTAATGCGGTTTTACATTTCATTACTTTGGTTTGTTGCGGTTATGCTAGTCGTAGTAATGGGATGTTTTTGACATTTAGCTTAATTTAGCTTGTGTATGTGATGTTGGGAAAACAGGTACAGGTACAGGTACAAGATGTGGGTTAAATCCCTGAATATTGCAAAAACAAAAAAAAATATTTTAAAAAAAGAAACAGTAATCTCGACGGAATAATGGTATTCTCGACGGAAAACCATCGAGGTTAAGTTTCTTTCCATTTTCGGGATAGTGCCACGTGGCATGCATAGCCTCGACCGAATATCCTCGACTGAATATCCTCGACGGACGCGTTATAAAGTCGACGGAATTTCGTCGCTCTTAAGGTGATGTTCCATTTTTGTCAGGGTGCCACGTGGCATGATTATCATCAACCGAATATCCTCGACAAAAAAAATTCAGTCGGGGATAGATTAACGCCGACGGAATGTTCGGTCGCAAATAGTTCCGTCGGTTTTAAGTATTCCCGACCAAAGAATCGACGGACTTATTTTCGACGTGCTTATATACGATCGAATTTTTCGTCGGAGATGAGGTTACCCTCGACGGAATAGTCTTAGTACCGACGGAACATTCTGTCGGAAATAAGCCTTTTTGTTGTAGTGTATATATATAAAAGTAATAGAAAGCTTAAAACTCGATTTCCACTGGTTAAACTTATGTATGTTACAAAAAATGAGCTTACAAGTATTTAGAAAAAAGAATCACTCAGTTTGGAGCACTCTTGAAGAGGTTATAGGCTGAAATGGACAGAGTTTTCTCTCTTTTCTTCCTTTTTTCTTACATTTTATGGCTGATGGGGGGTCTATTTATAGACCAAAAGTGTCGCGTCGAAAGCAAAGCGAAGTTTATCATTGCCGAACTACTACCCCTTTCTGCTTGATGGGTTCTCGTCTCAAGCACGTGCACTCAGATGACACTTTGTCCGCTCGAACCTTCATAACTTTCTGTTAGTTCCCAGTAGACACACAATAGATCTAGAAGGGAGGGTTGAATAGATCCTTTTTATTTTCAAATACTTTTCCTTTTTATTTTGTATTGCTAATGAATTAGCATATGACAAACATAAGAATCTTTTCAAGCACAGCGGAATAAGTAAAAGATCCCCTTCATTGATATATTCATAATCATATGTACATTGTTCTTAGAGTTAGTTAAGTTGTAAGCAGTTAATACATACATAGCAGTTATAGCAGTTAGGTACATAATGTAAATAACATAAAGTAAATGACACAAGGGATTTTAAGTGGTTCAGAGATTCAAGCTCCTAATCCACTCTTCTTCTTTCAACTATTAAGATTTCCACTAAGGAAGGGCAGCACCCTGAATCACTAAGATTCCTTCAAGGCCAGCAGCCTTGGAACTTCAGTTCACTAAGAACTCTTTAAGGCCAACAGACCTTGGAACTCCTCTAGTTCCCTAGAACTCTTCAAGCCCAAAGAAGCTTGAACTTCATTTAGTCCTCCCCACAAGGACCCCTCAGGTCCTAGCTTCTTGTTGTTGTAGTTGTTGGTGGTGGTGGTGGTGCTGAGCTGCTAAGATGTCTTTAATCTTGAACATCTTATGTACTTAGTAGCTTGGCGTGGTCCTTTTTACATTCTACCCCTAGTCTGGACCACATCTTCTCTGGTGCAGCTGATCTTCACTCTTTTCTGCTCATCTTTATCTGATGTCAGCTATGCACCATCACCATCTGGATTTGCAAAGTCTTTGAGCTTTTGGTAGACTTCATCTGGCACTTAGAAATCCTTGAACCCTTCTTGAATGTTTTGCAGACATGATTCTGCATCTGTTCTTTTTTAGCTTTTGGTTCATGGTGATCTGTAGAGTGGTTCTCTTGATCTTCTTTGTACTCTGCCACTTTTCTGAATGTTATCTCCTTAGCCTTCTCAGCTCTCAGCTTAGTTACCATCTTCAGTGGCATTCTCATCTTTGTTGAGTGAAGCTCTAGTCTATTTAAGCCCTTCTTCAAAGCTGCTTCACTTCCACCTATGTAGTCTCATTGTCACTGAGACTTGTTCTCTTAATCTCTGGTGGAACTCGTAGAGTCAACAATAGCATTCCAACAACTCAACGATTCTACAACTTAATAATCATCAGCAACTCTTGATCTTTGAGGCTTTTTTGATTTATACTCCTTCCCAACCTTCCCATTGTAATGTAGCCATTGGGAGCTATTTAAATTTCTTCGCAGATCTTGAGTTATTTGATGTAGACTGCAGATGTGACATGACATCCCCTTTTTCAACTTCCTGACACTGTAGTCTACTATTTTACCTACCCCGTCAGAGATGTCACTTTGATGTCTCGGGTAGGTAGTCGACTCTATTCCTTCTTCTGATTTCTCGATCAGGGGTTGTCCTTTTGCATTGATGCTCTCAATAAGCTTTGTTCGAATATCAATCTTCCGGTTGAACCATTGCCAATGCTTCAATCCTCAGTTGTTTGAACTCTACGATTCTGATGCACATCTTCTTGGACCTGATCGTAGTGTCTAGTTCACAGGCAAAGACAACACTACGATCTTGAAGAGTGTTCATTAGCTCTCCAATGTGGAACACATCTTCCTTTTCTTGTGCAATGCTTCAACACTTCGCTTTTCGCCTCGCTTCTCGACATCGATGGCTTGACTCTTTGTTCTGGCCCCTTCAGAACATCAAGATACTTCAGATTTGTGGCGTGTCCAAATTTCGCTTTCTCCTCAGATCTCCCGCTCACTTATCATCAATGGATCGAACCAATGCTTAATCACTTTAGCCTTGTTCTTCGTGAGGTTGACCAAGATCTTTGTGTACACTCCATCGGTTCTTCTTTTTGTTCGGGCAAACACTACGATCCCGGGTTGCTTTCAAGATCTTCGTCTTCTATTTACTTGACAAATATCGCACTTGTTGGCTTTCCTTAGTCAGTTACTGAAGTCTTCTTCTGATCAACTTGTGGAAGACTTCATCTCAAATGGCTTCACAACTTAATCTGGATGTTGATTGAGTTGGTGCTTAGATCTTCTGTTAGCTTACATGTCATTCCTTGAGTGCTCTCTAGTTTCCTTTAGGTGGGATGTATCTTTTGCAGTACCAACCAGAGGCTTCGTTTCTTTGGATATTCTGGGAGTGCTCAATTCTTGATAATCATGTTTGCTCTACGATGCTACCTTGGCATTGTGAGCACATCTGTTGAAGTCTCAGTCCTACACTCTACGATTCAGCTTCGGCTGTGCAGACACTACGACTCCGTGATCAGATCTTGACACTCTATAATTTTTGTCGCTGTGCTTGTTGTCTTCATCTGATCTTGCTCGACTACGATCTCTGCCTCTGATGCGATCAGTAGATTATACAACTCTGAGTGTTGTCTACGATTCTTGACTTGGCTTTGGCAGATGCTCGATTGGCTCGTAAGCAAGATGTCTTTATGATTCTGAACATGACTTCCTCAAAGAGATCTACGACTCGAGGAAGCTCTCTACTCACACACACTACGATCCTTCCTTCCTCGCTCTCCCGGTAGTCTACGAACTCCGAGATATACTATCTTGCAGACTACGATTCCGCCTTGATAGCTCTCGAGTTTTCCTCGACTCTTCCGGCGCATCACGATTTCTCGTGCAAAGGCTCGATTTATCGATGCTTTTTATCTATTACATCATAAGATCAACCTAACATGCTTGATCTTTCTATATTTATAGTCCTTGTACATCATTTCTTTTAAGGACTTTACAAAGTCGCTTTTGCTTATGGGAGGATCAACCTAACACATTTGATTAATTCATTCTAAGTCCTTGTACATATGTTTCTATCATCTATCAAAGGACTTTATAACTTTCCTTAATGCAAGCATACTTGCATATTCATTCATATATATATATATATATATATATATCATAATCAAATCATATATAAATAGAATATCATTCACATGCTTATTCCCATAATCTCCCCTATTTGATTATGACAAAAAAATAATAAGTGCATATGCATGTTATGAATGAATCTTATATACAAGGAGCAACCTCAGATTTCTAAAGCGTATAATCATTAATGTCATTTATAATAATATGGAATTTAATACACTATGACATTTCTATATCCCGGATCCGTAATATGCCTAATGGTTAGAGATATACCTCTTTGGCTCCATGTGTGTTTCCGTGATGTCTGCTGATCACCTATTCATCTGCTTGATCTTCTTTTCACCCGCTCATCCCGGGATGTCGACTTCATTTCTTTTTGTCTCTCCCCCTCGATGTATGCTTCTTTCTTCTTCTTCCTCTCCTTTGCCACAAGATCCTTTGGCTCCCGACCCAACTTTTTCTTCTTTTTCTTCTTCTGCTATTTTCTTCTTTGTCTTCTTTTCTTGTTTCTTTCTGCTCTCCTTGTCCTTTCTTGAATTCCTCTTACTATGCCTCTTTTTCTCCCCCTTTTTATCATTAATCACTTGAGAGATCTGTTCCATGTTGGACATAAGCTGCTCCATCAGATAAGAGGAGTTACCAACTTTAATCTTGAGTTCTTGTTGACTTAACTTATGTTACATAGAGAAAGACTGATTCATGTTGTCAATCTTGTCAGAGAGGGCTTGAATTTGCTCTTCATTGGCCTTCTGTGCTCGTAGAGCTTCTGTCTTCTGATCATGTATGGCCTTCAAATAAATGTGATATCTTTCTTTGATTTTGAGAGATACATCAGCCATAATAGCTTAAAGTCTGTTCTGAATTGGATTATCTCCTTCTGCTACCATCTTTGACTCTTCATTAATTTGAGATATCTTCTCAACCAAATTTCATCGTAATTCTTCAATAGTTCCTCGCCCATAGGATTTGGTCATTTGATTGAGCAACCTCTTGTTGAACACCGTGATTGACTCTGCGATTTTCAACCTTTGATGATTTTCAAAAGTAGTGAGAATCTAAAAATCGCTGGATACCAATCATTATTGGAGAGTGAAGGAATGTTAGATAGTCGTGCTTTAAGCGATGGAGGCCTTTTATTTGGACTTGAACACCATCAAGGTAGAGTGAATAGACTCTACGATTATCTCCTTGGCCATAATCCTTCTGCCTTCAGAGTCCACTCTACGATCGTAGAGAATATAGTGATTTCCAGCATGTCGGTAAACTTTGTAATGGGGCTGGTCTTTGATCATCATTGTTGCAAACTTCTTCACTATAGGGAAGTTCTGAGACACCAGTTCCAAGCTTAGAAACTGAGAGAAGCACCAGCTGAGGTAACTTTCATCCTTTTCAGTATGTGCCTTTAACTAAGGCATCCATTGGAAAAACCATCTTTCTGGAGGTACTTCTGGTGGTTCATTCAAGACTTCCACCATTATTCTCCTGTTAATCCTAGTTGGAGAGAGAACATGGTAGTGTTCTGGTTCCTCTGATTCCTGATGTGCAGAATCAGAATCTTTCTCTATTTCTTCTCTTTCTGAGCCTGAAACATTCTTATCAGATTCATCAGTGAATCCTTCTTGCTGAATTTCATTTCCAGAACCTTCTTCAGCAAAATCTTCCTTGAATTCATCTTCTTTATTACTAGTCCCATCTTCAGCACTTTCTTCCTTTGATTTAGATTCATCATCACTTACTTCAATAACTGTAGTAGAGTGATCATTTCTCTTCTTGGAGGCAAATTTAGCTAGTAGTCTGTAGCTCTTTCTTCTCCTTGGGGGTTCAGCTATGGGAGAGTCAGATTCTTCTTCCTCTTCAGACTCTGAGGCCTTTGAATCATCAGGCAACCTTCCTTGTCGTTCAGTATTGGCGGGGGAAGATCCTTCTTTTTCAGAATCAACATCATTTGACCCATCATCTGGGCTTGTTGGAGCATTTGCATTTGGAGATGCAGTTGGGTCATCTTGTAGTTTTTCTTCATCATCAGAGTGAATACTCTGAGAGTTAGCCACATGGCTTATATATTCCTTTTCATCATCAGATTTTGCAATCTCTTTTATTGATCCATCTTCACTTTCATTGCTGGATTTGCTCTTTGAGGATTCATTTTTAGGTCTTTCAGTTTCCTTCCTATCTTTTGACTCTACATCCTCTTTTTCGTTAGAAGTACTTTCTTGGGAAACTGGGGCTGGTTTACCACCTTAGCTTTCTTCCTTGATGGCTCTTGAAGCAGTCTGTTGCTTCTTCTGTTTGTGGTCTCTAGTGCAGTTAAGACCTTTTCACCTTTATCTTTTTCTTCGGTGGAGAGACTTCTTGGTGGAGCCTCAGTTTTCTTCATACCCCTGGATCTCTTCCTTACTAGCGTGGCTGCTACTGGTGCAAAGTCACCGGACTTAGAACTTTCCACCTCTTTTCGCCTTTCTCTCTTCTTTACGTAACCTTGCTTCGCTCCAGCTTGTTGTTAGCTTCCTGCTTTCCTTTGGGTTCTTCTTCCAGTTCACGAACAAATTGTGGAGACATTACTTTATGAACATTTAGAGGCTCTCCTTCATCATCCTCGATTTTGCCTCCCAAATTTCTTCTTCATCACAATACTCAAAGAATCTTCCATGAAAGACCTTAGTCGTGGGTCTATCAAGAGACTTCTTTATCTCAAATTTTTTCTATCCATTTGGAGATCCGATCGAACAAGATAGCTCCAAAGTTGATTCGCTTTTCGTAACTATTGCGTACATAATCTTCAACTCACGATCAAGCACGTTGTCATGTGCATATCCTCGATAGTATATACATTTTCCCACTATCTCAAAGAAGGAACTCAATTCCTCAGAAACTCCTTTTTCTTCATGTCCTTCGGACTAGGTTTCCTTTGGTACCCCATATAATCTCCTTCGCTTTGCTCAAAGGTCGATCTCATCAAGGTTTTTTAGTTCTAGGTCAGGAAAACCTAAGCATTGATTGATATCGGATGATTTCAGCTTTAGAGACTAATCTTTAACCTTGGTAGAAAGGGTTCCGACATTTATGGATGCATTTGAGTAGAACTCCTTAACCAGTTCAGTATATACTCGAGTGCTTGCCTCAAGACATTCTGAAAATCCAGCTTTCTTCACAAGTTCAAGAATGTCTCTGAACTTCTTTTTGGATTTCTCAAATGACTTGGTTCTGAGCTGAATACCAGTGATTACTCGCCAATCTTTCATTTGAATAGTTCGAGGAATATGGGTATTTGATTCAGAAAGATTTATGAGAGATAGCTGATTGTGATCAGGGCTCTGGGGGTTTAATTAATTTTGGCTTCGAAGAGGATTCTAGGGTTTGAAAATGGGAGGGAGAGAGGTTCGATAGTTTCTGATAACTGTTTGCAGATTTTAAATTTGTCTTTATGGCAGTTCCTTTTGACTCTGCAAACACTGTGACGTGTCAACTAGCCATTGGTTGCACGATGCCCAATAATGAGCTGTAACTCCCCATAACCTTCTCAGTTTTATATTCCTTTTAAGAGAATAAGTATTACTGACGTGGATTGACCGTTGACCTTTTTGGTTCGTAGAGTATCTTGGTGAGGTAGCTATGGACTCTACGTTCCTTTGTTGTCTCAACGATCTTTTTCTGAGAGATGTTGCAGTGGTTGGTTTTGACACTAGTCCTTATCTTGAAACTGCATAGCTTAACCACTGATGTACTTTATGAAGGCTTGAGCACTTTTCTTTAGTAGGACATCTTTCCAATCAACATTAGACCTTATTTCCTCATACTCTGAATGGTTGAGCAATTGTTTAGTTCTTCCGAGCTCACCATGAGCTAGTTTGTTCTGGTAGGACTGCGATCATCGAGTCTGCTTCTACGATCGTTGAGATTGCACTACGATCGTTGAGTTCTCTTCAAACTCTACTCAACGATCGTTGACTGTCTTGGTCCTTGAGATGAACTTGACTAAACAATCCTTCTAGGTTAAGGTAGCTCAGGAAGGGCTAACCTCTTAGAGTGAGCTAAGGGTCAGGTTTGTCCCTGAGGCGTTTTCCAGATGAAAAACTTTAGAAGTGAATTGCACTGATATCTCATTTGGCCTTTTCTGCTGGGGAGGTCATCTACCAACTTTAGACAATTGCCTTTGCTGTAATCGTGGTGTCCTCCTGCTCTTACACTACGATCGGATGTTTGATTGTAGGCACTCCACGATTTTGAGTTGGGTGGCTGATTGGTTATCAGTAGTAAGTTTTGAGACGTTCCTACTGACTATGGTTCATCAGCCACAAATTTTTGGGACTCTATAACAGGTACATTGCTTCATAGTATATCTCAGTACTGTTGTTCCTTAATAGATCATTGCTTCCCCATTTTTATACTGTCTTCTCAGTAAGGTGTAATTTCTTTTTCTTCATATGCATTAGGAGGCATCCTTGCATATCTCCTTCTGACTGGAATCACCATTGTCAAAAAAATCTATTTACACCGTAGACATGGAAATCTCCAAAGCTGATCATTCTACGTTCATTTGACAGCACTACGAACGTAGTCTTCTTTGACAGTTTGTGCTTGCTGAGTTCTGTTTCCATAATTAGTTTCTCATGATTGATGCTTGATGATCCTCTGATGTCAACTTCCTTGAGGATTCTTCTCATATGATATGTTTTTCATGATTGAGCATATATGTCCCTTCTTATCTTTGGTTGAATGGCCTACTTCCATATAAAGATCAGCAGCCATGTGAGCTTTATTTAGATTAACTCAGCAGGTCTTCAAGAACAGGCTTTGACATATAGGAGTTTTATCAGAGTCATTTCTGAACAGTCTTAAGCCTTCTGCTGGTTGAATCTTCTTGACTGAAGTCTTCTGCTTCAGCATTCCTTAGTGTGGCCAGATGGACCAGGTACCTGCAAATTAGATAAATTTTTATATTGGTACCCATAATTAAATGGGTCCTGCTAGGTTAGTTTTCTAAATCCCTGTTCCTCATATATTTGGATAATCATCATATTGATCACTATCAGTCATATTCATGCATATAACTAATTTAGATAATACATTTTGAGATGCATGATGGTGAGTGTATGTAAGATTTGCCATTTTAATAAAACACTCCTTTTCTTTGATTGTTTCATCATTTGTTTGGTTAAGCTCACAAGGTTTAAATGTTTACAGAGTAAGAATCAACTATGTGACTTATGTGTATCTGGTTGATTCATGGAGGTGATCAGTTTCTACGAACCTTCAACATACTCTTGTAGAACTGATCATACTCTGTGTGTTATCAAGCACTTAGAACATAGGCTTGTACATGCATACTTACCCATCGGCAAAGATTACTCCACATAAGATTATTTTAACCTTTGATATGCTTATGACCTATTTCAGATTTCTTTTAAGATGTCATCTTCAACCTAAAACTTGGATGGAGAGAAAGTTTGTAAGCATTTGAGTTTAGTGTACTTTCTCTCTTCACCTTTTTAGGTAGATTATGGTTTCTTGATAGGATACTGTTATAGTTCATAAGGAGGTACAACATGATGTACACAATTATAGTAGTGAGAAACCGTACCTTTCTACTGTCAGTTCCTTAACAGTCATTTAACTTCGACCTACTGAGATTACGCATTGATGTGCATAGTTTCTCATTTGCTCCTGACATATTGTTGCTCCAGTTGACCTTCAATCAATCAGTCGTGGTCTTGAAGATTCAAGCTAAGAGAATCTCAACATCTTTAGTTTTTCGACGTCCTTGAGTTCACAAGGTTTACATCCAGCTGCTGGTTGGCCAAATACATGTTTGTGAAGTTCTTCTTTCTTCTCTAGATAGACATTTCTTAGCATGTATGGCCTTTTCATCTTTTCAGGCTGGTGGATGTTTGGCTCTTTTCAGTTGATGTCTTTTGAGCTTCCTAGCCTGGTCTTCAGACTCAAGATTGACCGCGGGCAAGAATTGGTCTTGTAGATGTGGCAATCAAGAGCATGGACCAATCTGAGCAGCTTCAAGGGTATATACACATTTACCTGTACACAGTATTTCCAACGTGTGAGCTCATCTGCATATAACAAGTGATTTACTACTAAACCAAGTTTAGAACAATGTTTGTGCCTAGAATCAGACTAAAAACGATTAGCTTTTGAACATAGCATGAGAACCTGCTTTGATATCAATTGTTAGTTCCCAGTAGGCACACAATAGATCTAGAAGGGGGGTTAAATAGATCCTTTTTATTTTTAAATACTTTACCTTTTTATTTTGTATTGCTAATGAATTAGCATATGACAAACATAATAATCTTTTCAAGCATAGCAGAATAAGTAAAAGATCCCCTTCATTGATATATTCATAATCATATATACATTGTACTTAGAGTTAGTTAAGTTGTAAGCAGTTAATACATACATAGCAATTATAGCAGTTAGGTACATAATGTAAATAACATAAAGTAAATGACATAAGGGATTTTAAGTGGTTCAGAGACTCAAGCTCCTAATCCACTCTTCTGCTTTCAACTATTAGGATTTCCACTAAGGAAGGGCAGCACCCTGAATCACTATGATTCCTTCAAGGCCAGCTGCCTTGGAACTTCAGTTCACTAAGAACTCTTTAAGGCCAGCAGCCTTGGAACTCCTCTAGTTCCCTAGGAACTCTTCAAGCCCAGCAAGCTTGGAACTTCATTTAGTCCATCTGGACAAGGACCCCTCAGGTCCTAGCTTCTTTTGTTGTAGTTGTTGTTGGTGGTGGTGGTGCTGAGCTGCTAAGATGTCTTTAAGCTTGAACATCTTATATACTTAGCAGCTTGGCGTGGTCCTCTTTACATTCTGCCTCTAGTCTGGACCACATCTTCTTTGGTGCAGCTGATCTTCACTCTTTTCTGCTCATCTTTACCTGATGTTAGCTGTGCACCATCACCATTCGGATTTACTAAGTCTCTGAGCTTTTGGTAGACTTCGTCTAGCACTTAGCAATCCTTTAACCATTCTTGAATGTTTTGTAGACATGATTTTGTATCTGTTCTTTTTCAGCTTTTGGTTCATGGTGATCTGTAGAGTGACTCTCTTGATCTTCTTTGTACTCTGCCACTTTTCTGAATGCTATCTCCTTAGCCTTCTCGGCTCTCAGCTTAGCTGCCATCTTCAATGGCATTCTCATTTTTATTGAGTGAAGCTCTAATCTGTTTAAGTCCTTCTTCAAAGCTGCTTCACTTCCACCTATGTAGTCTCACTGTCACTAAGACTTGTTCTCTTAATCTCTGGTGGAACTCGTAGAGTCAACAATAGCATTCCAACAACTCAACGATTCTACAACTTAATAATCATCAGCAACTCTTGATGTTTGAGGCTTTGTTGATTTATACTCCTTCCCAACCTTCCCGTTGTAATGTAGCCATTGGGAACTATTTAAATTTCTTCGCAGATCTTGAGTTATTTGATGTAGACTGCAGATGTGACATGACATCCCCTTTTTCAACTTTCTGACACGGTAGTCTACTGTTTCACCTACCCCGTTAGAGATGTCACTTTGATGTCTCGGGCAAGTAGTCGACTCAATTACCTCCTTCTGATTTCTCGATTAGGGGTTGTCCTTTTGCATTGATGCTGTCAATAAGCTTTGTTCGAATATCAATCTTCCAGTTGAACCGTTGCCAATGCTTCAATCCTCAGTTATTCGAACTTTACGATTCTGATGCAAATCTTCTTGGACCTGATCATAGTGTCTAGTTGACAGGCAGAGACAACACTACGATCTTGAAGATTGTTTATTAGCTCTCCAATGTGGAACACCTCATCGATTGCTCTCAGATACTGATGGCTTGACTCTTTGTTCTGGCCCCTTCTGAACATCAAGACACTTCAGATTTGTGGCGTGTCCAGCTCGCTTTCTCCTTGTGATCTCCCATTCACTTATCATCAATGGACGGACCCAATGCTTAATCACTTTAGCCTTGTTCTTCAGAGGCTGACTAGTATCTTTGTGTACACTCCATCAGTTCCTTCTTTGTCTGGAAAACACTACGATCCTGGTTGCTTTCAAGATTGTTGTCTTCTATTTACTTGATAGCTACTGCACTTGCTGACTTTCCTTAGTCAGTTACTAAAGTCTTCTTCTGATCAACTTGTGAAAGAATCCATCTCAAATGGATTCACAACTTAATCTGGATGTTGTTTGAGTTGGTGCTTAGATCTTCTGTTAGCTTACATGCCTTTCATTGAGTGCTCTCTGGTTTCCTTTAGGTGGAATGTATCTTTTGCAGTACCAACCAGAGGCTTCGTTTCTTTGGATATTTTGGGAGTGCTCAATTGCTGAGAATCGTGTTTGCTCTACGATTCTACCTTGGCATTGTGAGCACATATGTTGAAGTCTCAGTCCTACACTCTACGATTCACTTTCTACAGTCATGAGACACTCACGACTCGAGATCGATCTCGACACTCACGATTTTTGTCGTTGTGCTTGTTGTCTTCATCTGATCTTGCTCTACTACGATCTCTGCCTCTGATGCGATCTGTAGATCCTACGACTCTGAGTGTAGTCTACGATTCTTGACTTGGCTTTGGCAGATGCTCGGTTGGCTCGTAAGCAGGATGTCTCTACGATTCTGAACATGACTTCCTCAGCAGACTACGGCTTTGAAGAAGCTCTACTCGACACACTACGATCCTTCCTCATCTCTCCTGGCAGTCTACGAACTCCGAGATCTACTATCTTGCAGACTACGATTCTGCCTTGATAGCTCTCGAGTTTTCCTTGACTCTCTTGGCAGACTACGATTTATGGTGCAGTGGTCGATGATCAGACAAGCCTATCTATTACATCATAAGATCAACCTAACATGCATGATCTTTCTATATTTATAGTCCTTGTACATCATTTCTTTTTAAGGACTTTACAAAGCTGTTTTGCTGATATAGGATCAACTTAACACATTTGATTAATTCATTCTAAGTCCTTGTACATATATTTCTATCATCTATCAAAGGACTTTACAACTTTCCTTAATGCAAGCATACTTGCATATTCATTCATATATATATATATATATATATATATATATATATATCATAATCAAATCATATATAAATAGGAATATCATTCACATGCTTATTCCTGACACTTTCAATCTGGGAGTCTGATGGAAGCGTGCCATACCATTCCGGAAAGCTCTTTCCGAGAGCTACGCAATGACATAGGTCTTGCACTTTTTTGAATCCGGAAAGATATGGTCCATGATCGAAATGAGATTTTTGGGTCTCCGCAGGCAGTTCGTTGAGCTGTTTTGCGTAGTTTGCACTCAGAAGTTAAGATATGGTTCTTATGGGACTTCTTTTGAAGCAGAGTTGAAATGAGTTAATTTAATTTGAGTTGAGGTTGAGTTGGCAAATGACTATTTTTCCCCTTTCGGGGTTGTCTCCGGCTTTGGCGCAGTTGTAGCAGTCTTTTCCTAGGGTTATCTCTAAGATTGGCCTGCTGTTAACTTTGACTATCCTCAGGGTTATCTCAGAGGTTGGCTTGACCTCTCGGGGTTGACTCCAGACTTTGAATTTGATCTCCCGGGGTTATCTCTTGGGTTAGAACTGACTTTTCTGGGGTTATCTCCAAGGTTGGAAACTGATTTCCTGGGGTTATCTCTGGAGTTGATAATTGGATCTCCTGGGGTTACCTCTAGGGTTGGAATTGATATTGTTGTCCTCCAGGGTTATCTCTAGAGTGTGAAAAAACTCTTTTGTCCTCTTGCGTAGTTAGTAATAAGAAAACAAAATTTTGAGTGTCTACAGATGCTTCTCTTTATCATGTTCATGAAATGAAATGAAATGAACATGATAAAGATTACTAGACACTTGAAATATGACAAGGAATTTTTAATGATGCAAATCGTAATGTAATGAATGTTATGATGAATGTTGAAATGCTTTCGTAAATCTCAATTCGCAAATCACACATCGCATTTCGCACTTTACATTTGGCCAATCGCACTTCAAAACTCACACATCGCATTTCGCAAATCATAATTCGTATTTTGCACATCACAAATCGCACTTCACACTTCCACATCGCAAATCGCTTTACCATTACCGGTCATTGCTGATGCTTATGCTGGTGTTGACTCCAACGGTTTGGTTTTTTTTCGGTGTTACCGATGCTTGTTTGATGAAGAGAAATTGAGATATTTTCTACATCTCTATTGAGGATGACGTTTTGAAATCACCGGACCTTCCCGATGTATACGCCGGTAGTTTACAACAGTGCCCACCCTACTGGTAGTTTGACAACGGTGCCCACCCTGCTAGTATTTTGACAACGGATAGTGGACTACGCTGACATCACCACACTGTTTCGATTCCCACTCGCACAGTGGTATACAAAGCTTTCATCGCTGAATTGTCTTGATAATGCGCTGAATTAATGCCAATGGTTTAGAATACCGGATCTTCCGATACATTCGCTGAAGTTATATTCAACGACTTACTTCACCAGACTCCGCATGATGTTACACTGAATTGATGCGAACCAAATGATGTCTGTGACGAAATTTTTCTCTAGTCTAGGCATTTAATGTGCACACATATTTAAATCTACTAGAGATGCATGCTAAACCTTGATGGAGATGTGCGCTGATGTAGCGTATTTGTACATGTGCAGATCATGCATGACGTGATGATCTAGATTTATCCTTAGGAGTCTATTGTCCTAGGTTGATGCACATTTTAAATTGTTTGGAGTAAAAATTTACCTAACCATTTTTGAGGCAATTTGGAGTTTTTTTTCGCTGTTAGGTGCTTATGACCCATTTCCTTGTGCTTTTGATTCGTAACCTGGACGAAATGATGACCTGAGTGCCGTTGAAATCCTTGGAGGGTGTAGAACGTTCTTTTACTGTCCAGATTTGAAATTCAGTGTAGAGGACTCAACTTGTGAGGACTTAACGCAGGTTTACACATTTGATGATGAGGATTTCATTCGCTAGACCTTTTGTTGTTGGGCTTCTACTTTTGAGTTAAGGACTTTCTTAAGAATTTTCCCCTTCTTTTGATGAGAGGATTGATTCCGCCTTATACTTCTTCTATTTCTTGGAATCAGAAAATGCCTCAGTCTTTTCGCATGTTGATGTCGGGGATTCATATAAGAAACTCTCTTTGTTAACCAAATCGCGAGTGAGCAATATCCTGCACATTAAAAGAACAAAATGCACCAAAATCTTGACGACTCGGTCGTCAGGATTAGTACATTCTGGTCAATAAAGCATTTGAAGTAAAAGTTATGAAATGGAATGAGTTATGAAATCGCAAGGAAATTTTGAAGCATCCATGGTCATTATTCATGGGTAGGATTAGATTCAAAAGACTTATCTCCCTATATCAGATATTTTTCATCTTTACTTTAGACGTTATTCTTCGCAGAATTGCTTTCATATGACACACGCACTATGAGTGACGCAACTCTTAACAGGGGTTTCATTTCTATGCCTTCACAAATTTTTCTTGATTCTAATTTTTCTTCTCTCTCCTAACTTGTCTCGTGCTCTTAGGCTATTTAGAATTACTCATGTAACGAGTTTTAGACCAATGACTCCCAAAATAGAGAGCTTTAGGGCATTAAGTGTTAAGACACCCCTTCGGGTTTACTGGCTCGAGTAATAAAGGCCACGCTTCGAGATAATTCAAGCGATCACTCCATTTTCTTCTTTGGCTGAGCTTGACAGTGGTGTTTTCTTAGGCTCTAAGTCACCCATGTAGGGAGCGTTAGGCCGGTGATTCCCAAACTAGATGGTTTTAGGGCACCAGGTGTAAAGACACCCATCGAGCTTAATTACTCGAATAACCTAGTCCATGATTTGGATCTGCTCAGGTTTTGTCTTTTCTTTTTTTAATGCTCATTTTTTTAGGCGCTAAGTTACCCAATGTAATGAGCGTTGGGTCGATGACTCACAAATCAATTGGCTTTAGGGCACCAGGTGTACAGACACCCCTCAGGCTTAATAACTCGAGCAACCTAGGCCATGATTCGAGACATTAGGTTGGCGACTTATCTTTTATCTTTTCATTAATTGCCATTATTTTTTCCATAGCTTCATACCCCGCAACTAAGACTCAGGGCAATCACAAAGTGCAAACATGTATATAAGGTCAAGTCTGTTCTAAAAAGCACTTTAAACTAGGATGTCGTGTCCAATTAAGAGGTTGTATAGTCTTAATTCTCTAATCATTCCCGTGATTCTTACCCCACGGACGCTTATCAGAATTAGTCCCATTCATAACAAGTTAAGCAAAAACTTAACATGTATATTATCGTTAATGCATATAAATGGAGACTGAAAGCTCATAAAGAGATGAAAGAGTCATACCTCACATGTGGATTATTTCATTATGAGAACAGTACGATTAGAAAAGACCAAATGATCATACCGAATCGCCAGTGAGATGATATGAGGAAAGCACTGATGATGGACCATGCTGATGGTACTGACTGGTGCATTTTCCTCTTTAGGATGATTGATAATTTCCCCAGTGTTGATTTGTCGCTATTTTTGAGATTTCCCCAGTCTTGTTGTAAGGGTCCCAATATTAGGTTGTCGCCGATTTTGAAATTGCCCCAGCCTTGCTTGTTGTCTGGGATAGTTGCTTTGACAGATAGGCTGATAAGATGCTTAGATCGCAAGAGGCTTTTACCTCTGTAAAATATGGTGAACAGGTAGTGGATTTGGGCTTTGATGCCTTCAATCATTGTTCGGGACTTGTTTGCGTAATTGGCCTTGATGGTTTTCTTCTTATTTGACGAAGACTTGTGATTGAGGGTGTCGACTCTTTGAAGGTTCTTATTGCTGGTTGTCTTGTTGTATTGTTGTTTCTTCATTTTCAGAACTTGTGCCAGATTGGATGGAATGATATTGAAGTGCTTATTGGGTCTTCTAAACATGGGTCGATGACTTTGAGGGCTTTTCTTGGGCGTAGACTTTTCAGGTTTGATATTGGTGTCTTGGGATTGATGTTTGGGTTTGTATATTTCTAGTCAGATCGCACCACTGATGGTTGCATACGTACTCCTATTGATGAGGAGAGATCAGGTCTACGTAGTTTTTGCTTGATGAGCTAGACGGTTTGAGAAGTGTTTGTTTAGGGTTTTTTTTTGGTTTTTATTTGGTTTGACTGCACCATAAATAGCTGCCTACGTACTCCCATTGATGAGGGGAGATCAGATCTTTTGTAGTTCATGAATTTGGCTGAGATCTGACTAGCTTGATTTTTAATTTTTTTTTTATGAATTTATAATTTTTTTATTTTTTTTTATTTTTTCAATATTTACGTGCATGAAAAATAAAAGGTATACTGCGAAGAAAGTGATACCGTCCCAACATTTCCTAGAACTCACAACTTTTATCCTTTGGATCTACATCTTCTTGGCTAGCTGAGGCCTGATAGTCCAGTTGTCAGTGGTTATGTTGCCTTCAAGCCTCGCGATAAAGGTTACCTCTTGGTCCTGAATATCTTCACTCATGGCCATAACTTGATCGCCTCCTGATTCAGCACATCCCTTGGGGATGCTCATACTAGACCCGTCGCAAAAAGGGATGATCTCTTGATTCTTCAATGGGTTGGCTTCCCCGACAACCTCACCACCTTTTTCTTCATCTGTTCCTTCACCATTTTCATTGGTTTGAGAGGATTTGACTATAAAATCTTCCCCGAACTTTTGTTGTATTTTTCGCAAGGAATTTTCCTTTTTGGCTTTTTCTTCCTTGGAAAGGATCAGTATTTCCTCCTCATCATCAAAGATGATAAAATCAGGATCGTGATTGCTATCTTTGGGTCACAGGATGTTTGATGTTGGTGGAGGAATCTCCTTTGGGGATTCTCTTGTCTCCTCTGGCATTCCCTGCATTAGGATCAATCCACCTTGTGTTCTACCAGGATTGGTGCTCATAGCCTTCACCTCTTTTGAACTGTCTGTCTCGAATGGACATCTTAAGCTTTTTATTTCCTTTTTACCTTTTTTGGTCATGGGGAATTCTATCTTTAGCTCTCCATTTTCAATGAGAACCTAAATTTTATGTCGCAAAGACCAACATTCCTCAGTATCACGTCCAGGTGAGTTAGAATGGTAGAGACATATCTTGGTGGCATCATAGCTCTTTATCTTGGGATTTACAGGAGGCAGCAACTCAATAATCCTTCCTTCGCTTATCAGAAAATGTAGCATTTCTTCATTTGATTTGCTCAGATGGGTGAATTTTTGGTCTCTTTTGGAGGTTGTTTGATATTTCTTCTTTGAGAATTCGCATTTCCCAGAGCGATTTTTCCGCTGGCGATATCTTCTAGCAATTTTATCATTCTACTTTTCTTGTCCTTTCAGCCTGCTTTGATCATCTTCATTTAGCTGACTCATCCTGGAGAGATATGGGTTTGCATTATGGTTAACCTCTTTTATCTCTTAACTTTCTTATTGTTGAGTGAAAACCTGCCTCATATCCTGATGTTGGCGCACTATCAGCTTAGGTAGCATATTTACTTAATTCTGGATTGTCTCTAATTTTTACATTACTATCATACCCTCCTCTGAGTTTTCCCACTCTAAGACATTTATTCTGTGCCTTTGGGGGTATTCCTCCATCCTCGTATGTACTTATGATTTGGATACATTTCAGCGCTTCCTAAAATGATCATGTTTACTCCCTCCATATCATGCTGTAACAGAAGGTTGGTGTTGACATTTTGCTGGTCAGATCGTTGGACCACAATATTGCCACTTTCGATCAGATTTTGAATTTTATGCTTTAAGGACCAACAATCTTGTGTATCGTGTCCTGGAGACCCTGAGTCGTAAGCACATCTCTGGCTTGGATTGTATCTTTTGTTCCATGGTTCTAGAGGTGGAGCCAATTTAGTAATTTTCTTTTGATCCATTAACATCGCCATTACATTTTCAAGGGAATCGCCTAGTGGAGTGAAAACTCAATTTTCTGTTCTTTCAAATTTTCTCTTTCTATCCTGGCATTGGTTGAATGCAGCCTGTTGTTGAAATGGAAGATTGTCTTGCTTTTTTCCAAATGAGGGGACTGTAGGTTAGTCTCCTAGCTTGCCCTTGTAAAAGGAGGGATACATCTTCATTACCTTTATCGAGTACCCTCTTGAGATCGCTCACATACTTGCCAGTTTGTATATGCTCGGCGACTGCTTCCAGGGCAGTGAAGTCTTTAATCTTGCCTACCTTCAGGCCCATCTCTACCATTTTGTCGTGTTTGATCATCTCCGAGAATGGCTTTCCTATGCCTGCTAGGATTCTCTCATAGTAAGGTGCCTCTTGGATATCAATAAATGTCATTACCATCTCAGTTTTTATCATTGATGGAATAACTTGCGTTGCCAGACGTCTCCACATTTAGGCATATTCTTGAAAAGACTCAGTACTCTGCTTTTTAACTTTAATCACTTGGTATCGATCTGGTGCCATTTGTGACGGAAAACTGTATTAATTTAGAAAGGTGTGGGCCAATTCTTCCCAGTTGTGGATTTTAGCATTGTCAAGTCGAGCATACTAGGCTTTAGCCTCTCTAATGAGACTCTTTTGGAAAAGCTACATTCCGAGGCTTTCATCTTCAGCATAAGACCCTAGCTCTCCAATGTATACTTTCAGGTGCGTATAGGGATCGTCTGCCCTAATGTACTTTTTAAACTATGGGACTTGAAATTTGTCAGGATATCGAGCCCTTGGGAATATGCAGAGATTTGAATAGATAACACTTCCATAGTTTTCAGTCTCTTTGATTGACCGGATTGTTTCCTCCATTTGTTGGACTTTCTTTCTTATAAGACATCCTTAGTGGATTTCCTACTCGAGGAGTAGAAGAGTGGACTAGGAGCCTTGAGTGCTCTGAAACACTTAAAAACACTGTGTCTTTTATATTCTTGATATAACTGTAATAACTGCTTATCACCTATTAACTTGGTTTATCTTAAAGGGGAACAAACAAATCTTATATTCCGCCGTGGTTAAATCATTAAAAAATCTGACAAGTATTTTGAAAAAGAAAATTTAAAATATTTATTCAACCACCCTTCTAGATAATTATTGTGCCTCTGGGAACTAACAATTGGTATCAGAGCAGGTTCTCTCAATCAGCCCACAAAGCTTGAGTAGATCCAATGGCACATCTGATAAGCAAATCCAAGACTGGAGGAGGCAGCAATCCACTAATGTGCAACAAAGACAAATTTGCCAACTGGAAAGTTCGTATGCAAGCCTACATGGACTCAATAGATGAAGAGCTATATGAAACTGTTATGAATGGGCCCTACATTCCAACAAAGCTTGACCAACTCCAGACGATCCAAACAAAGTTCAAATCAAGGTCAAAACAGAATGGACTGACAACAAGAAGAAAGTTGTCCAACTCGACAAAAAGGCCAAAACATTTTGTTCCAGTCTTTAGAAGATGATCTGTTCGAGAATGTGGTCAACATCAAAACTGCCAAAGAAGTTTGGGAAGCACTACTTATTATGCACGAAGGAACTGAAGAAGTCAGAGAAAACAAGCAATCTCTTCTGACTCAACAATATGAAATGTTCGCCCATGTTCCACGAGAAAATGTCACTTCCACTTATGAAAGATTCAATGTTCTGCTTAACTCTCTTTGAGCTTTTGGAAAGATCTATCCAAACAAAGATCTAATCATAAAATTCATGAGAGATTTACCAAGTAAGTGGGATGCCAAAACCACTACCATCAGAGAATCAAAGAATCTCCATGAAATGACTGTTTAATAACTCTATGGAAATCTTTTTACCTACGAATTGGAGCTGACCCAAAGGGCAAAGACTCTATCTGAAGGAAGAAAAAAGGATAAAGGAGTTGCTCTCAAAGCAACAGAAACCATCTCCAAAGCTCATGCTGAAAATGATTCTGACTTTGAGGAAGATGATGACGAGGATATTGCAATGCTGGTAAGAAGACTCAAAAGGTTCATGCGTAAAGGCATAAGCAACAGACCTTTAACAACAACAACAACAACAACAGCCAGGAGTAGATCAACAATCTATGCTACAATTGCAAGAAGTCTGGCCATTTTATTGCAAACTACAACAAACCTCTTAGAGAAGAACTCAAGAGAAGAACAAATCCAAAGAAAGAGTTCAGAGGCAACAAAAGGCTCCAAAAGAAAGACAAAGGTCTTGTAGTACGAGGATCATGGAGTGATTCAGACAACGATACAACTCCTGAGTCTGGAGATGATGAAGATCCTCAAGTAGAAAATCTATGTCTAATGGACAAAAATGCAAAGGACAAGAAAAACGCTGATCATCATGAAGTAAGTATCGATGAGGTATTCGACTTTAACTCTCCTAATGTAGATAGTGATGATTTAAGAACTGCACTACATGGAATAACAACTGATCTGCATCAATACATGAAATGCTTCAGAGTTCTATCTAAATATTACTCTCTTCTTCAAAAAGAGAAAGAGAAAGTTCAAGAAGAACTGGAAATAACTCTTCTAAGTGCTAACTTTCTCTCTAAATTTGAGGCTGAGAATAAACTCTTAAGACAGACCAATAAACTTAATGCACAAAGAGAGTTAAATCTAACCACTAAGATTGAGGAACTAGAAAAGACAATCTTAATGTGGAATAGATCCTCTTCATCTATGGACTCCCTGATCTCTAGTCAGATAAGTGCATCTGACAGAACAGGTTCAGGTTTTGGAGAATCCACCTTAGAACCATATGTGGAAAAGTTAAAGGAAACTAACATTAGTAGTGTTTCAAAATTTAATAGAAACATTACATTTGTGAAATCCTCACAAAAGGAAGAACCAGTCCATCCCTTCTCTTCTGATCCAATCTTTGTTCCAAGACATAACGGATCCCATGCTAGCCTAGGGTTCATAAAAGAAAAGAGTAACTTAGTCACTACTCTCCAACCTCGAAGGATCGTAGAGTCGAGTAAAATCAACTCCATGAACCAACCAGGTAGGAATAATAGAGTCAAGTTTCACTCTTCACAAATCATGAATCATAAGGATACATGAAAGAAGAAGAATCAGTATAAAGGAAAGACTACCAAGAATCCACATAAGTCCAAATGGAGAAAGAATCCACACACACACACAAGAATGCATCATGCTAAATGTTTTGTTTGTGATAAAATTGGTCATAATGTTGCAGTATGTTACAATAATTCTCTGTATAGTAGACCCAAAGTCAAGCAGATTTGGGTCCCTAAGGGTACTAACAAGGTAGGACCCATGCAAGTATGGGTACCAAAATGAGAGTTTAATCTTACCACAGGAACAGAGCTCCACGATCACAACTTGGTATCTGGACAGTGGATGCTCAAGGCACATGACCGGGAACAAAGCCCTCATGTCTAACTTCATAGAGAAGGAGGGTCCAACAGTTAACTTTGGAGATAATAGCTCTGGCAAGACAAGAGGATATGGCTCAGCTGGGAATGGTGCAGTTTCCTTCAACAAAGTAGCCTATGTGGAAGGGCTAAAGCACCATCTTCTGAGCATAAGTCAACTCTGTGACAAGGGTCATCAAGTCACCTTCCTCAACAATCAGTGTCAATTCAAAGATCTTAAGACCTCTTCTATAAAGCTGACCGGAACAAGAGAAGAAAATGTTTACACTGTTAATCTTGCTCAACTAAACTCTATTGAGACAATATGCTTTCTTGCTAAAGCCTCTAAAGAAATGAGTTGCCTATGGCATAGAAGATTGTCCATCTCAATTTCAAAAATATGTCAAAACTGACCTCCAAAGATCTAGTAGCAGGTTTACCCAAGCTCAGCTTCGTCTAAGAAAGGCCATGCAATGTCTGTCAGCTTGGAAAGCAAACTAGGAGCTCGTTCAAAGACAAAACGATTAACTCAATTGATAAGCCCTTACAATTACCATATGGATCTTTTTGGGCCAATTCTAACAACAAGCCTTGGAGGGAAGAGATACTCATTGGTCGTAGTGGATGAATACACAAGATTTACATGGGTGTTCTTTCTAAACTCTAAAGATGAAACAAGCTCTCAACTCATCAAAATGTTCAAACTGGTAAGGAGTGATCATGGTAGAGAATTTAACTTCTCTGAGATGGATCAGTTTTGCACAGACAATGGCATTAGTCACAACTTCTCAGCTCCACGAATTCCACAGCAAAATGGAGTAGCTGAAAGAAAGAATAGAACACTGATTAAAGCTAGAAGAACTCTAATAGCAGCAGCTCGTCTGCCTGAATACTTCTGGGCAGAAGCTGTCAACACTGCGTGCTACACTTAGAACATGTCTCTTGTTCACTCTACGTTAAAGAAGACTCCCTACAAGATGTGGAGAGGAAGAAAGCCAAATGTCAGCTACTTATATTTGTTTGGCTGTGCATACAATATTCTCCACAATGGAAAATAATATCTGACTAAGTTTCAACCCAAGTCAGAAGAAGGAATCTTTCTCGGATATGCCACAAACAAGGAGGCCTATAGAGTGTTCAACAAGAAGACACTAAGTGTTGAAGTCTCGATTCATTTCATCTTCGATGAAATAGACTTAGACAAATATGTGCCTCAAGACACTACGATCGACAACTCAAACACTACAAACAAGGTGGTCGAGCTCAACACCACGATCAAAGCCCCAGAAGATGAAATCGTCAAGCCTGAAGAAGAAATTATAGAGAGAGCTACACCAGACGACGAACCTCTACAATAAGAGACATAGGTTGATCTCGAAGAATTCAGACAAGAAGGCATCAGAACTAATGTCATAACAGGGAACAGATGGGCAAGAGATCACACTCAAGACCTGATCATTGGAGATCCAAATGCAAGAGTCAAGACGAGATCTGCCATTCAGAATGAGTGTTTCTATCTGAGCTTTCTGTCCCAAATGGAGCCCAAGAAGATAGAAGATGCTATGGAAGACTCGAGTTGGATAGAAACCATGCAAGAGGAACTAAATCAGTTTGAAAGAAGAAAAGTTTGGAGATTAGTTCCTAGACCAAGAAGTCACCCAGTTATTGGCACAAAATGGGTCTTCAGAAACAAAATGGATGAAGATGGGGTAATCACAAGGAACAAGGCAAGACTGGTGGCCAAAGGTTATTCTCAAGAAGAAGGCATCAACTACGATAAAACCTTCGCACTTGTTGCCAGACTAGAAGCAATAAGGATATTCCTTGCCTTTGTTGCCCACATGAAGTTCAAAGTCTTCCAAATGGATGTCAAGAGTGCATTTCTGAATGGTGAACTTCAAGAAGAAGTATATGTGGAGCAACCTCCAGGTTTCATCAATCAAACTCTCTCTAATTATGTCTATAGATTATACAAAGCCTTATATGGACTTAAACAAGCACCTAGAGCATGGTATGAAACACTAACTAACTTTCTTATTGAAAATGGTTTTACTAGAGGTAGAGTAAATACCACATTATTTCTTAGGAAGCACAAAATAAAGTCTTATTAGTTCAGATATATGTAGATGATATTATCTTTGGTTCTACTGATGAAAACCTGTGCAAGAGATTTGCCAAGCTTATGCAGAGCAAGTTTGAAATGAGTATGATGGGTGAGCTGAATTTCTTTCTTGGAATGCAAGTGAAGCAGACTAATGAAGGTATCTTCATTAACCAAG
Source organism: Panax quinquefolius (assembly GCA_020205615.1). Classification (NCBI taxonomy): domain Eukaryota; kingdom Viridiplantae; phylum Streptophyta; class Magnoliopsida; order Apiales; family Araliaceae; genus Panax; species Panax quinquefolius. Next base: position 107,879,565 of record CM035157.1, on the reverse strand, counting down.
CCAAGTACATTAAAGACTTACTTAAGAAGTATGGCATGGAATCAGCCTCTCCCATGAAAACACCAATTGCTCCAGCAACTAAGCTCGACAAAGATGAGAAAGGTAAATATATTGCTATTACTCAATACAGAGGTATGATAGGCTCTCTTTTGTATCTAATTGTCAGTAGACCAAACATAATGTTTATAAGATGTATATGTGCTAGATTTTAAGCTAATCCTAAGGAATCACACTTAACTATTGTAAAGAGAATTTTTAGGTATCTCAAAGGCACACCTCACTTGGGACTTTGGTATCCCAAGGAGTCTTCCTTTGAACTAACAGGATATACAGATGCTGATTTTGCAAGCTACAAGATCGATAGAAAAAGTACCAGTGTCACTTGTCAGTTGCTAGGAAACAGACTTGTGTCCTGATTTAGCAAAAAGCAAAACTCAGTATCTACCTTAACAGCAGAAGTTGAATACATTGCTGCTAGCAGCTGCTGTGCTCAAATCTTATGGATGAAAAACCAACTAGCAGACTATGGGTTTGATTTCAAATCTATAGATGTTCATTGTGATAACACAAGTGTCATAGCAATAACACATAATCCTGTCATGCATTCTAGGACTAAGCATATAGAGATAAGATATTATTTTATTAGGGATCATGTCCAAAATGAAACTATATCTTTACAATACATCCCTACTGAAAATCAACTTGCTGATGTCTTTACAAAACCTTTAGATGAATCCAGATTTAATAAATTGATAAGTGAGTTAGGTATTCTAAATCTACAACCATTAACTCTATGCTCTAGTTTGTACTAACCATGTAGATAAAAAGGCTATGTTAAAATCGTAGAGATGACTAAAGAGAAACCACAATCGTAGAACAGTCTTGACATGGCAGAGAAGCATCTCGTGATAACATCATTCCTATCAAATCCAAGCAACTTTTCTGATAAGCGCCTTAAGGACAAACATGACCCTTAGTTCAGTCAAAGAGGTTGGCCATTCCTGAGCTACCTTAACCCAGAAGGAATGCAAAGTCAGAGTTCATCACAAGGACCAGGACAGACAATGATCGTAGACTAAGATCAGCAGTGAACTCAAAAATCATAGAGCAGCCTCGACGATCGTAGTCTTCTCAAAGGATACACTAGCTTAGGGGGAGCTAAGGACAAATTAGTATTTTCCACATTATTTAAAATCGTGGAGTCCTATAGAACTCGACATGTGCCCCACTATGCAGATCGTGAGGAGGGAAGTTACAAATATAGTTTGAAATTGCTTTTTGTAAATTTATCTCAGAATTTCAAAAGTTCATATCTCTCTCTCTCACAGAAGAAACCCTAACTTTCAGAACGATCAACCAACCTCTGTTCAAGAAAATCACATCAATCAATGGTTGCTTCCAACGTTATATCTGGCTACCAACTCTGCTTCGACGAATTCAAGTCAGTTGATCCACAGTTCCACAAGATTCTGACTCTTCTAAAGAAAGCTGGTCTTGAAGAAGCTCTGAGCACCAGCACAAGTATCTACCCGAAGCTGGTGAAAGAGTTTTACAGCAATGGAGTCTTTGAAGATAACATTATCACTATGAGAGTCAAGGGGGAGCAGGTTAAACTCAAAGCTGAAGATATAAACCTAGCCCTAGGTTTTAAATCAAAGGGACTCTCATCTATGAGTGTCATCGACTTCCATGAAGATCTAAAAAAGATGCACCACACAAAGTCTCAGAGTGTCAAGGGGTACAAAAAGAAAGAGTTTCCCCAGAAAGATAAATTTCTGGCTGACATTGTTGGAAAGTGCATATGCTGTAAAAGCTCTGGCCACGAATCTGTGAATGAGGTCTAACTAAATCTCATTATAGCAATCTGCTTCAGAATTCAACTCAATTATGGGGCGCTGCTCATAGATTGGATCGGGAAGTGGATGCTCAGCTCAAAAAAAATAAGGAGCTCTGGAAAAATGCTCTATGAGAGGTACATAAGCATAATCCTGCAATCTGCTTTGGGTGAAAAAATTGGGGACAAGGAAGGAGAATGCATCAATCCTTACAGAAGAATGACTCAGCAACTGTTTCAAAAATGGAAAAGAAACCCTGCAGATAACGTAAGGATGATGTTTGAATCCAGTGGAAGGACTGGTGGATCAAAGATATCTGGGCTACCAAGAAACATGTCAGTTGTGAAAGAAGTCAAAGAAGAAAGAGAAGTCAATCAAAAGGAACCCATTTCTTTGACCAGAAAAAGCAAAGGTAAGAGGAAAGTGAATGTTCAAGCAACAAAAAAGCCTCGAGGCTCAACCACTAATGTGCATCAAGAAAGTTCGAGCGCTGAAATTCTGGAGGAAATGAAGAAGAAGAAGAAGAAAACGAAGAAGAAGCAGTCTGAAGAGGAAGAAGATAGAGCCACCATCTCTTAGTTGCTTAAGGAAGAAAAATGCAGCCACAAAATAAAGAAGTCTTCACTCATCTCGATCGTAGAGTCATTACCGATCGTAGAGTCCAGACTTACAATCACTCCAGAGGTGGATGCTGCAGCAGTATCTCAGCCCAAACCAACTGACAAAACTGAAGCTGAAGAAAGTGCCAAGGCTAAGGCTCAATCCAGAAGGAAAAAAAAAGATTATAAAGAAATACATTCTTGTCAATGAAGAATTCTTGAAAGAAGAAGATAGAAGATTAGTTGCTGAACAAGAGCTGCCAGAAACCTTTAAGGAGAATACAACTCATATTGAGGGGGAGCTGTCTAAAAAATAAATGAATGATCAGATTAAGGGGGAGCCTCTCGAAGTCCATATGCCAGAAAGTACTACAGCTGAGGGGGAGATGCAAGAAGATGTGGAAATGGAAGTTGTGGAAGCTATGGAAGTAGAAAGGGCTAAAGAATAGGTAAGAAATGAAGAGATGTTTGAAGTAGTGGAAATTTCCAATGAAGAAAATGAAGACAAAGAAGAAGAAGAGATTGACGAAGTTGAGATAATAGCAGTAGGTTGGGATGGATATAGGAGAACCAACTACAATCAGTTGTTCTCCTACTTACCAATGATGCCCTATCACAGAGCCCAAATTCTCAACTCCTGGGATCACATGTTTTGGACCTTCAAAGCTTATCCAACAATTTCAGTTCTAGCTCATGCATTTCCAGGCAACCTCACGTTTGCTTAGAAGCTGATCACTAACCATCCTTCTTTAGAAAATGGGCATGAGGTATAATTAATTACCATCTCTTTTAGAGTTAATCACTGTCCTCCATCAAACTTCAACCAATTCTATGAATTGCCAAGATGGTTAGAAGTGATTCTTCATCCACTAAACCAATTTCTAGCTACAGAATCCCAACATTCTGTAACTGATGAACCAAATATTCCTAACTTCATATTAATACAGTCTTCAACCATTTCTCACTCTACAAATATCGATCCTACTCAAATCGTAAAGTCACCTACTCCACTAGCTTCAACAGCCTCTCCTCCCACAACTCAAACCCCTATACCTGCACCTCCTTCGGACATTCCTTCATCATCAACCAGCAATTATTTTGATCTTGCTCTTGCTCTCTCAAACCTACAAAACCAAAATACAAGAGCCTCTCCTCCAGGCACTCAGTAAATACTTACACTTTTCTCAGATCTTCCCACCAAAGCTGAGCTGTCTAATGTATCACAGAAAGTGACTACAGATATTTAAGAAGATCTTGAAACTCACTCTCTGCTTGTTTATACAAGGCTGAACCACTTGATATATGCTTCTAACACTCTTCCCAGTAATCTGAGTTCTGAGCTCATAAATAAGCTTAGGGAGATCATCAAGGAAATGATCCACAACATAAATGAAAGGGATCAAATTCACTTTCAATCTACCCAGAAGCATGTTGGTCGCATAACCGATCACTAAACACTCGCAAGTATACGCGATCTAACAAGTAATACAGTGATAAGCAGAGTGTCGTACCCACGAGGAACTGTTACTAATATTTACCAAATACCGACTTTATATCGCTAAAGTCTTATTCGAACAGCAATAAATGAAATAGTGATTAATCTAAGCATAACTAATTATCAAAGCAAGTAAATGGATAACGAATGGTAATCTAAAGAATAACAAGCTAAGGTTACAACTTCACCCCACTCAGGCATTCTGTCGAACACCTGGCGTGCTATGTTTCATCAAACTAGCTACCCTTCTCTTTATGGTCTAAATGGTCACGATAATTTGTCGACCGAGAACACACGAGTGCTCATACACCTCTGTCGAGGTATGTATGAACATATCCTTTCCAGATCCACCCATTAGGGAATAGAACAGAAAAGAACACCCAAGCTGGATACAATCCTACATATGTCTATGCGAATTGATCAAAACAAGGATTTAAGCTTAAGCTCTCAAAGGTCGCACGTGGTACTCAAATATATGTCTATTCTACGCACAACTTATGTAGTCAAAACCCACAATCACATGCCAATATATTCAGGTGTAAATCTACAATTCTTCTGTCGATATCATGTAAATTACCAAAATCATCGCTAATGCCTTAGCGAGAATCATTAAGCATAAATATATCGAACCAAATCATATGGTGCCAACCAAAGAGATGAGATAGTCAATTTAAATAACAAATGGTTCCATTATAACCTTAGAGCAAATATTCAGTTCATAGGTATTGAATAAATTATAAGTAGCAATAAGGACAACTTTTATGGATTACAAAATCAGAGAAAATAAATAGATAAGAAGAAACTCTGTCAAGGCCCTTCAATCTCTAACTATTCTGCTCGAATCAAGCTCTCCAGTCCGTGTTGCTCATTACTCTTGATGCTCCAAAGAAACCCAAACTTCTCCCTTAATCTAACTAATCTATATTTATAAACATTTATCAAGAAGAAAGGAGGAGAAAATTACAACATAAAGCTAAGCTAAAAATCTAATCTAGATACTCTCTCCATTCTCCTCTTCTATTATGCAGCCTCCCTTCCCTTATATAACATCCGCTCCTTTTCTAGGTCAAAAGCAAGCCTTCTCTTGCACTTGAATCTGGAGGTGGCACAATGGCCTGAACCCACCAATTGAACTTTAGATGGCGCTCTGTTACCACTTTAGTACCATGGACACGGACTCATGGCTGCAAAGACAAGCCCATAAAGGAACAATGTGGCACCATGGCAAGATGATGACGTCGGCGAGAACAAAGGAGCCCACATTACTGATGAGACCAAAGCTTTGCTTTGGCCCATGCCACATGTATGTAAATTTGACTCTTTTTCCCCCTGTATGCTAGAAAACACCTGTAAAGCTCTGCAATATATATGTTAAGCACAATAACACTATAAATATATAAAAATTATATAAAAACTATGAATTCAGGCAAGTATTTAAGTCATAAAGTATTCGATTGGCGGGTATAAATTCCACTCATCAAATACACCCAAACTTAAGTCTTTGCTTGTCCTCGAGCAAACTATCTAATACACATTAACAAAAGTAAAACACACGCGAAAGACAAATAAAACTGTAATATAGCAACATGGCCTCAAAGCATAACGCTACTCCAAGAGAACATGGCAATCACAAACATGAATAAGGGTTCAATCAATTTCAAGCATAAGACTTTATTCGATCCATTCTATGTGTGTGTGTGTGGAGACCAACCGTCCTGACTAATCATAGCTTCCAAATAAATTGGCACAGTCAATTGTTAATACAAATATGCACACTCCGCAACTTAAACATTCAACAAGCATTAAGAATAAGACACAAGTGCAGTAACGGATCAAAAGACTCTAGCATGAAGACTGTAAAACCTGACTCGGACAGTCCTTAATTACCTTAGGCTAATCAGAACTACCCATTAATGAGCTTTTGATCAGTGACTCCCAAACCAGATGGCTTTAGGGCACTAGGTGTAGAACACCCCTAAGAATCTAGTAACTCAAGTAGCAAAGGTCACGTAATCAACATAAGCTAAATTAGACTTTACGATCACCGAAGATTATTAGGCGAGTGCATTTTATGCTCCATCTCAATATCGGTCCTACGTTTATGGGCGAGTGCGTTTTACGCTCCATCTCGACCCACTGCAAGACTTTCGATATTCAATCTTCAATAACAATTTATTCTATATTTTATTTTATTTTATTTTATATCTAATCATGCACGAATCCAAGATCCACAACTGTAAAAACGTCTAAGCCTTTTATTACCTTGTAAAAATGAAAATTTATAAGAGTGAACAAATGCTCAAAGCAATAAACACACGAACTAAATTTTGAAAAAAATTACTAGTTAACACAGTTGGTCGGTGCTTGCTAGAAGGACGGATCAATAACAGTCTAAACTTATCAATTGAAAAACCCCTAACTCATACATGCATGTCACGACTCTAAGAGATAGACCATAAAACTTGGTGCTTGTCATCAGCCATAATAAAAAAATAATGATAACTATAACACCCTTGCTAAATAGCAACTCAAAATAGGGTGAAAAAGCCATTCATATGGCACAAGCATCTAATCTGTATAAGCCCCAAAAAGATGGCTATAAACCACAGTCATGCTAAAAATAATCAAAGCATAAATAAATAAAGCCAAAAAAAAAAATTATGGCATCATATAATGATAAAAATTCAAGCATAATCACGCAGTTCAAAAGACTGCACCACAATACTGATAAATAAAAACATAATAAAGTACTAAAGTCTGGTAATCCTAACATAGCAGTACAAAAATAAACAGATAAAAGCTAAAAACACCCCCAAACTTGAGGTGAGCAATGCCCTCATTGCTAACCATAAAGCAATTTTATACAAGAGGGCTTCCCTGGAGATCGCTCACTCAGCAGCGGCATCGGCTTCATCCTCCTCACCAAGCGTCTGATCGGCTTCCGGCTTGAAGTGTGATGGTGGTGGAGGATATGGTGGGAAGAAAGGAGGCTCTGGAAACTGGTATGGTGTGAACTCAGTGCTCTCGCCATAATAGTCTGTGTAGATGCTCTGCCTAGTGTTCACCAGCTCATCCTGGTACTGCATCGCTATCTCCTGCCTCTGAGCCACAGCTACTATGTGCCTCCGCTTCCTTTGTGCCTCAGCGTCCTGTTTCTGATGCAGCAGGGTGAGGGATGCCGTGATGTCTGCCAAAAGACCCTGACTAGCTGGGCCTGCCTCAGGTGCTTGAGAAGGCTCTGGGTCTGCTGAAGGAGGTGGCACTCTAGGCAGCCCGTATCCCTCACCTCTGGCATGAGACTCTGCCCCGTCCCACTCATAGTAGCGTTTGATAGTCAGGTGGTCAATGATTGTCATCGGTGGCGAGGCTATCTCCTCAGGCCCCCACTGGATACCTTCCTGCTTGCACAATGTAGTGATCAATGATTGATGAGGAAGTCCAGCAGCAACAATACTTTTAATTATCTTCCGAATGGAGTCATGAATGAGCACACCAATATCCACATGTAGGCCCGTGACAATGGCAAAAAACAGGATCGCCCTATCCTTAGTCACGTCGCTCAAATGACGGGTTGGGATCATGTTGGCACAAATGAAGCCAAACCACGCCTTCCCATAGCGACTGAGTGCCGAAGATGGGAAACTGGTTTTTTCCCCCGTGTAATCATTTCTCTTCCACTCAGTCCCGGGTTTGCAAAGCCGCCTAATGATATCATCAAGATCATAACTACGGAGTCCCGACTGCATGTAATCATTTCCCGCATAGTTGGGCGTTCTGAACAAGGCATTGATGGCCTGACTACTGTACGCCACTTGCTTCCACCAAACTTGAACAATAGTCGGGCCTTCGGGATTGGCGTTTGCATAGAACTCCCGAACCACAGATACAAATGCTGAGATGGGTGGTTTTGTGAAGTTGATCCAATGCCGCTCCAATATCATGGTGTTTAGCTCACCATCTTTGTGAGACCCCAAATTTTATGAATAAAGATTTAAATTTCTCAAAATATTTTTTTTGAATATTATGGTATGGATTTGATATAATATTATAGTTGTGGGTAGTAATTATAAATTTTACAAAGTATGCAAGTTGTTATAAAATATTCATTTGGTCGGGGAATATTCTTTTTGTCGAGAATATCCGTACGACGGCACAATCATTGGTGAACCCACAACGAAAGTATTGTCGTAGTAATAAAACAATAGAATTATCTTTTTATGAAACTAACGGCGGAAATTTTATCTTTAATATTGTTGAACTACTCGATAGTAAAAGTACAATAATACGCGTGGTTGCATAGTAGCACACGGTATTGGTTATTGATACTTACGTGATAAGTCACTCAATTATACTTAATTATTGCTACAGTAATTGATGCATCATATCTCTCATATTATTGATTCAATTATTGCCACAGTATCATTATATGATATATTATTAAATCAATAATTAGGACAACAAAGTTATTCATATTATTAAATTGCAATATTTACAATGTCTAGAAGTTCTGCCAAGAGAGGTTTGGTCACCTAATTGCATGCTATGATAGGAGAAATTCTTATTGGAAATCCCCCTCTTTCCTGGGAACGACCTGGTTGTTAAATATTGTGAGTTATAATATTAATGATGAATAAGTTCGTGTTGATTAAAGATGAATTTAATAGTTCCATTGTGTGGAGATTATTTGTGTTAGTAGAAATCGACATTTATTTCAATAATAATTGATGTCTGGAGATTATATTGTTTAATCGGGTATTCAGGGCAATTTTCGTGTCGGAGTACTATTCATGAGTTACTATTCACGAGTTACTATTTATGAGTTACTATTCATGAGTTACTATTGAGTCACATTCACTTACTATTAGGGGAGTTGGTGCAAGATTGATGATACTTGCATAACTAAGTTAAAAATGGAGGTATAGATCGAGGTACTATACTGTAATTAAATTTTTTACATGTTTAGAACTATTGAGTCACATGATTTACTATTGATTCACATAATTTACTATTAGGGGAGGTGGTGCAAGTTTGATAATACTTGGATGACTGAAGTAAAAATGAAAGAAAAGTTGGAGGTATTGTACTATAATTTTTCGAGCCCCAAAATGTGCAATTATCGAAACTATGTTTTCCTATAAATAGAAGCTCATTCTTCCTTCATTTCTCACTAATTTACAAAAGCTTTAGAGCCATTATTATAGAGAGAAATTATAGAGAGAAAGAAGAAGAGAAGTCTGCTACCTCACTATTCCAGTATCCAGTCTTCTTTTAAGGTAAGGGATACTATTTGTTGTACCTATAAGGGGTATTATTCTTTCACATTCATGAAGAGAATTATTTTCTTTCAATACTCGTAAGAGTTGTTATTCCATTCTTCATTATTATGTTGGAATAACCTGTATATGCAAAGTACCGCATACATGGTGATATTCTTCTGTTATTCCATTCCTTATTATTATGCTGGAATAACCTGTATATGCAAAGTACCGCATATATGGTGAAATTCTTCTATTATTTTGTCTTTATTATTCTGTTGGAATAACCTGTTTATGCGAAGTACCGCATACATGGTGAAATTCTGTTGTTATTCCATTCTTTATTATTCTCATTAGAATATCACATGCATGCATTTTACTGCCGGACTGGTTCTATTATTTATTATTCGCATATATTATTCTCATCGAATATCCACAATACATCGTTCTGTGGGACCAGTTCCATTATTTATTATTCGCATTTATTATTCTCGCCGGAATATCACATACTGTAAGGTTTCTGCCAACACAGTTCCATTATTTATTATTACGTTGGGAATAACCTGTCTGCATCTTTGTCTCTATCGCATGCATGGTGAATCCTTCATTATTCCATTCTTTATTATTCTGTTGGAATAACCTGTCTATGTGGATTACCACATGCATGGTAAATGATCCTTTATATTCTTTCCTTAATAAATTGTGGAAATGATCTGGTTATGTTGATTATGATGAGAGTCATAATAAAAGCTTTGGACTGATGAAAATCATGGGTATATAAAGTATTAGTAAGTGTTATGATGAGTTATGTTGGTTATTATGTGAAAACATGAAAGTTTCTTAGAAATCACAAAGGGTTGAAAACCAGATTTTGGTGAAAATAGAACATGAAATTCAATTGACCATATCTCCTAATATATTTTGAATTTTTGAGTGTGGTCAAGTTCAAGAGTTAGTTCTATGAGTTTTGTAGCATCTCCAAGTGGAATCACTGGAAAAGGTGTTGTAAATTTTCGTGTGGACTGTTTTTAGCAAAAGAGTCCAAAGCTGCAAATACAAAAAATGCTACTGCCTAGATTTTTAAAAAGGAAGTTTCGGCCACTTAATTTGTGAGAAAAAATTCGGCTTTTTGGGACATGAAATTATATGGTATAAAGAACATCCTGTCCAAAAATGAGCTCATTCTGACTTAAAATGAGCAAGTTATGACCATTTCAATATTTAGGTTTTTCCGACGAAAAATGCTATAACCGTAGTTCTACAACTCCGATGACCATGAAATTTAAACTGGAAGCTCACATTAACATGTGTAAGATCCTGCCAAGATTTGGGAATTTCTGGAGTTAAACTTTAGGTAGCTAATTTCTTAAGGAATTAATTAGAAATTGATTTTTGAAAAATAGTAAATAAATTTTAAAAATTTCGAGAAAAATATATGTTCATTATGGGACTATATTCTGCTAAATCCCATAAAAAATATTTTTGGGACTGATTTGGTATTTTTCATGAAAATACTCTAGTTATGAGTATATGAGTTAAATATGTTATGTAATGTAACAAAATTGGAAAATAGGATTTTATGGCTTGAGAATCCTATATAAGGTATATGCAGATTTTTGATAAGGGATTTGTTCATTGGTGATGAAATCTTATGAGTATGGCATTATTTGAATGATTAAATGCATTATTTGGTAAAGTGTAAATAATTGAAATAAATTATTTATAAGTTTAGAGGTGATTAAAATATTGTTATAATATTAATAATATTAGATTATGAGTTTATTAAGTGATTGATAATATTTGGATAAATTTAAAGTCTTTAATATTTATCCTTGTTTTAGTTTGATTAATGCTTATATCATTGTCATCATCCTCATGCTTATATGGTGATGAAAGTTATCTTTGGCTTACGTGCGAAGATGGACTGTTGTTTATTGAATTATATATCTTTGGCTTACGTGCAAAGATAGATTGTTGATTATTGGTTTTATTGTTGTATATCTTTGGCTTATGTGCGAAGATGGACTGTTGTTTATTGAATTATATATCTTTGGCTTACGTGCAAAGATAGATTGTTGATTATTGATTTTATTGTTGTATATCTTTGGCTTACGTGCAGAGATGGACTTGGTATGATTATGACTAGGGATTATTCGGTATAGTCATGACCATTGATGATTTAAAGAATATCCTTGGCCCGTAGAGCAGGGATGGTTCGACGATATGGTTTATTTATTAAGCTGAGTCTCAGCGATAAAAATTGATGAAAACATTTTAAATCATAGAAGATAGTAGATTTTATTCTCTACTTGACTCTTCTAATAGATTGTTTGTTCCGCTGCAGTTAAACTTGATGTCTATTATATTTTATCAGTTTAACATTGTTGAAGACTAATGATAATTTATTCTGCATTATCTTAGTCATAATATTTCTTACTGGGCTAGTTGAACTCACCCTTCCTTTCACTGTTCTCTTCAGGAAATGAGAATATAGCTGGGACGAGTCGGGGAACGGAGTGACGGTCCAGAAGATAGCATTAATAGTCCTCATTATTCTATTAAATAGTGTGACAATAAATGTAATGAGGACTCCTTTGAGTGTGGATATTGTCTAGATGACAATATTCCTATTAAAACTCGCAGTATATATTTGTCATATTTTACACGAAAGTTGGATAATTAAGTTTTTATTTGTATTTTGTACCATGTATTTGGCGACTCAAGATGGGTGATGTATACCTATTTTGGGGGCGTCACAATATTTCCTATCTGGCCGGAACCCCCGCTCCAGAATCAGATTCCGTGAGCCGAAAGAACTTTTGTACCTCTTCCAGACCTCCTCATTGATAAATTTGGCTCTGTCCCAAGCCGTTGGTGGTGGTACGGCGAACGAAGAGACCCTCCGACGCTCAGACGTTGCCTTTTTGGAGCCATGCCAAATTTCAGTCGAGTTGAAGCAAAAACAGTCTTGAACAATGCCCAAACTTCCCCCAAACTTAGGCCAAGAAGACCACAACAATAGCCAAAATCAAACATCCCCAAAACACTCAGATTCTTCTCTCAGGCAATTTGTTGAACACCTTGTGTGCGTTCCTCAAACCAAACTTGGATAGCCTTTGTTTGTGATTGCTCTAACCCCGATTTCCGTTAGTGGAAATTGCACCAATACACAGCCCCAAATCTAAACAGTGAATCGCACCAATAGTTTCTGATTTGACAGTAATCACAAAAAATTACCTTGAATTGAGAAACCCTAGTATGAGAACTATGTGGGCTCGCAATCTGACAGGCACTTGTTGATAGCTCTTGGATTGGATTAGTGCTTTGTATGTGTTAAGGGCTTTTGGTCGCTAGAAGATCGATTGGCAAGGGCTTTGAGGGCTGTGAGGCAATGATATCGAGTGTTGAGTGCTGAGAGTGCCAAGAGATGTCGAGGGACTAGGGACAATATGGAGAGGTGTGGTGTAACTGCTGCTAAAAACTGCACTTAAAATTTAAAAACTATTTCACTTGCATGCAAGCGAGAATCCTTCCTTGGTTGGTATTGCATTTAACTTAGCGATGAGTGGGTCTCGCTTGTGGGCGTCGCGGCATGCACGCCTTTTTTTTAGTTGGTGTTACGGCACGAGTTGGCAGTGGGCTAAGTATGCTCATAGCGTCGCGGCGTGAGATGCAGTTCATAAGTTGGCGTCGCGGCGCGAGATACAATTTCTGAGTTTTTCTGCCTGTTATCTGCACATGCCAAGACAAGAACAAAAACTACACTACAAAGGCAAAAAAATACATTATTAAGAACACAATACACACTATTATAATATGCAGTACATCATACTAAACATGCTGCCTGTAAATGTTAGACACAAAACATTAATGCACAATCTGGCAGCCATGTTAACACTACAACGAACAGTTACACGGTAAACTAAAACATAAGTAAAGAAAACAGATAGAATTTTATACCGAGATGGGGGTGCCTCCCCACTAAGCGCTTGTTTTAAAGTCGTCGGCTTGACTATATTGATGTCGTTCAATCCAGCTCATAAGCAAAAATGACCTTTGCATGTCGCCTATTCGTCAATTCCTTTAAAGTATTGGCCGACATTGAAGATTGGCCATTCTTCTGCCCGTCATCCATCCAGTCATCCTTCGGCACAAAGAATCGCTCGCCATTAGAATTATCCACTAATTCGCCTATTTCATTAAATTGAAAGCGTTCTTCATGCCCCATTGGGCCTCTCCGGATTTCCACGATGGGGCGTGGTTTCGATCAGAGATCGACAATGACTATACAACCACTATTTCTCCGTTTGTCTGCAACTTCGGACTCCACTGATTGGTTAGTTTTCACTATGACATCTCCCTCAACAACTGTGCGAGACTCATCGCATTTTCCTTGCGTATCCACCGTGCAATACTCTATTGCTTCGTCATCGAGATCATTTAAGACCGGAAGATTTTCTTGCGGTGGATTTGTGATGGCATTGACGAGTTGCCCCAATTGATTCTCAAGGGTGTGCAATGCGGCTTCTTGGCTTGCCATCCGAATCTCATTTCTTTCGATAAAGATGGTGAGAAGCTCTTCAAGTCGGTTCTCTTCTTCACGTGTTGAGGACTCAGAAAAGTTCTCGTTCGACTGAGATGTCCACTCATAGTGCGGCAGAGACTGATATTCAAGTTGAGAGGCATGATTCGGATCATGATATTGCTCTTGACTGTAGTCCCAAGAGTTTGGATAACCCTGGCAGTTTGGATGATAGGAGATCGGTTCAAAAGTCACTTCGTTCTGACAAGATAGGCATTACGAGTGGATCGACACTCAAGATTGTCAGAAAACCTCAAGGCATTAGAAATTTGAACTTGCAATTTCTCGAGTCCTTCTTCCGAGCTTAGTGGCGTTGTCCACTCATAAGGCCATTGATAACATTGATCGTCCATAATCTGTAAACTTTAAAACAAAAGAAAGGAAGATCAAACAAATAAAAGAAATAAATATATAAACGTTCAAAGTAAGACTAAATTGGTTGAAATTAATATTGGACAATATTAGAATAACAGTCCTTGGCAACGGCGCCAAAAACTTGTTGGTCGGATAACCGATCACTAAACACGCGCAAGTATACGTGGTCTAACAAGTAATATAGTGATAAGCAAAGTGGCGTACCCACGAGGAACTATCACTAATATTTACCAAATATCGACTTTATATCTCTAAAGTCTTATTCGAACAGCAATAAATGAAATAGTGATTAATCTAAGCATAACTAATTATCAAAGCAAATAAATGGATAACGAATGGTAATCTAAAGAATAACAAGCTAAGGTTATAACTTCACCCCACTCAGGCATTCTGTCGAACACCTTACGTGCTATGTTTCATCAAACTTGCTACCCTTCTCTCTATGGTCTAAATGGTCACGACAATTTGTCGACCGAGAACACACAAGTGCTCATACACCTCTGTCAAGGTATGTACGAACATATCCTTTCCAGATCCACCCGTTAGGGAATAGAACAGAAAAGAACGCCCAATATAGATACAATCCTACATATGTCTATGCGAATTGATCAGAACAAGGATTTAAGCTTCAGCTCTCAAAGGTCGCACGTGGTGCTTAGATATATGTCTATTCTACGCACAACTTATGCAGTCGAAACCCAAAATCACATGCCAATATATTCAGGTGTAAATCTATAATTCTTCTGTCGATACCATGTAAATTACCAAAATCATCGCTAATGTCTTAGCGAGAATCATTAAGCATAAATATATCGAACCAAATCATATGGTGTCAACCAAAGAGATGAGATAGTCAATTTAAATAGCAAATGGTTCCATTATAACCTTAGAGCAAATATTCAGTTCATAGCTATTGAATAAAATACAAGTAGCAATAAGGACAACATTTATGGATTACAAAATCAGAGAAAATAAATAGATAAGAAGAAACTCTGTCAAGGCCCTTCAATCTCTAACTATTCTGCTCGAATCAAGCTCTCCTGTCCGTGTTGCTCATTGCTCTTGATGCTCCAAAGAAACCCAAACTTCTCCCTTAATCTAACTAATCTATATTTACAAACATTTATCAAGAAGAAAGGAGGAGAAAATTACAACATAAAGCTAAGCTAAAAATCTAATCTAGATACTCTCTCCATTCTCCTCTTCTATTATACAGCCTCCCTTCCCTTATATAACATCCGCTCCTTTTCTAGGTCAAAAGCAAGCCTTCTCTGCCTGGGAACCGGAGGTGGCGCTGTGGCGCGGGCCACCAAGCTTTAGATGGCGTTGCAGCGCCACTTTAGTACCATGGACACGGAGCTCGCACTGCAGCGCGAGCCCATAAAGGAACAGGGGCGCCGTGGCGCGATGATGATGTCGTGAGGGGGACAAAGGAGCCGTGACAAGGCCATGAGACCAAAGCTTTGCTTTGGCCATGTGCATGTATGTAGGATTTGACTCTTTTGCCCCCTGTATGCTAGAAAACACCTGTAAAGCTCTGCAATATATATGTTAAGCGCAATAACACTATAAATATATAAAAACTATATAAAAACTATGAATTCAGGAAAGTATTTAAGTCATAAAGTATCCGATTCGCGGGTATAAATTCCACTCATCAAAGCACAAGAAAGTAGTTATCCGATCCTTCTGCAGAAGACTCGGGAAACTCAAAACAAACTTGTTATGGAAAGTCTCTCAAGCCTACGATCTTCCATTCAAGAATTCAAAGATTACTCTATGAGTAAGATACAACAAACAAACATTGTCCTTGCCATTCTAAAAAATACAACTCTCAAACTGATTCTCTTATTAAAGAAAAGCGAGAAGACATTACTCAATCCAGGAATCAGCTCCACGAACTTGTCCAGGGAATGAATCGTCTATCAGAAGACATTCGAACCCTTGATGCTGACATAAAGAGGGAGAATAAAGGGGAAGGAGAAAAGGCAAAGGAAGAGGAAAACAAATTGTTTAATCTTCAAGGAGTCCTCCCACCAGACAGCCTCATTATCAGACTCCACAACCTGAACAACAGCAGCGCTAACCAATTCTCATGGCTTAATCGCTAAGGAGTCGAGGGCCATCTCCTTGCTCACAAGGGGTAACCACTACTGGCTTAAACATGTCGACTGGAGACCTTGCCTTTATGAATAGATATGATCATGGAGAATGGCTAAGTTAAAGCGAGATGGAAGACATTGTATGGAGAGATGAAGCCAGCAGAAGAAGGAGATCAAGCTGCAGAGCATGCCAATCCTCCAAGAAGCAAAAGGCAAAAGAAATAGAGATAAGTTGAAATTTATTCCTTATTGATGTAACTATGCTTTATTGTAATATCTTTTTTTGCAAACATCAATAAATTCATGCTTATTCTCTAGAGATTTCAGCTGCTCACTAAAACACCAAGTCATATTTACTTTCTAGCGTCCTGCATTTAGAAATTGATGATTATGATACAAATCTCCTTGGTTATGTCAACATCAAATAGGGGGAGATTTTTGGGAATTGAATATTCAAATTTGATGTTAAAAGTAAATGAACATGCTTATATAGTCCTTTAAAGAAAATATGTACAAGGACTTAGGTGATAGATCAAAATTATTAGGTTGATCTGTACTTTATGTTTATCATTCTATAAATGAATGTATAGAAGAAAAGATCAAAGTTGTTGGGTTGATCTAGTTTGAGATGTAATAGATAGGCATCAACAAAATCGTAGTCTGTTGAGCCAGCTGAGGGATTGCAGAAGCCAAGGCAGAATCATAGAGTATCGAGAAAGTTGCTACAGAATCGTAGTCTGCTTTGGAGGGCCTCACTCAGAATTGTAGAGTTGGTTCAAGCACCTGCCGAGCCAAGTCAGAATCGTAGTATGCTCTCGGAAGCTTAGAGTCTGCAAAAACAAGTAAGTCAAGGATCGTAGTCTAATAGTGCTTAAGAGAAATCGTAGTGTTCTCCTCTATCAGTCTGAATCAAGCACGAATGTGACAAGATACCACGATCATGATCATAGTGTATCTCCTGACAGCATCAAAAGCATCGAGCCTTGTCCATTTGCTGAAGAATAAAATACTAAAAATGAAGAATGGATTATAGATGTTGAGACATTCAGGAATCCCAATGCTCATCCTTAGTATGTATTGAAGAAGCGTATTGAAGAAGCTAAGGAAAAGGACTGCATGCTTACTGAAAAAGTTTTTTCAGGTGTTAGGTGAGATAGCAGTCTGCCGTACCAGTGAGTCAGACGGCTGAACAACAAATTTCTAGGTAGTCACCATCAGTGCTCAGAAATGTCTGATGCATTTAATGCTTCAACGGACGCCTTCAAATGGACATATTTCAAAGGCTCCTTTATATACAAATCAAACACAGATGCAACAAAAAAAACAAGTACAGAACAAAAAACTGAAAAACACTCAACGCTCAACTCTACGATCAATCAAGAAAGCTTGCTCAGCTACACAGTTCTTTCGAACACATGCTTAACAGCAACTGAGTAGCACTACCCAAGAACTCAACTCTCATCAAGTGTATTCCAAGTCTGCTGGACTTGAAGAGTTCTAAGTGAACTAAGAAGTTCCAAGACTGCTGGTCTTGAAGGAATCTAAGTGATTCAAATATTGTTAAGACAATCTTAGTGGATTTCCTACTCGAGGAGTAGAAGAGTGGACTAGGAGCCTTGAGTTCTCTGAACCACTTAAAAACACTGTGTCTTTTATATTCTTGTTATAACTGCTATATCTGTCATAACTGTTTATCACCTATTAACTTGGTTTATCTTAAAGGGGAAAAAAATCTTATATTCCATTGTGGTTAAATCATTAACAAATCTGACAAGTATTTAAAAAAAATATCTATTCAACCCCCCTTCTAGATAACTATTGTGCCTCTGGGAACTAACATAACCTTTTTAATAAAAAAAATTGTCAACGATATTATCAATTTTAACTATTTAAATACCCGGTGATAAAAGTAGCACACGACATTCCACAGTATCACACGGTTTTGCACAGTTCTTCATATTATTGATTCAATAATTGTTATAGTAGTAATTGCATAGTATTTCATATTATTGAACTCAATAATTTCCACAGTAGCAAATTCACAATATTTCATATTATTATATCAATAATTGACACGACAATATAACTCATATTATCTGATATGATATTATTAGGTCAGTAAATATTATTGGCAATGTCTAGAAAGTTTTGTAAGTGAAAAGGGTTATTTAATTGCGCGTCGTTTATAAGAAAGGCCCCCTAGTTTCTCAGAACGATCTGGTTGTCAATATTGTGAGTCTATAATATTTATACTTAGTGTTAAATGTTAGCATCAGTCCTGTGACGCCCCCAAAATAGGTATACAACACCCATTCTGAGTCGCTAAATACATGGTACAGAAACAACTACAACTTTATTAATACAATTGTCGTGCAAAATACGACAACACATAAACTGTGAGTTTAAATACAAATATTGTCATCTAGACAATATCCACACTCAAATAAGTCCTCATTACAATTATTGATACACTATTTTACAAAATGGTGAGGACTACTAAAACAACTTCTAGAACCATCATTCCATACCCCGACTAGTACTGCTACATTCTCGCTTCCCGAGAAGAAAAATGAACAAAAAAAGAAAAGGGTCACTTCAACTAGCCCAAGAAGAATATTCTTCGACTAAGATAATATAGAACAAATTATCGTTAGTCTTCAACAGGGAAAAATCTGATAGAATATAATAGACAACAAGTTTCAGATCAATATTCGCAGCGAAAATAATAATTCATAGAAGAGTTACGTAGAGAATGAAATCTACTATTATCTATGAATTTAAAAGTCCATCATCAATATTTTATCCATGTAACATCAATCAATAAACATCATAGATTAAATATTCATCTTTGCACTACAGGCCAAAGATATTTATCAGTTGGTCATGTTCATCTCAACACCTGTACATCTTTGCACTACGGCCAAAGATATTCATAAGAAAATCAACCATCTTTGCACTACAGTCCAATGATATTCAGTAATATCATCATTTAGGACTGAGGATGATGAAAAATATGTTAAAGAAAACGAATCCAGTGAAACAAAAGAACAAATATTAAGGATTCGTACTTTAAACAATCCGAGTTCAAAAATACTTCATAAATAATCATAGTGGAGCAAAATTCAAGAATGATCAAAACATGGATACAATCAAAGCTAGTATCCATAATAAATATTTTGGACAAAAAACAAAAATTTAATTTTTCGTGAATAATGTCGATTCGTGAATAAAGTGTCAGATATCGCTAATAAAGTCGTATACATGAATAGTAACCTCGACACTAAAAGACAAGAATTTCACAAGAAAAATCTTACCAATATTCCTAAGATAATGATATTAGAAGAAATAATATCATTTAAAAAAATAACATCCCTTACCTCAAACAAGATTTCCGGACCGAATACTCGGATATATTCAAGGAAGGGAACTTGTATCAGATATAGCAACACTCAAAGTATCAAAATACTCACAAAAATACTCTCGATAATATAGAGAGAGAAAGAGAGAGAAAACTTGTTTCTGGTGTGATTTTCAATTCTAACCTAAGCACCCTATTTATAGGAAATTGCTTAGAACACCAAAACAGAAAATTTAATAAAATATTAATATATTTATTATAAATTCCTACGCACACCAAAGACATCTGATTTCAGCCATTAACATGTGCAAGTGGGGACCACCCAAGTGTAAAAAACGTTTTTCTTAAATAAAACAATTAAAACTTCCAAAAATCAATTATTCCGGAACTTCGGAGCTTCAATAATTCATAATAAATAGCCCTTTTATCAGAAAAA
This sequence comes from Panax quinquefolius, assembly GCA_020205615.1. Lineage (NCBI taxonomy): Eukaryota > Viridiplantae > Streptophyta > Magnoliopsida > Apiales > Araliaceae > Panax > Panax quinquefolius. The sequence goes on along the minus strand of CM035157.1, from coordinate 107,859,528 downwards.
ATTCAAATCTTATGTCCATTCCATAGGAAATTTAATTCTCTACAACTTTGTACTTTTAAGTTTTTCCAAATTCCAAACAGAAATTAACCGAAATCCACATACGGACGATTTTACAGGCTATAATCAAATTTCAGTCAAGAAATGGGGTCTACAAACATGTTTTAAATATTTTTAGTAACAAAAATACTCTTCCTCCTCATTTATTTATATATCCCATATTCATTGTAAAAATATCACCATTATTATATTATTAAAATATAATAATATATTTAAATGAATTATTTTATCAGAAAATATAAAATATCAATTTTTCAACAATTGTCACTTTAAAATTTTCTCCATCTATATCCACATAATATGAATATTTTTCTTATCATATAAATCAATAATTAATTATTCACAAATAATATTATAGAATCACAATATCGACAACCGCATAGCTTCCTGCAAAAGAGGGGGCTTTCCAATAAGGATTTCTCCTAACTGGTGCGCAATTAGGTGACCAAACCTCTCCTTAGGCATGTAACTTTCTAGACATTGTCAATAATGCTATCTAATAATATTATTCAAATAATATGAATTATTGATCCGATAATGAAAAATATCTTAGTAGTGACAATTATTGAAACAACAATAATATAAAATATCAACGTAGCAATTATTGAATCAATAAAATAAAATATTGAATCAGAATTACTATAACAATTATCGAGTAAAGGCTTTCTTACGTAAGAATCAATAATTGGTGCAATACTGTAAGTGCTACCGTGTGTTTTAACCACCGGGTATTCCAACAAGATAATTGATGAATTTACTACGCTTATTTATAAACAACTTATACTTGTTGTTTTCTTCATCCAATCACTTTTCGTTATGGGGCCCACACAAGGTCAAGGTCGTCGTCATTTAATATTCCCGACAAGAAGAATATTCCACGACCAAAACGAATATTCCCTACAACAATGAATATTTTATAACCACTTGCTTATTTGAAATATTTACGCATTTTACCCATAACTAACCACATTAATCAAATCAACCCTTACTATTTCAAAATAATAAATAGAGAAAATTCAATTTCATTTATAATAAGTTTGGGGTCTTACAAGTCCATTATAGTAAATACATGGATTTAGGGATGTTTAAATAATTGTCACAATATCTCATATTATTAAACCAATAATTATCATCGTAACAAGGGTAGTAATGGAAAGTTACATAAAGTTAGGGGTATTAAACTGTTAGACATACTCATTATTTGAATATCACTAATATCTGTGATAGTGATGCATTAAGTCAAGAATGAAGAAGATGGATAATATAATAATAATTGTGAATAGTAAAGATTAAATGAAATCTTGGAATGTGAATAATTAATGTATGAGGTAATTAATATGTAGTAGATTAAAGATAGTTTTTTGAATGGTAGAAATTAAAGGTAAAGATAATGGATGGTTAATACATTGAAAAGATATGAATAATGGGTGAGTAATATATACTAGATGTTTAATATATTGAAAAGATGTGAATAATGGAATAATATTTTTGATAATGGATTTATCTTTTGAATAAATATTAATAATGGATTAATCTTTTGAATAAATAAAGATAATTGATGAAAATGGGTAATCATTATTTTAAAGTAAAGATAATGGATGAAAATGAGTAATCATTATGTTTAAAGTAATGATAATGGACGAATAATATATTTATAAAATGTGGGAGATTTTGGCTATAAATAGGACGTCTTAGTATAAGAAAATTCACAACTTCCTTACTTATACTTTCTTCCTCTCTCTAAAAATTTCTTAGTGCAAGTTTATCTCTAAGTATGCTAGCCTACCTCAAGTATTAGTAAATATCAACTAGAGTACTAAATATGTATTCCGAGCCATTCCAAGCTAAGTCTATGTTGCATTCTTATTTGAATTCCCGAGTGGAATTTTCTTATGTACAACAGCTCTTTAGAAAACATCCTTTGTTGGAATTAAGTAATTCCAAAGCATGTTTTCATTAGGATTTTGTCCTCTACAACTTTGAAGAAGGAAGCAAAGTCATCTGATATCATTTTCATATCTTAATATTCTAAAAACTGTAACCTGACCTAATTTTTGTCATTAATTTCTGCCCAAATTTAGAAAGTTCATAACTCAGTCATATTAATTCTGAATTGAGTGATTCTTGAGTCTATTTCGTATATCTTTTCGAGAGCTACATTTTTGTAAAAATATAAAGAGATTTTTAAAACCTTAGAAGACCCAAGTCAGATTCTTTAATGCTACAAAGACAAACATGAAAGGATTTGTTCGGTTATTAATTTTATGTTTCACAATATCGAGGTAAAGGGTATCATTTTTTTTATACTCGTAAATGGATATCATTTTCCTTCTTACACATAAAGTATGTCATTTTCTTCATACTCGTAAAGGGAGATCATTTCTTTAATACTCATAAAGGAGATCATATTCTTTCATACTACATATTATGATAAGAAAGTATTATTCATTTTATAGTTTTATAATTAAATGTAAAAATTCCTGTGATGATTAGAATATCCTTAATAGTTTGTGTTTCATCTAATATCTTTGACCCGAATCTTTCTATTAAATTTTTAATCGTTATATTTGAATTGAGAAGCGTACATTTCTTGAACTTTATATTTTATCAAGAACTTTAATCAATTTTCTAGATATCTTAGCAGTTTGGACTCCAGATAAATTAAATTGCAAATCTCTAATGCTTATCCTTGATTTATTGTTCTTATTATTTTTATTTATCATATATATCATTTTTATAATCATGGTAATGAAAGGTCTCTTTGATTTGAGTGCAAAGATGGGTATATGATTGGTATGATCATGACCATGGGTTCTGTTCGGCCGAGGATGCAAAGATGAATTGTTGATTGGTATGATCATGATCATTTATTTTACAATTGAATATATTTGGCTTAGGTGCAAGGATGAATTGATCAACATGGTTATAAGTATTGCTTCTATAATTCTTGAAATAATTAGAAATTCCTTTGAGGTTTGCGTTTCATCTAATATCATTTCACTTGAATTTTTATTTACTAAAATCTTCTTATTAAATTTTAATCGTTATCTTTGAAATATGAAACTTGAATATCAGTCTTGAATTTAACTCCACATTTTGGTTACCATGTTGACAATTTGGATATTACTGGACTCCTTACAAATTAAATGTCAAATCTCGAATGTTTATTCTTCTATCTTATTATTATTACAACTTCTGTCTATCCTTTATATTACTCTTATTTGTACTAATCCTCAAATAATCAAGTTGTTATGAATATCTTCATCTTTTGCCTGAGAGCAAAGATAATTTGATTGGTGAACGTCTTTGGAGTAGGGTGTAAAGATGATATGATTGTTGAGTATTTTTGGTCTGTATAGCAAGGACACGTAGTAAAAATTCTCTTTGACCTTTGTGGCTGACCTTTATGGCAAAGATGAATTAATTGATATGATCATAACTATTGTTGTTACATTTGAATGTCTTTGGTGTAGGGTGTAAAGATGATATGCTTATTGAGGGACTTTAGCCTTTGTGGCAAGGACATTGAGTGAAAGTTCTATTTAGCCTTTGTGGCAAGGATATGTGGTGAAAGTTCTCTTTAGCCTTTGTGACAATGAGAAACTGTTTACTAACATGATTATGAACAGAACTATGAATTAATATAACCATAATCTTTGGTGTTACAGGTAAAGACAGGTGGTGAAAATTCTCTTCGGCCTGAGTGCAAAGATGAATTAATCAACATAATTATGATTATGAACTATTGATTGGCATGATTATGAACATGAACTATTGATTGATGTTACAGGGATAAAATATTTTTGGCGAACTTTTAAATTGGAGAAGATAATAGACATTATGGTCTATTTGTCTCTTCTAATGGATTGCTCGTTCCACTGCAGTTGTTGATCTAGAACTAGTTGTCTATTATATTCTATCATATTTTTTGAAAGCTACGGATAATTTATTCTTCATTATCATTATCTTAGTCATGATATTCTTTACTGGGCTAGTTGAGCTCACTCTTTTCCTTTTTGTTCTATTGTTCTTCTTAGGAAATGATAGTGTAGCTGGGACTAGTCGGGGATTGAAGTAATGGTCCGAGTTAGTAACTATAGTGTTCCGAGTTAGTGACTGTTCTTATCAAATTATAAGATAGTGTGACAATAATTGTACTGAGAACTTAAAGCGTGTGTTTCCACTATCATACAAGATGTCTAACCACATACAAATTCATGTTACCATAAGATATGGTTGTGTGCATCCACTTACTGACTATATCTATGAGCATTACCTATATAATCTTAGAGTATGGTTGGAATATAATCCTCAGTTTAACACAATGGAGATAATTATATGGCAAGAAGATACACACCATTGAAATGAACAGGATAGTATAGTAATCTTCTCGTTCTTCTTTAGGGTCTATTGGGTCAACCAATGTTAATTCTCAAGTCCTATGATATCTATTATAACTTAGAAGCATGGTCTCTCATGCACAAAGGTTTCCTTAGGAATTTTCCAAATATTTTAATTCCTAAAATAGTTATTGATTGTACCTTTATGTAGAGTGTTATTGGTTTAGAGTGTGAATATTGTTGTTATAATAATAGTTATAAATAAAAACAATCGTGTTTGTCTGTACTGTTGTTTTTTGCGACCCAAGTTTTGGGCGTGGTTTAGACGCAAATTTGGGGGCGTCACATGTTGTGAAATGGATTTTTCATTATCTTGAAGGTACAACCAATTATGGTCTTATGTTTAATCGTGATACCGTAAGAAGTGAGGTTATAAGGTTTGTTGATTCGGATTATGCTGGAGACCTAGATTCAAGGAGATCTACAATAGGGTTTGTATACACCTTTTGCGGATGATGTATATGTTGGAGATTAGTGTTGCTGTCTACGGTAGCATTATCAACGACAGAGGCTGAGTATATGGAATTGACAGAAGTAGACAAGAAGACTTTGTGGCTAAAGGGACTAGTTAAAGAATTAGGTTTAAAGCAGGGTAGTATCCATATACATTGTGATAGTGAACAAAGTGTTATTCATTTAGCGAAGAACCGTGTGTTCCATGTCAGGACCAAACATATAGATGTTTGGTATCACAAGATTGTTGAGTAGCTGAACAGTGATGATATTGCAGTTTACAAAGTTCTCACAAAAGAGAATGTCGTAGATATGCTCACAAAGTCAGTTACAGCAAAAAAGTTCAAGCATTTCTTGGACTTAATTCACTTCGTCGAATGTTGAGTTCGTGGTGGAGTATGCAAGGAGAGGGATACATTCACAGACACAAACATGTTCACAATATTTGAAAAATGCAAGTCAAGAAGGAGATTGTTGAAAAAAGTTGTCTTGCATTATTGAAGAATCACGTAGCTCGAGGTTTGAAATTGGTTGCTTGAAGATTGGTTTTTTCTCTTGTGGGACCCATTTGTCAAACTTTGGTTCTTTAGATTTATGGAGTCTGTCTCCCGAGTTTTGCACTATAAATATAATGTTCGGATGAGCAATTACACCATAACAACAAAAAGCAGAAAAGCTCAGTTAGAGCAAATAGAGAGAGTGAGGGTGTAGAGAGAAAATAAATAGTTAGTTTATTTCTCAGTTGCAATTTAATATTTTTCATATTATTTTCAAAGTGAATTTCTGAGATCTCTCCCCGTAGTTTTTCCTAATTGAGTTTTCACGTAAAATTTTGGTGTTAATATTTTATCTCATATAATAGTGGTTTGTATTTATCTTAATTTATTTGTGTGAGCTTGATTTCTTAACACCTTCTATTTTGAATGGTGATATGGCTCATCATTTAAAGACTTTGGTAGCACCTTAGGTATATTTAATTTAACATTTTTTGGGTAAGAATTTAGTAATAATTTGTTTAATATAACATTGTTGCAAAGGTTTACCAAGTCCTTTTTTTAATTATTTCATTAAAGTGTATAGTTGTCATTTTAAGGTAAAACAAGCTCGTTGTTATGGTGAAATTACATAAAGAAAAAAGGTTTCTCATAATAATATCCTTAATTGTCATGGTGGTCTATACATCGTATTTGCTGTTTATCTCTCTCATAACTTATCAGAGAGAAAAACTATTAAATTATGCCCCAGAAGTTGCTGACTGTTGGTGTTTGAGTTGTTAATGTTTAATAAAAACACATTGAAGTTGTCAAAGTCTGTTAGACTTGATCAATTATTCTGCTATTTTACTGGAAGTTCTGTTCTGTAACTGCAACAGATTTAGCTGCATTTTTTATGTTTTTTCTGTTTTCAGAAGTTGTATAAACAAGTGCTTTGATGATCAATAAAAGTATACTTCAGAAGTCTCAAAATAAGTTTGTTTTGTTATCTTTTACATTTTATTTATGTCATAAACCATTAATCTGGTATCAGAGCTATAAATTATTGAGAGACCTATAAGATTGAGTGAGCCTAACCACTTACCTTAAACACTTACCATCTCTCCTATCCAAAACACAAAGCCTACAACTAATGTAGGATGAGTTCCGGAGCTTCATCGAATGCATTAGCGCCTTCTGTGTTTGATGGAACGAATTATCAAGTGTGGGTTATCCAAATGGAAGCCTATCTTAATGCTAATGATCAGTGGGAAGTTGTTGAAAATACGTACGAAATTCTTCCCTTGCCCAACAATCCAACTATGGCTCAAATAAAAAATCACAAGAAGATTAGGCAAAGGAAGTTAAAGGCAAAAGCTAGTTTATTTGTAGCTATTTCATCTTCAATTTTCACCAGAATCATGACATTGAAGGAAGCAAATGGAATTTTGGATTCCTGAAAGGAAGTATGAAAGAAACGAACAAGTCAAAGGCATGCAAGTTCTGAATCTGATAAGAAAATTTGATATGCAAAGAATGAAGGAATCAGAAACAATCAAGGATTACTCAGACAAACTACTTGATATTGTTAACAAAGTAAGGCTTCTTGGTACTGATTTTTTTGATTCTAGAATAGTTCAAAATATCCTTGTAACAATTCCTAAAAAATTTGAGGCTACAATATCATCAATAGAAAACTAAAAAGATGTGTCGAGTATTACTTTGGCAGAACTATTGAATGCACTACAGGCTCAGGAACAAAGGTGACTTAAGAGGCAAGAAGGATTTGTGGAGGGTACATGTCAAGCTATATCAGAGAACAATATGTACGAGAAAGAGAAGCAACGCAACAACAATAACAGCAACAAAAACACTAAATTTCCACTATGTCCTTACTGCAAAAAATCCAATCATCCACGGTAAAGGTGTTGGTGGAGGCCGGATATAAAATGTCAGTAATGCAGTCAGTTAGGGCACGTGGAAAGGGTATCCAAATCTCAACAGCAGAAAGGAAAAGTTAAAACTATTGTTGAACAACATCAAGAGGAGTAACTATTTGTGGATTCATGCTTTGCTACTAGTAGCCCCACATAAAGTTGGCTTATAGACAGCTGTTGTACAAGCCACATGACTTATGATCAAGAGATTTTTAAAGAGCTTGACAAAACTGTCATTTCTAAAGTTAAAATTAGAAATGAAGCATATCTTGTACTAAAAGGCAAAGGAACAGTTTCAATCAAAGGCCACACAGGTTTGAAATTAATTTCTAATGTCTTATATGTTCCTGAAATTAATCAAAACCTTTTGAGTGTTGGTCAATTATTGGAAAAGGGATATAATGTGTTGTTTGAGGATAATCATTGCTTGATTATGGATGCAAAAGGCAGAGAGGTGTTTAAAGTCCAAATGCAAGGTAAAAGCTTTGTTTTAAATTTGATGGAAAAAGAGTAGGATGCAGTACACAAAGAAGATAGCAATACAATGCTTTGGCATAGGAGATTGGGGAACTTTCATCATACAACCTACTTTTTATGAAGAAGAACAATCTTGAAGGCTTACCTAAATTATAAGAGGAGCTTCCTACTTATGCAGCCTATTAGTATAGAAAGCAGGCAAGGCTTCCTTTTCCACAAAACAAGGCTTGGAGGGCTACAAAAAAACTACAGTTAGTACACATAGATGTGGGAGGACCTCAGAAAACGCCATCATTAAATGGAAGTAAGTTTTACATTGCTTTCATTGATGATCACACAAGAATGTGTTGGATTTATTTCATGAAACTTCAATATGAGGTTGTTGATATCTTCTGGAAGTTTAAAGTTTGGGTGGAAAATCAGAGTAGATGTAAAATGCAGGTAATCAAATCTGATAATGGAACTGATCATAAACCTTAGAAAATTGAGCACCAGCTAACAACACCTTATAGCCCTCAATAGAAGGGGGTGGTTGAGAGGAAAAACAAAACACTCATGAAAATGACAAGATGTTTAATGCATGACAAAGGGCTGGGAAATAAACTCTGGGTTGAGGCTACAAACACACCAATTTTCGTACTAAACAGATAGCCAACAAAAGTTTTGCAACAAAGGACTCCATTTGAAGCGTAGTATGGTTATAAACCAAGGTTGAAAAATTTAAAAACATTTGGTTGTCTTTGTTTCTCTTATATTCCTCAGGTTAAGAAAGACAAATTGGATTAGAAGGCAGAACTTGGGATTTTTGTAGGCTACAGTTTAGTTTCAAAAGCCTACAGGATTTATCTTCCATAAAACAATAAAGTAATTTTTAGCAGGGATATCCAATTTTTTGAGTCCGATTGCTGGAGCTAGGAGAATGATAAGAAGCTTGACCTCTAGGAGGAGAATTATGATATTGATGACAAACCTGTTAGGGGAACCAAATCACTCTCTAACATCTATCAAAGGAGAAATGTTGCTATAATAGAACCTACAGGATATGAAGAAGTTGCATCAGATCAAAAATGGATGGTTGCAATAAAGGAGGAGCTTAAGATGATTGAGAAAAATTAAACTTAGATGCTAGTGGATAGACCTACACACAAAAAGGCGATAAGAGTTAAGTGGGTTGACAAGACCAAACTCAATCCTGATGGTTCTATAAATAAACACAAGGCAAGACTGGTCGTTAAAGGATATGCTCAAATGTTTGGGGTGGATTTTTTTGAGACTTTTTCCCCAGTTGCTAGATTGGATACCATAAGAATGTTGTTGGCCCTTGCTGCTCAAAAGAGGTGGATATATACACCAGATGGATGTCAAATCTGCCTTCTTAAATGGATACTTGGAGGAAGAAATTTTTTTGGAGCAACCTAAAGGTTTTGTTGTCTAAGGAAAAGAGGAGAAAGTATATATGTTGAAAAAGGCCCTATATGGTTTAAAGCAGGCACCAAGAGCTTGGTACAGCAGGATTGATGCACATTTGTTAGACTTAGGCTTCACAAAAAGCCTAAGTGAATTTACTTTCTATCTTAGAACGAAGGTTAGTGATGAAATACTTGTAGTATCCCTATATGTTGATGATTTGCTTGTGATAGGAAGCAGTATGGAGTAGATTGACACTTTCAAAAGGGAAATTAAGGATGTTTTGAGATGACTGATCTTGGGAAGATAACATGTTTTCTTGGCATGGAAGTTAAACAAAGGCAGAATGAGATCTTCATATGTTAGCATAAATATGCCAAGGAGATTCTAAAAAAAATTCAACATGGAGGAGTGCAAGCCAACTGCAACTCCAATGAATCAAAAGGAAAAGTTTTGCAAGGATGATGGAGCTGAAAAGGTGGACGGAAGGTTATATGGGAGCCTAATAGGTTGCCTAATGTATTTAACTACAACTAGGTCAAATATCATGCATCCAGTAAGTTTGCTATCAAGGTATATGCATTGTGCTAGTGAAATTCATTTTTAATCAGCAAAAAGAATTCTTAGATATGTTAAGGGCAGAATATGTAGCTGCTACTGTTGCTGTAAATCAAGCTCTTTGGATCAGAAAACTCAGATTTGCATATGGAACAACAAGAAGGCACACATATATTTGTGGACAACCAAGTTACAATTTCAATTGCTAATAATCCAGTGTTTCATGACAAAACAAAACACTTCAATATAAAACTTTATTTTCTATGAGAGGTACAAAGGGAAGGAGAAGTGCAGCTAATCTATTGCAAAACAAAAAATCAAAGTGCTGACATCCTAACAAAGTCACTTCCAATGATTAGTTACGAATTCTTGAGGCAAAAGCTTGGAGTCTGTAGCTCCAGAGCGGAGGAGTGTTGAATTATGCCCCAGGAGCTGCTGACTGCTGATGTTTGAGGTTGTTAATATTTAATAAAACACATTGAAGTTGTCAAAGTATGTTAGACTTGATCTATTCTTCTGCTATTTTGCTGGAAGTTCTGTTATGTAACTGTAGCAGATTTAGCTGCATTCTTTATGTTTTTTCTTTTTTCAGAAGTTGTATAAATAAGTGCTTTGATGATCAATAAAAGTATGTTTTAGAAGTCTCAAAATAAGTTTATTTTGTCAGCTTTTACATTTTATTTCTGTCATAAACCATCAAAAACACACGCACACTGAAAATGCTATCTCCGCCATGTTGTATATTCTCCCCCTAAACATCGAGTGGAGCAAAGTTTAAATTTTCAACTTAAGTTGGAGAATATTATCTAATCAAATGGCAGTATATTTTCAGCCAGTAACATCTACAACAAATACATTGGCAGGTACCCTATATAAGGTATTTTGTGCCTCACCTGATCAAGCAAGGAATGAAATGCGTCAAGCAAGTTTTGATTATTTGAGCCTTGGAGGCATTTTTTTCAAATGGACCAGTGGCTCTGGTCTAAATCCCCAGCCATTGAGCTTGGTGCTCCATTTCTTTTCTGTAGCTATGTATGGCGTTGGCCGCTTGTTACTTCCATTTCCCTCTGCCAAACGTGCCTGTCTTGGGACTAGATTGATCTCGGTGCGTAGTTCTTCAGATTTCGTTGTAAAAAAAAAGTTTCAGGAGAGGAACAAATATATTATGCTTTCTTCACAGGCAGCGCATTGAACTTATTAATTGAAAATTTTATGAACATATTCATGTAAATAACATGTAATATAATAACCAAAAAAATAAAAAAGAACTTCCATGTTAATAGAAAATAAAAGAAAACAACTTGCATATTAAAAAATAAAAGAAAAAATAAAGCTGACATGCTTATAAGTGTAATCTTGGACTATATATTCACAACGTGTGCATTGTTATGAAACTAGTGCTACTTAAATTTATTGACTTTCAAAAGTCAATTTAATACATTTTAAAATCCAAAATTAATACGATTTCTTAAAAATTACAAAAAAATAAATAATATAATTAGTGGTACTTTTTAATACTCTCTCTATCCCAAATTAAATGACTAATTTTAACTTTTTAAAATCAAACCGACTGTTTTTAAACTAAATTTTGTATCATTTTGGCCAAAATATCCCGTTTGTCGATTTTTGTTTTAAGGGAAGGACCTAGTTGAGCTACTGACCATTTTTAAACTAAATTTTGTATCATTTTGACCAAAATATCCCGTTTGTCGATTTTTTTTTAACGGAAAGGACTTAATTGAGCTAAGTTTTAGGGGTATCTAAGGACAAAAAAAAATATTCAGGACTAAATGGTACCAACGCGATACACGTTTGCCCTCGCTTTATATTGATAGTTATTCTCACTTCATGTTGGAGCTTGTTATCCCCTTTTTTGTGGGATTTTGTTTCTCCATAAATATTTGATTTCTTTCCCTTGCGAGATGTTGCTTTCTTTAAATGTTTTTTCTTTGCTTGTGAGAAATATTTTCCGCTGTGCTGATTACATGTGGGGTTTTTCAGATTTACGCGTGGGGTTACACAACTTGTTATCCCGTTATTCGTGTTAAAAAGCTGCTCGAACTCGTATATTGAAAGTAATTTCAATTTGTGGATCCGACAGCAATGGCTGATGGAAAGCACAAGAGAATAAAAATAATCCATGTACTGAAAAATTCATCCCAAAGAGCAGCCATAAAAATCATCCACAAACCATTATCTAAATAGCAGATCCTCTCATCAACCTCAACAGATACAAAATAAGAAGATAAAAAAGAGCATTACTTGAAGCAGACATCACTAAGATTCAGTTTTGTGTAAAGGATATAAACATCTTCACTCAATAATTACCTAAACTTTAAGAGCTTCACATTTTGATGTAGTGCTGCACACTTTAAAGGATACAGAGAAAATCCTATATCAGCCAGGCAATGTAGCTCAAGTTTGTTCCAAGTCAAAGCAACTACTTTCACATCAGAATTTACCACCAGCTTTTAGTAAGCTTAGCTATGCAAAATCTATACCATGGATCAACAAGTAACTTCTGAAAGGAGGCCGAGTTTGCGAAAAAGTTGTCACGTCATTTTCCTCCTGAAAGAAGAAATTTTATTGCCATGTCAATTGCAGCCTTAAAGGAAATTTCATGTGAGAAACAAGCGCGCACACAGATTATATTATATATATATAGAGAGAGAGAGAGGGGGGGGGGGGGAGGGGCACTTACCTGAAATTATGAGCAGAATCACTACCATCTATCAAATATCATTCTTTTCTATGATGAAGAACAGCAGCTGAACTTGCTCCCTCCTGATACTGGCTCCGCTCCGGGTACAACAATATTGGTTCCCTTGAGAAGTGCTGAATTCCCACCAGACTCTGCTTCATTGGCAACAAGGGCCTTCTTGCTGACAGTTCGATATATTTCTGTCAGGACAGTGTTAAAAGATTCTTCAACGTTGGTTGCCTCCAGCGCTGATGTTTCCATAAAGTAGAGATTCTCTCTTTCAGAAAATTCTTTGGCATCCTCAGTGGGAACATTCCGAAGGGTCCCTAGGTCAGACTTGTTGCCTACAAGCATAATTACAATATTCTTGTCAGCGTGGCCGCGTAATTCTTCTAACCACCTTGCCACGTGATCAAATGATTGACGCTTGGTAATGTCGTAGACCAGCATTGCCCCCACTGCACCTCTGTAATATGCACTGGTCACAGCCCGATATCTGAAATCACCAGGTGTTGGTCAGAGCAGAAAAAAGACGGTTGTAGTAGCAACAGGAATTAGGGATACATGAAAGTCTCTCACACACACAAAAGCATACAGACACACACATTCGTTTCCTAGTTGAGTTTGTTATCCCATATTTTATAATTAAACAAGTAATAACCAAAACAAAGATGATTTCTAGCATTCCTTTACTCTGTGAGTTTTTATTACCTTCTGAGCTGACCAGTTGGTCTGTAAACTATTCTCAGCTGTTCACACAGGTAAACAGAGTCCACAAAGAGCACCTAATAACACCCTAACAAGCACAAACATGGATGAGCTACTTTTATGTCAAATGGAAACAGTATATGGCTCCGACATGCTTCATTGATAAATTAGTGCTGAAAACATGTGAGCAATTCAAGGATCTAGGGTTTTGGATACTACTTTTTTACGTTTCCCTTTCTACCTAGTATATCTAAAAACATCATCACTTCTTATGCACCGACTTATTTAGGAATAAAGGTTTTGTTTTTGGTAGGTCAATCTATGAATAAAGTTGACCAGATATTTAACTTAATTACTTAAATAGATCCGTTCAATATAAATCCCAATATTACTTTTCTACCGTGTCATTCTTGGTGCATCTGGCCTCTTGTATCATCCCCAATATGTATTTCACAAAATAATGAACTTGACTTGGAGCACTATAAGATAAATGGCTGTATTATTTCAGACACAGTGTCACTCTTGATGCATCTAGCCTCTTGTATCATCTCCTATCTGTACTCTACCCATAAGATAGTTATGAGTTTTTATTGTTTTTCTTTTTTTAATTTTCCTGGACAATGACCTGCCAATTCTTTCTGTTTTCCAAACTTTTATTTATTTATAGTATTCATAATTCCTAGCCTGTGTTACTTGTATACAACAATAGGGAAAATTTTACATAAGCTGTTATGCTCTCCTCAAGTCCCTCCTTATCTCTTCCTGTGCATTAAAAATTAAAGGAATTTACTATAATGATTATTAGGGTGAATACGATTGCTTTCCCTTCATGAATTCTATCAACATAATCAACCATTTATAAACATCATTATTGGAATTCAATGCAACGGCCCAATATCATTCTTCTTGTTTTACCTTTCCCCCCAACGGCTGACAGTCGCACTGTGTAACCGTGCAAAAACAAAACACACCTACTGTAACACCCTCAAATCCGAGTATCCATTACCACGGACCTGGTGCATCACGATACAACCTTCATTTTGATCATTTATAACTTCCATTCATATATTAATGAATACTACTTAGCTTTGATACCAATAAATACATTAATTCCTTTCGTGTCCAAGATCTATGTAACAATCCCAAAACCTTAATGAGAAAATTATCAATCTTGATTATTAACCATTCATGTCTTTACATCATATTCGATGTTATACTTAATAAGAGGCGGAATAATTACAACTTTTCTGAATTCACTATTTATTTCCCTGAATCACAACTTTCATTATTTTACATAACTATGAATCAAATATATTCTATAATTCGATTCGTCAGAGTTATATTATAACACTTTACATCCAAATTCGATATCCGTATATACCAAGAAATTTTGGCTTTACAACTCTACATGAGTTAAACATGATAAACAACTATCAGATACATCATCTAAAACTTTAAACATGATTCAGAATCATCACTTCAACTAAACAAATAAATCTTCTTGTGATACTATTGAACTTTATCAATCAAGTAGCACGTAACTTTACCATGACTCCTTAATCTGCAAAAGTGGTTATTTGCAAGAGTGAGCTCGACAACTCAACAATTTTAACAGTGTTCATGCATCACATAGCATATGATATCATACTCAGTTTATACAATTATAATCATTTAAATTCAATAAGCATGAGGCTTCTCACATAACAAGTATAGAATAATCTTCTTAAACACACAGTCATAGATAGGCTTCTCACATAACAAGTATAGAATTATCTTCTTAAACACATAGTCATAGATAGACTTTCAATTACACAAACTTATCCTGAATCATCTGCAGACCGGCGCGGCCGCGTTGGTCTTAGGCTTGAGAGTGGCGCAGTCGTGCCACCTCAAGTTCAGACGCAGACATGTTCTGCTTCAACAGAAACAGAACTTAACTCACAAATCATGCTTCCTATATGCTAACTTATTATACTAGCTAACCAAAATCAATCTCCTCTTTGATTTTACCATATCAATTACTACATTCTTCAATAATTTAGAGATTAAACTACAAGTTTAAACTCTACTTTCTTTAATAGTTTAATTAACTATTAAAATCTCACATGTATAATTCTTTCCCACCAAACCACATAATCCAAAATATATAACGCATATATACTCTTATTTGAACCCGACACATGCCATAATAAGAATTTTATTTACTAAATTCTTATTTTAATAATTTCTGAAAATTTGGATTATCACACCTACCATCTACAACACAACTCCCACGGCCCTCCCCCATACGCATGCACGGAGGAAAAAAAACGATGACATAAGTGGCAGGAGAAGGTGGGAGTGGGGCTGAAATTATATTCCAAGTCTACAGTACAATACTCAGATCCTTCTTTTTTTGTTCATAAGTTATTAAAAAGAATACAAAGGTACCATTCAACAAACATCAGTACATTTATGATGCCAAATAATTTTGTGGCCCAACATTGTAATTATACAGGAGCAGGAGACTCTTCTATATCTCCATAGCTTCTAGCTTTCTACCACCAACTTTATCGCACTTATCTCTGTTGTTCACCCTATACTTTCGCCATTGCAAAAATGGCCCTTTCTGACCAACTTTTGTGCACCAAATCAGTTACACAAACACGATTTAAAGTTTAAATCATTGGTGAAAGTCCCTCCGTCGTATCCAAACAAAGTAGTAGCGGTTAACAAGCTCTCTCAATGCAATCGACAGTCACTTTAAGATACTCTGCGGGGAAAAGACAAATTTTCAGGAAGTCCATCAACTAATCTAAGTCATTAACTATTGAAGATAAATGTAATAACCATAAGAGTATTAGTGAGCTGGTTACAATGGAAGGAAAGATAATATAAGTCACCAAAAATATTTATGTCATTATCCCTCATGATATATGACTTTTTTCAGTAAATCTTTAGCTCTCAGCTTACAAAAGCTTTCCCCAAATTTCTACCAGAGACACCAGTTACATGGTTTAATAAAGGAACGATCTAAATTACAAAGTTCCTGGATTAGTAAATATTTTATGTGCATCTTTCTCCTAGATAAGAAAGATGTTGGCACCCTAAGGTAGGTTACCTGCTGTTCATAAGAATTATCTTTTAGATAAAACATATATTTCATAACATCATTCCTAGAAATTTAAATTTATCACTACTACTCGTACCAATATAAGGTAACTATAAAATGAAATAAGTGGTTACAAATATATTGTCAAGTCAAGCCAACCTAGAAATGTGAAAAAGATTGTCTTTCGTTATTTATAGCACAAAACTTGTTTGCATATCTGGTCATGGTGAGATAACAAGTAGGGGAAACACTTTATACGTATTTGGTCATGGTGACGTTATGGCCAGAACTGTACCAGGACTTCACAACCTTATAATGAGACCAATAATCTAAGAAATATTATCGTATAACAGCATGGTTTTCCATACTGCAACTGTTTTTCTCCCATCATCATCTCTTTCATGCTATTTGAGTCATGATCTAAATAGTAAGCTAGATTAATTTCATGGATAGCATTTAACCTTACTTGGGTTTTCTATCTTATTTGTTAAGTAGATCATATAATGCATTGTTTGAAGAATTTAGGTCATACATGGAATTCTTTTGGGGCCTTTTTTTTCATTTGAGAATCCTGCGCTAAAAGAATATTCTACTTGAGATGATTTATTTCCTTTAAAACTTAGGTTGCACTATTGATTCTGATTTCAACGCTAAGTGGTCTCTATAGAGTAACGGTATTAGAAACCAGGCCCCAAAAGATCCAAGAATTTGCTGACTGACATGAGAAGGAGAATTTGATGCAATCGAACAAGAAGTGGACTTCTTAGCTTAAAAGCTAGACAATTAATGTTTTTATTGTCAAGGGGAAAAAGACATTATCTAGATTCTAGAATGAATACGAGGTTGAATTTCTCTAGAGAACTTCAAAAGGCACATGCAAAACTTTGACAATACGGCGAAATAATCTTTTATGAGGAAAGTATTCTTATTTGTAAAATCTTACCTAATTGGATAGCGACTTATTTGTAAAATCATACCTAATTGGATAGCATTCCCCTTAGATCTTCAATGACTATTTAGATAAGAGTTCTCTATAAGAAGGTGAAATTGATATATACAGTTACTTAATAGACATGGAGCTTCTATGAGATACCAGCTTGCACACCTGACCTTATATAAAATGGAATTGATTTATGTTTACTATATTAGGCCCTTTCACTTATAATAAATGTTCAAAGATTACTAAAAGAATACCACGGAGCTTATCATTCGCTCTAGGCGCTGACAAGTCGCAAGGCGAGGTCACCCATAAATGAGAACTGTCCAAAAACATCACCAAACAAAGTTAACAATATTCACGGAACCCATAAATGGATAGATCCAAGAAATCCGACTGCAGTCGAAGAAGTCTGGTGACGATCGGAGATCTCACGCGCCGGCGTGAGTTGCACGATACATCGCCGACGATCTTTATGTTGTTTCACGTCCTCGCATGGGTGGTTCTTTCATGTCGGCGAACCAACCACCAACCTCGCCTGGTGAAGATGTCCTTGTAGCATATTCATTTGGCAGCTAGCTGGGATTTTGTTTTGTTTTACTTTGTATTTAGGTGTCTGGTAAGTGGAGAGTAACACTAATACTACATGTGGGTGATGAAATTTGTGTATTGTGGTGCCTTTTATATTAATAAGGCTTGGTTACTTTAGCAAATGACTTCTGATGGAAGACAACTAGCTGCCACTTACTTATCTTAGGGCTTGTTTGGCTATTTGGCAATGACCTTTAATAACTTAAAAGAGTACTAATATCTATCCTTGTTGATATCTTTATTTTTTCTTTTATCCTTTTGTTTGTTTTTAATAATTAAATGTACTAATTCATACACATACTTTTGTATTAAATAATTAATGTATATTTTGTTTTTCATAATATTTAATAGTCTTAATATATATGAGAATAATTTCATAATTATAAATGTATAAATTATTTATTGTTAACGCCTTATCGCCTTATGGAAGCCTAGGCGGACGCCTTTATTGCCTAAGCGTCTTGGCGATGTCTCAGAAAATATACATGACTCGTGGTGCTCGTGACAATTATGCCACGGAGTACCAAAATTAGCTTCAGATGAGTAAACTCATCAGGAAGACAAGGAAGTGGAAAAAACAAGCCATTAACAATGGACAGCCCGCATCCTATGGACATCTGAAATAGCTACCCCCCTCCCCCCAACAAAAAAAAAGGGGAAAAAATCCCATCATGAAGCCTAAAGAGACGCCAAACAACACCCTATCTTTTTAACTTTTCGTATTCAGATAGGGTTTGACTTTGATCATTCATCATAAGGCAATGCTTTCCGTAAAAAGATTCAGCTTTGAAAAGGGGCTCCCATTACGGGACAGATGGAAATATGGCATACATTAGACAGCGACCTATTATTAGGTCGTCTCCTTTCTGTATATGATGCTTTAACAATAGCACAAAGGTACGATACATCATCAGAACAGGCTTATCAGCTGGAAACCGAAGAACATTATGCAACCAAAATAATTGTATCCCAATTTCCCAATCTAGTTTACCCTTGATACTTCTCTTTTATCCCTTTCTGCACGACTATCATGGTGATATCACTCTTTCAGATAATAAGTTAGCGCCGACCAAATTAATCAACCCAAAGAGTGACAAATTTCTTCAAAATTCGATAATAGGCAACGAATTTAGTAACAAAACAATGTTGTTTCAATAAGGAAATAGTGAAACACCACTCAGCCATTTTAATACATCTCCAGATAACTTACACCATTCTTAAATGTAAAGTCAGATTAAACTATGCACCAAAGCTCATCTCATAAATTCAAGGCAACAAATCACAATATCTTAATTCACTATGTTTCCAAACAACTTCATTTCCTACTCATCAGTATATATATATATATATATATATATATATATAAAACTTAAAAATAGATTTACAAATTTATAATTAGAGAGATTACCTTTCTTGACCAGCGGTGTCCCAAATCTGAGCCTTGATGGTCTTATGATCGATAAAGAGCGTTTTGGTCTGAAATTCAACCCCAATTGTAGCCTTAGAATCCAAACTAAATTCATTTCTAGCAAAACGAGCCAATAATTGGGATTTACCGACTGCGGAATCTCCAATTAATACTATCTTGAACACATAATCGATCTTCTGATTGAAATCTCCATGAAAATTCGACATTTCTCCTCCTAATTCACAGAATCTCACCCAATCGATGGTAGATCGGGTGGTCAACTTAGTGATGAATGAAAGTAAAAACCCTTTGATTGCTACTGGCGAATAGTCAAATACCCAATAAAGCAAAACAAAGAAAACAGACCTTGAGATTTTATATTTGAGTTGAAAAGGTTAGGGTTTTGGCGAAGAAAAATGGAGGAAAAGTGATGAGAGAGATCAACTCATCGGTACTTTGATTGAACTTGAAATGAAACTTATTAAGAAAAAAAGAAATAAATTTGAATTTGACTATGAAAGTATGAATACTTCTCTCTCTCTCTTCTTTTCTTTTTTTATTTGTATTTTAAAACCACAATTTTTGAGTTTGGATTATGTCAAAATAAATTTAAGGCAAATTTCACTTCACCTGAGGTTTTGAGGTGGAATAAAAAAATTATATTTTTCTGTCAAACTAACTGTTCGTACAAGTTACTCGCCTAAAAGCGTGATGCATCTATATGGAAGGTGCTACTAAACACTAGTTGAAGGAGTCCAACTGCAGTTCTTATTTTTAACAAAACTTGCTCTTGTTTACTTAGGTATTGTTTGTTTACATTTGATTGTCTCTTAATGGACTGTCTCTTATTCGCTAAGAGGCATAATGTTATTTGTTTTTATTTTTGTTACCTCTGAATCATTCTTGTCGGTAAAGAAAAAAAAAACGAAATCTTAATAATTAAGAGTGCACTCTTAATGAATTTTTTTTATAATTTTTTATATAAATATATTCAACAATATTATGCACTCATTTTTATTAAATTGAATATTTAAAATTATTAAATAAAATTTTATCCTTTAAAATGGTAAAATAGTGTCATTAAGAGACAACTTACTTTTTAGTTATCAAATAATTTTTTAAATTCAGACCTCATAGCCATTTAGATGATCTAATTTATTAAGACATCATAATCATTCAGATCTTAATTCTCAGGTTTATCAAACACAACCTTAGTAGTTTGCTGCTATTTGTTCCTATTTTTTAGCCATTATGTAGTTTACCGCTCTTTCCATTATTTTCTCTATTTTAGTTATTGCACTTATACTTCTCGTTGTTGTATTGGCTATAAATACAACCACATGAAACCCAATAAATTATCAGATAATTAGTTCCAATTCTTTTCTCCCTCTCTTCTCTTTTCCATGTTGTAGACTCTCAAAATTTTACATTCATGTTACTAGTCATGAAGGAGGGCAGAATCGTCTTCTAGAGATAACTCTGGAAGTCAAATCAAGTCCAACCCCGGAGATAACCCCGAGAGATTCAGTTTTTAACCTCGGAGATAACCCTAAGAGATTCAGTTCCAACCCCAGAGATAATCCCGGGAGATCAAGTTCAAGTCCCAGAGATAACCCCTGGAGATCCAGTTTCCAACTCTGGAGATAATCCCGGGAGATCAAGTTCCAATCCCGGAGATAACCTCGGGAAATTTAGTTTCCAACCCCGGAGATAACCCCGGAAGATCCAGTTCCAACCTTAGAGATAACCTTGGAAAAATCAAGTTCCAGTCCCGGAGATAACCCCAGGAGATCCAGTTTCCAACCCTGGAGATAACCCTGGGAGATCCAGTTTTCAACCCCAGAGATAACCTTGTGGGATCCAGTTCCTGTAACGACCCCAAAATTCATACAATTTAATTCTCGACTTTGGTCGTTAACAATACATTCAACCTCTAATTTTTACATCATTAAACTATAATGCAACCATTGAAATTTGCGGAATAATTAAAATTTTCTATTACAATTAAAATTTTCTATTACAAACTATTCTCGTTCCCAAAACTTTCAACCTTTACATCTAAATATCTCAGAATTATTGTAATATTACAAGAGTTTACATCGCAAAACGATATTATAATTCAATATTAATACATTATTTGGAACCTTAAACATGGTTCAAATAATAATAACACAACCAAAGTGTATAAATCTTCAAGTATCACATCTGATTCATGTCTTTCAAGTAACACATAACTTTACCTTGAATCTTGAACCTGCAAAAGTGGTTATTTGCAAGGTTGAGCTCGACAGCCCAGAAAAATCTAACAGTTTTCATGCATCACATAGCACATAATAACATGTTCAACATATAACAGACATGCTATAGTTCATATAACAAGTATAAAGATTGAGTCCTTACTCAATTAGCATGCTTTAATCAATCAACATAGTCATAAATTAACTTTAACATTTCATACTTTCAACATATATATAATACATCATGCTCTTTGCAATAAAGATTTAAAACAGTAAATCATCAAGTTCAAATAGCAAATAGGAACTGAAAGACTTGTCTGATCCGTAGTTTATGAACTATGACTTAACTGCTTAACGCTTATCTGCACTTCGTGTATTCCTACTAAGTTATATAATCATGGATTCACATCCATTAGTCATATATTTCATACATTCTTAATATAATAGTAATGTTACATTGTTTCCTAACTAGGTTTGTAAAACCTTCATTTCACTTTCTCATCATACTCTTAGAATAGCTAGGCATGTATAAGTATACCTTAACCATCCGTACTTGACATCAAATAGGTTGTGATCTATTTTCAAGTTCACATTCAAATTACTTAGCTCCATAATGATTTATTTCAATCAATAAGGCTTAACACTTTCTTTAACAAGATTTGATGTTATAAGCTTTTAAGCCATATATTTGTACTAATAAGCCTCTAATACCATGCTCACATGTATCTATCTCATTTACATGGACATAGCATAGTTCATACTTTTAAAACATGCTTAATAAGACTAGTTGAGTGCACATATCATTCATGTTTTAATACTTAGTTTACAAAAGATAATGGAGTTTGTCCTTGAAATTATTTTATCATTAATGATGTACTATAGCACATATAAGACAACTTTTAAAAACTCTTATCATAAGTAACTAAGTCATGATAACGTCTTCTCAAGTTCAAAACCTACCTCATTTGCATTTATGCACCTTAGTTCTATTATATCAAGTTTCTCTTGAAAACTTTTCTAACACAAGGTCTAACAAGTTTTATCATGAACAAGACACTATAAACACCATATCATGCTCATTTATATTTGAACTCAATCATGTATATAAACCACTAAGTTCAGAACTTATAGAACATAAGTTTCCACAAGGTTTGTTTTTTTTTTCAAAATGTTTAAGTTTCTTTTCAAAACACATACTAAGTCATGCAAATACTTTCTATTATGAGCAAGAAAATTTTATATGTCATGTATAATATCATGCATTTACATGTTACATCACTTAGAATAACATATTCTGTGAGACCCCGGATTTTATGAATAAAGATTTAATTTTCTCAAAATATTTTTTTCAAATTTTTGGTGTGGATTTGATATAACAGAGTTATTAATATTATTATTTGCAATATTAACGATGTCTAGAAGTTCTGCCAAAGAGAGGTTTGGTCACCTAATTGCACGTCAATATGGAGAAATCCTTATTGGAAAGCCCCCTCTTTCCTGGGAACGACCTGGTAATGATGATGAAGTTTTGTTTTATTAGTATTATTAATGTAATAAAATAGAAAAGCTTTTATATAAAAACAAAATACTTTTATAAAGTTATTCGCTTTTATTAGGCTAATAGTAAAATCTTTTTATATAAAATGTAATACTTTTATAAAGTTATTCATTTTATTAGATAATAATTAGAATATATTATATTTTATTTTGTATAGTGTTTTCATAGTGCCTGCATAGTGTTTGCATAGTAAAATCTTTTTAAAAGTTATTCGTTTTATTAGATTATAAATAGAATATATTATATTTTATTGTAAACCAATCTGACCGTCCTGCTTAAAGTAAATCGATCTCGACCGCTCATGGATTGGTTACTATTCATCCATTCTTTTATAAATAAAGCTCATTCCTTCATTATTTCTTACGAATTCACTAAAACTCTGTAGAGAGAAAACAATAGAGAGAAAGAAGAAAAATTATTACGCTATTTCATTACTTCTATGTCCAGCTTCTTCTTTATAAGGTAAGGGTATTATTTCTTTCAGATTCATGAAGAGAACTTCATTATTCCATTCCTTATTATTATGTTGAATAACTCAGATATATGCTTTAGTATCGCATACACGTGGTGATATTCTTCTTCGTTATTCCATTCCTTATTATTATGTTGAATAACTCGTATATCTGAAGTACCGCATACATGGTGATATTCTTCATTATTCCATTCTTTATTATTATATTGAATAACTCAGTATATCTAAGTACCGCATACACGGTGAAATTCTTCTATTATTCCATTCTTTATTATTCGCGCTTCTAATATCCCATCTCAGGTTCTTAC
This sequence comes from Panax quinquefolius, assembly GCA_020205615.1. Lineage (NCBI taxonomy): Eukaryota > Viridiplantae > Streptophyta > Magnoliopsida > Apiales > Araliaceae > Panax > Panax quinquefolius. The sequence goes on along the minus strand of CM035157.1, from coordinate 107,835,755 downwards.
GGACTGATTCCATCATTTATTATTCTTGCTGGAATAACTTTGCCTATCTAAGTACCGCATGCATGGTGATTTCGCTGTTATTTTATTCTTTATTATTCAGCCGGAATATCCTCGTGCAAGTGCGTTCTGCCTTTACTGGTTCCATCATTTATTATTCATTGGAATAACTTTGTCATCTGATCTGCGCATGCATGGTGATTTTTGTTGTTATTCCATTCTTTATTATTACATTGAATATCACTCCGCTTGCAGGACATTACGCTTTGACCGGTTTCGTTCGCTTAATTATTATTTTGTTGGAATAACTTTTATGCAAGTACCGCATGCGTGGTGATTTCTTTTATTATTCCATTCTTTATTATACTCAGTTGGTTAAAGTTTTGACTTCTATACTCCATGAAATTAGTGGAATATCCTTGATATTTTCGCTTCATCCAGTATCTTTTCATGGAAATATTCTTCTGAGCATTCTTGAATTTTACTCTACAAAGAAGTGTCATGTTGACAATTTGGACGTTATTAGTTCTTGAATAATTTAATTCTTGAACTTGTTTTATTAAATTATTATATCATTGTCATGATGAGTTATGTTGGTTATTATGTGAAAACATGAAAGTTTCTTAGACATCACAAATGGTTGAAAATCAGATTTTGGTGAAAATGGAACATGAAATTCAATTGTCCATATCTCCTATTATATTTTAAATTTTTGAGTGTGGTCGTCCTAGAGTTAGATCTATGATTTTCCTAACTTATCCAAGTAGAATCACTGGAAAAGGTGTTGTAAATTTTCGTGTGGACTGATTTTAGTAAAGTACAAAAAACTGCAAAATATGAAAAAGTTTCATTGCCACGATTTTAAAAAGAAATTTGCTTTACCACTTAATTTGTGAGAAAAATTCCGGCCTTTTGGGACATGAATGTATATGGTATAAAGTACCTCCTGTTCAAAAATGAGTTCATTCCGACTTAAAATGAGAAAGTTATGACCATTTCAATATTTAGGTTTTTCCGACGAAAAATGCTATAACCAGAGTTTTATAACTCCGGTGACCATGAAATTTAAACTGGAAGATCACGTTAACATGTGTAAGATCCTGCCATGATTTGGGAATTTCTGGAGTTAAACTTGAGGTAGCTAATTTCTTAAGGAATTAATTAGAATTTGATTTTTGAAAAATAGTAAATAAATTTTAAAAATTCCGAGAAAAATATATGTTCATTATGGGACTATATTCTGCTAAATCCCAGAAAAGAATATTTTTGGGATTGATTTGGTATTTCTCATGAAAATGCACTAGTTATGAGTATATGAGTTAAATATGTTATGTAATGTAACAAAATTGAAAAATAGGATTTTATGGCTTGGGAATCCTATATAAGGTATATGCAGATTTTTGATAAGGGATTTGATCATTGGTGATGAAATCTTATGAGTATGACATTCTTTGGATGATTAAATGCATTATCTGGTAAAATGTAAACAATTAAAATAAATTATTTATAATTTTAGAGGTGCTTAAAATATTGTTATAATATTAATAATATTAGATTATGAGTTTATTAAGTGATTGATAATATTTGGATAAATTTAAAGTCTTTAATATTTATCCTTGTTTTAGTTTGATTAATGCTTATATCATTGTCATCATCCTCATGCTTATATGGTGATGAAAGTTATCTTTGGCTTACGTGCGAAGATGGACTGTTGTTTATGGAATTATATATCTTTGGTTTACGTACAAAAATAGATTGTTGATTATTGGTTTTATTGTTGTATATCTTTGGCTTACGTGCAGAGATGGACTTGGTATGATTATGACCAGGGATTATTCGGTATAGTCATGACCATTGATGATTTAAAGAATATCCTTGGCCCGTAGAGTGGGGATGATTCGATGATGTGGTTTATTTATTGTCGAGTCTCAAATGATAAAATTGATGAAAACATTTTAAATCATAGAAGATAGTAGATTTTATTCTCTACTTGACTCTTCTAATAGATTGCTTGTTCCGCTGCAGTTAAACTTGATGTCTAGTGTATTTTATCAGTTTAACATTGTTGAAGACTAATGATAATTTATTCTGCATTATCTTAGTCATAATATTTCTTACTGGGCTAGTTGAGCTCACCCTTTTTTTCACTGTTCTTTTCAGGAAATGAGAATATAGCTAGGACGAGTCGGGGAAAGGAGTGACGGTCCAAATGATAACATTAGTAGTCCTCACTATTCTGATTAAATAGTGTGACAATAAATGTAATGAGGACTCCTTTGAGTTTGTATACTGTCTCGATGACAATATACGTATTAAAACTCTTAGTTTATGTTTTGTCGACAGTTGTGTTATTAAGTTGTATTTGAATTTTGTACCATGTATTTGGCGACTCAAGATGGGTGATGAATACCTATTTTTGGGGGCGTCACAGTGGGTATCAAAGCTTAGGGATATGATCCCTGGCTGAGATGTGAGACAAGAACTACGAGGGGAGAGACGGGGAATTCCTTCGCTAGTATGACCTACCTATGTTTATTTGGTATTTAATTGGTCGGTCAAAGTATAGAGATAATATGTGATATGTTAATTAAGTTTTGTTTTGTGGCAGTGTTTGAAAATGGCAGCTGAAAATGTTAGCAATGGAGTGAATGAGACCATTGAGACACCTTTAATCACTAACCAGGTTAATGTGATGTCAGATGAAGAAGAAATTAGAGATATCTACGTGGTGAGTGAAGAACTAATAGTTGCACCCTAGCTAGTCGCAGAGGTAGCAGCTGAGAGTGAGGAAGAAGAGGAACCTGAGGAAAATTTATTAGAAGAATTTTATGATCAAAATTTAGAATTACAAAATCGTATTCATGAGTTAGAAGAGCAGGCGGAAGAACGGCAGGCGGTTGTAGAGCAAAGAGATGCAACAATTCAAAATTGTGTTACCCGATGTGCGATGCTTGAACAGAAGCACTCTTTGGCAAAGTATAAGATATTAGAGCTGGAATCTGAGAATGCTTTGATCAAAGATCTGATGAAAGCAGAAACAACTGAACGAAGGAGAATAGATGATGCGTGGGTAAAAGCCGCACGACGCGTTGATATTTTCGAAAAAGACGTCCAATCCAATAAAGTCAAAATAGATGAAATGGATTTTGCTTTTTGGACAACAATTAGGAGAATCCAACATCGAATTCGGAATTACCCTGTACAGAGCGGTCAACCCCAATTCGATATGGATCAAAGAGTAATGATTCAAATCATGGATCAGGAATGTGATGAAGCAACTAAGGGTGGAATGTACTCTATAGCAAAGCCAAATTCGATAGTTTAACTGAGAGTGTTTGTCAAGAAACCCGAACGAAGTTATTACGGGTAAGTTAATTATAAACTCTTGCGAAGTCTATATCTTATTCGATACTAGTTCTACCCACTGTTGTATTTCACCTAGTTGTGTTCAATGTTTAAATTTGACTTCGAAGAAATTAGACTTTGATTTATCTATTAAAACTCCGTTGGTAGAAACCTTCGTTACCTCCACTTTTTATAAATCTTGTTGCTTCAAATCGACACTTTCACGTTACCTGTCAATCTTATCTCTTTGAAAATACTTGCCTTTGATGTGATTTTAGGAATCGATTGATTAACTACTCATCATGTTTATATTTTTTTGAAAGTCATCTGTGGCCTGTAGTGCATAGATGGACCTGGTATGATTATGACCAGGGATTATTCGGTATAATCATGACCGTAATGTCACAAATGATGTGGTAAAAGTCATCTTTGGCCCGTGAGTGCATAGATGGACTTGGTATGATTATGACCGGTGGATTATTCTATATAATCATGGTAGTAATGTTACAAATGATGTGGTAAAAGTCATCTTTGGCCCGTAGTGCATAGATGGACTTGGTATGATTATGACCAGGGATTATTCGGTATAATCATGACCATAATTAAAAACACGAATATTCTTGGCCCGTAGTGCATGGATAATTCGTGGTCGTGATACTATTAAGCCGAGTCTCAGCATTATTGGTTATACAGTTGGCCTGTAGTGCAAAGATGAATTGTTAATGAATATCTTTGGCTGTATTGTAAAGATGAATTTAACGTTTTCAACGATAAAGGTATTCAAGGTATCCTCACCTCTTCGTTATACCAGGTACGTACGTAAATTTCGAGGGCAAAATTTCATAAGGAGGGGAAATTGTGAGACCCCAGATTTTACGAATAAAGATTTAATTTTCTCAAAATATTTTTTTTCAAAATTTTGGTGTGGATTTGAGATAATAGAGTTATTAATATTATTATTTGCAATATTAACGATGTCTAGAAGTTCTGCCAAGGAGAAGTTTGGTCACCTAATCATGCGTGCAATAGGAGAAAATCTTATTAGAAAGCCCCCTCTTTCCTGGGAACGACACCTGCTCGATTAATAGTGTGAATAATAATAATAATGATGAAGTTTTGTTTTATTAGTATTATTAATGTAATAAAATGAAAAAGCTTTTTATATAAAACAAAATACTTTTATAAAGTTATTCGCTTTTATTAGGCTAATAGTAAAATCTTTTTATATAAAAATGTAATACTTTTATAAAGTTATTCGTTTTATTAGACAATAATTTAAATATATTATATTTTATTATGCATAGTGTTTTCATAAAGGCTCTGCATAGTGTTTTGCGATAGTAAAATCTTTTTAAAAGTTATTCGCTTTTATTAGATTATAAATAGAATATATTATATTTTATTGTAAACCAATCTCTGACCGTCTGCTTAAAAAGTAAATCGATCTGGACCGTTCATGGATTGGTTACTATTCAGTCCATTCTTCTATAAATAGAAGCTCATTCCTTCATTATTTCATATGAATTCACTAAAACTCTAGAGAGAGAAACTATAGAGAGAAAGAAGAAAATTATTCTGCTACTTCACTACTTCTTTATCCAGTTCTTTTTTATAAGGTAAGGGGTATTATTTCTTTCGTATTCATGAAGAGAACTTCTGTTATTCCATTCCTTATTATTTTGTTGGAATAACCTGTATACGCTAAGTACCGCATACATGGTGATATTCTTCTATTATTCCATTCCTTATTATTATGTTGGAATAACCTGTATATGCGAAGTACCGCATACATGGTGATATTCTTCAGTTATTCCATTCTTTATTATTATGTTGGAATAACTCAGTATATGCGACCGGTTCACCGTATACATGGTGAAATTCTTCTATTATTCCATTCTTTATTATTCGTTTTAATATCCTCGTCTGCGTGCATTTACGCGGGACTTCGATTCCATCATTTATTATTCTCATTGGAATAACTCTGCCTATGCTAATCTCGCATGCATGGTGATTTCGTTGTTATTCCATTCTTTATTATTCTATCGAATATCCTATCTCATGCGTTCGTGGGACCCGATTCCCATCATTTATTATTCTCGTGAATAACTCGTTTATGCCTTCTACCACATGCATGGTGATTTCATTGTTATTCCATTCTTTATTATTCTCTTTGAATATCCTGCGATTCATACACGCTTTGACCGGTTCCGTTAATTATTATTCTCGCTGAATAACTCGCTCATGCAAGTACCGCATGCATGGTGATTTCTTTTATTATTCCATTCTTTATTATACTCAGTTGGTTAAAGTTTTGACTTCTATACTCCATGAAATTAGTGGAATATCCTTGATATTTGCGCTTCATCCAGTATCTTTTCATAGAAGATAGTAGATTTTATTCTCTACTTGACTCTTCTAATAGATTGCTTGTTTCGCTGCAGTTAAACTTGATGTCTAGTGTATTTTATCAGTTTAACATTGTTGAAGACTAATGATAATTTATTCTGCACTATCTTAGTCATAATATTTCTTACTGGGCTAGTTGAGCTCACCCTTTCTTTCACTGTTCTCTTCAGGAAATGAGAATATAGCTGGGACGAGTCGGGGAAAGGAGTGACAGTCCAGATGATAGCATTAGTAGTCCTCACTATTCTGATTAAATAGTGTGACAATAAATGTAATGAGGACTCCTTTGAGTTTGTATATTGTCTAGATGACAATATACATATTAAAACTCTTAGTTTATGTTTTGTCGACAGTTGTGTTATTAAGTTGTATTTGAATTTTGTACCATGTATTAAACTCAAGATGGGTGATGAATACCTATTTTTGGGGGCGTCGCATATTCCATCGTCGGGAGCACTATACTTGCGTATGTGCTCGTTCGACGCCCTCCGATCGCCTATGAATACGTAACAGTCACAAAGAGGACTATTTTGACCCTTTCTAAAGACCTCAAATTAAAAAACTTAAAGAACAAAAGTTGTTGGTCTATTCGTCCTCGTTCTGGATCATCTTGAATCACCTCAATCGGAGTTCGTATAAAAACGTTATGGCTGTTTTAGTAAAACATGTCCTGTTAGATTTTTTTTCCAAATTGGCTAGGCAAACTATCTTCACGGGCGGGGTTTTACACTAGGGGGCCGCATTGAGGCGGGGTCCTTCGCTAACTCATGAATTTTGATCTCTAACACTACTGAGAAAGTCAAATTAGGCCTACAAACTCCTTTCTAATCATCATAACATGAGTTATACTCATCCAAATGAGTTCATTTTCGATTCTATGGGTTTGTAACTCATAAAACTACAACATACCAAATACCCAACAATTAACATATACATTAACTAATCGAAATATGAATTTAAAGCTCATGTTCATACTAATTTTCATGTTTTGACAATTTAGCGAATTCGTTCAATACGAATTCGTTTCTCAACCATTTGGATTCATTCAACTTTCGTTGTTTTCGTTTCTTCACATACTAACATAATCCAACATCAATTTATAAATTATAACACATATTAGACATAAAATTTTGCAATTTCTTAAGCCATTTTCATACATAACCATTGTTATTTCAATTTCTTCCTACAAATCAATTTCTTGTAACCTAATCATCAAATATCACTCACAAATGATGATTAACAGATTATAAACCACATACATACATGTATAACTCCCATGTGGTAAATAATTTATAGAAGATGATCATAAGAATTCAAACTGTAAACATTAGAAGTAAAGTATACCTTCAAACCCTAGTTGTAGGCTTAGCAAGAGATGGTGAACTCTCCTTCCTCTTGGCAAAATCACAGAAAACTCTCTCTCTATCTCGAAACCTCTGTATTTCCTCTCTTCCTCACCAAGTTCAGTACTAGCCTTAGGAAAAAGAACGCGTAACATATAACTGACTCCCTCTCCTCCCCAACGTACGTCAGGTGAAGAAAATAAAAGGCGTCAGTTACAATAAGTCATAAGGCTGCGTTTAGTTACACACAATTTCTCCCATACTAGATTATTTTAATAATATTATATTATATAATTTTTATTTGCTACACCTGTAACCAATTTACATAACTTACAATGATAATTATAATTTTTTTATTATAATTCTTCCGATGATTAATAAATAATCATATATCTAATTTAATTAATAAATTAGACTTAAACATCGCTTTATTTAATTTACTTATTTTCTTTAATATTAAACAACTCATTTAATTTAATTAATTCATTAAATTAAATCTTCAAAGAATAAAACTTACCTTTGCTTTAACTTAATTATCATACACACGTAACTAAATTATTATACCACAATTTCATAAATTATTTATTTTCTCAATAAATAAATTATTTAAAATATTTATTCAATTCAATTAATATTTAAGATTAATTACAAAAATTTATTTAATTCCTTCAATAGTTAACTCAACTATTAAACCTCACTTTTCCAATATATGAATATATATTTCTCTTTACACCAGATCACATATTTCAAAATATATAGCACGTATATATACATACTTAAACTCAAAACATCTCATAATAAGAATTTTAATTATTAAATTCCTATTTTAATAACTTATAAAAATTCGGGTTGTCATATCCTTCTCTCCTTATAAGGATTCCGTCCTCGGAATCACCGAAACCCTACCTTACTACGGTTTTCACAAAATCTCTTTCACAATTATTGTTGAATAACTTCAACACGTTAACTTAGCAAAAAGTTTTACATATATATATACTTCATTCATTTCTTCAACAACTTTTAGGTTTTATTACATAACCTTCAATTAAACACAGTCATATATCAAATATTATATATTCTTTAACTCATTCATTTCCTTTTCTAAGGATTGTTATCATAAACACTTGGGATATTACATTCACCCTTTCTTCTAAGAATTTCATCCTCGAAATTTTATTTATTAATCTTTATTCATTCAATCTATCAAAATAGATTTTACGTTAATACTTTAATCATTCATTGGGTTCTGCAACCAAATTCTTTCTCCAAGAATCTTTCTAAGATCATCATATTCCTCACCTCTTCCTCTTCTAAGAGTTTCACATTTCTCTTCTTTCTGGAGTTTTAATTCTTTCTTGAAATTATTATGTTTTGCTTAATTTTCTCATCCTTTCGACTTTCACCTTTCAAAATAATAAGAATCTTCCACAATTGCTCAATAATTGGGAAGCAATATGAATAACAGGAACTTAAAAGAATCCAAATCATGCTGAGGGTCGTAAGACCTTGAACTACGTCTACGGTTATAAGTACTCTTTCAACTTAAACCTTAACAGTCATTAGACTATAGGGACTCCCGTACTTAAGGTGTTAAGCCTTTCGTACGATGTATTGTGCATAAACATCTAAACGCATCGTATAAAAATAATTCCCCCATAATAGGGTTGTTCTTCTCAGTTTTTTAGAGATGTAACTGAGGGTCACAAGACCACGAACTATATCCACGGTAACAAGTAATCTTTCAACTTTAACCTTAATAAAGAATGCTCAGATTTTGACTCCGTGCATTTAGGGGTGATCAGCCCTTCGTACCATGTATTGTGCACAAACATCTAAACGCCTCCGCGTAATCCCCTATAAAAGGGTTGTTCATCTTAGCTTTTCAACATCTGAATCCGCACCAAAACAATTTGGTTTGGCATAACTTCTCAAGAAATGCTTGAATTTCATGAACATCTTTCAATATTCGTCTAGCTAAATAAAATAGCATAGACTTCTACAACAATTCCGACATCAATTGAAATATACATACTGTGACGCCCCCAAAATAGGTATACAACACCCATTCTGAGTCGCCAAATACATGGTACAGAAAGCAAACTATAACTTCAATAATACAATTGTCGTAAAAAATACACACAACACATCTGTGAGTTTAAATACAAATATTGTCTTCTAGACAATATCAACACTCAAATAAGTCCTCATTACAATTATTCATACACTATTTTACGTAAATAGTGAGGATCTGCTATAACATCTTTCTAGAACCATCACTCCATACCCCACTCGATCATGCTATGTTCTCATCTCCCGAGAAGAAAAATGGAACAAAAGGAAAAGGGTGAGCTCAACTAGCCCAAAGAAAGAATATTATGACTAAGATAATATACAAAAATTATCATTATTCTTCAACAGGGAAAAATCGATAGAATATAATAGACAACAAGTTTTAGATCAACAACTGCAAATTTAAACAAAGAATCCATTAGAAGAGTCATAGAGAGAATGAATTCTACTATCTTCTAAGATTTAAAATTCCATCATCAATATTTTATCCCTGTAACAACAATCAATATACATCTTTAATTAAATATTCATCTTTGCACTACAGGCCAGAGATATTCATTTATATCACCAGTTGGTCATGTTCATCTCAACACCTGCTTATCTTTGCACTACAGGCCAAAGATATTCATCAGTTAATCATTCATCTTTGCACTACAGGCCAAAGATATTCAAGAATATCATCATTTAAGACCGAGGATGATGAAAATATTTTAAAGAAAACGAATCCAGTGAGACAGAAGAACAAATATTAGGGATTCGTATAACAGTTTATCCAAGATCAATAATACTTCATAATAACTAATTGTGAAGTAGAATTCAAAAAAATAACGATCAAAACATGGATACAATCAAAGATAGTAACCATAAAAGACATATGGGACGAAAAAGAGAAAATTTCATTTTTTGGTGAATAGTGCCGTATTCGTGAATAGTGTCGTATACGTGAATAGTAAACCCGACACAAAAGTTCCAAATTTGATTAAAAAGTTCAAACCAATATTTCGGCAATAAGATATTGGAGAAAATAATATCATTTAAGAAGAAAATAACATCCTTTACCTCAAAGAATCAAGATTTCGTAATGAAAGGTCTCAAGTGATCTTTGAATGAAACTTATCTTGAACAAAGAACTCTCAAAGTATCTAAATACTCACAAAATACGCTCGATAATATAGAGAGAAAGAGAAAAGCTTATGTTTTGGTGTGATTTTTAATTCTAACTTAGCCTCTATTTATAGGAAAATGTTAGCACTCCAAAGCGGACTTGACCCTGCTTTACTGATGGCTTTACTCGCTACTATTTCCACCCACCACATTTGAAATAAAATTCAAAGACATTTCTTCACCAACCACAAGTGGGGCCCACTCAATTCTAGAATTTTCTACCAAAATCATTTATAAACCTAATTTACTCGAATCACCACCTCTTAAAATTCATAACAAATCATATGTTCATTTTAACGGTTCAAAATTTGTGGACATATACTCAACTTATATATGTATAACATATCCAAAAATCACAACGATCCAACGGTTTGGATTAAAAATTATAACTCACGAATATATCGTAAAAATACTAATTTGATTTTAATACCTCCATTCGAAAAATAATCGATAAAACACCTCAACATTAAATCCTTCAATTATAACCACATAAAATAAATATATCCATCATTTATATCCACGTCAAATAAATATTTCCTTATCATATAAATCAATAATTAATTATTCACAAATAATATTACAGAATCACAATTATGATAACCAGGCCGTTCACAGGAAAGAGGGGGCTTTCCAATAAGGATTTCTCCTTACTGGCGCGCAATTAGGTGACCAAAACTCTCCTTAGACAGAACTTTCTAGACATTGCCAATAATGTTATCTAATAATATTATTCAAATAATATGAATTATTGATCTGATAATGGGAAATACTCTGTAGTGAAAATTATTGAAACAACAATAATATAAAATATCAACGCAATAATTATTGAACCAATAAAATAAAATATTGAAAAGTAATTACTGTAACAATTATTGAGTAGTGCCTTCTTATGTAAGAATCAATAATTCAAAAATACTGTGCAATACCGTGTGCTACTGTGCAACCACACGTATTACTATATTTTAACCACCGGGTATTCCAACAATGCTAACGGTAACAACTACGCCGTTATTAATAAAAACTCAAACTTGTCGTTTTCTTCATCCGACAGTTATTCTGTTATGAGGCCCATGAATGGCTACGCCGTCGTACGAATATTCTCTGATAACAAGAATTTTCCACGACCAAACGAATATTCCCCGACAAAAAAATGAATATTTTATAACCACTTGCTTATTTTGTAAAATTTGCGCATTTCACCCATAACCAAAGTATTATATCAAATTAACTCCTTATTATTTCAAGATAATAAATAGAAAAAATTTAATTTTTATTCATAATAAGATGGGGTCTTACAACCTCCCCTCCTTATGAAATTTTATCCTCGAAATTGACGTACGTACCTGGTGTTTCGAAAAGGTGAGGGTACCTCGCTTTCATTTCTGATTCTAACTCCCAAGTTATTTCCTCAATAGCATGGTTCCTCCACAAAACCTTGACTTGTGGTATAACCTTTGTTCGTAGGATATGCTCTTTTCTATCCAATATCTTGACAGGTACCTCCTCGTACGTTAAATCTTCGTCTATCTCGTCTGGTTCTAACGTAATAATGTGGTTTGGGTCTTTCACATATTTACGAAGCATAGATATGTGAAAAACATTATGAACACGAGACATATTTGGAGGTAATGCGAGTCTATAGGCCACATTTCCTATTTGGTCAAGAATCTCAAATGGACCAATAAATCGTGGATTGAGCTTTCCTCTCTTCCCAAATCTTATAACTCCCTTCAATGGAGCAATACGTAATAGTACATGATCTCCAATATTAAACTCCACATCCTTTCGATGAAGATCAGCATAACTCTTTTGTTGATCTTGTGAGGTCTTTATACGTTGCCGGATCATTTGAATCTTTTACGTAGTCATGCATTTCAATTACTCGTCCCAACAACGTTGCTTCTCCCACCTCGTCCCCAAAGATACCGGGAGAACGACACTTTCGTCCATATAACGCCTCGAATGGAGCCATGCCTATACTTGCTTGATAACTGTTGTTGTAGGAGAATTCCACCAGTGGCAAGTACTTATCCCAACTTCCTTTAAAATCTAGAACACAAAGTCTTAATAGATCTTCAAGAGTTTGAATAGTCCTTTCTGATTGCCCATCCGTTTGAGGATGGTATGCCGAACTGAATCGTAAATCCGTGCCCATATCTTTCTGCAAGCTAACCCAAAATCGTGAAGTAAATCTTGGGTCACGATCCAAAACTATGGATATTGGCATGCCATGCAATCTCACAATCTCATTTACGTACATACTAACAAGACATTCAAGTGAATAAGTCTCACGTATGGGCAAGAAATGAGCTGACTTAGTTAATCTATCAACAATAACCCAAATCGCATCTATACCTTGAGAAACCTTGGGAAGACCCGTAACGAAATCCATAGTAATGTGTTCCCACTTCCATTTCGGAATATCAAGTGGTTGCAATGGACCCTTTGGCACTTGATGCTCCGCCTTTACACGTTGACAAGTTAAACACCCTGAGATAAACTCCGCGATCTCTTTCTTCATATTGCTCCACCAAAATGTATGTCAAAGATCGTGATACATTTTGGTACTCCCAGGATGAATTACAAATGGTGTGTTGTGTGCCTCCATCATGATTCTGTGCTTCAAGTCAAAATCGTTAGGAACGCAAAGTCTGGAGTTGACTCTAAGTATTCCTTCTTCATCAATTCTTGCCTCCGGAATAGCACCTTCTTGCACTTTCTTTTTCATATACATCAGCTCCAGGTCTGTAGCTTGAGCAACTTTAACTTTATCGATAAAAGTCGGTTCTACTCGTATATTTACCATCATCACGTGGGTACTTGGAGCCTTTAACTCTATCTCCATCCTTTGTAATTCGTACAAAATGGGCCTTTGTGTTAACAATATTGCACTCGTACCCGCATACGATCTTCTACTCAATGCGTCAGCTACAATGTTTACTTTTCCAGGATGATATTGAATGTTATGGTCGTAATCCCAACAGCTCGAGCCAACGTCGTTGCCGCATGTTGAGTTCCTTTTGGGTGAAGAAATATTTGAGGCTTTTATGATCCGTATAAATCTCCACTTTCTCCCCATACAGGTAGTGTCTCCATATTTTCAACGCAAAAACGACTACTGCCAACTCCAGATCATGAGTAGGATAATTCCTCTCACATTCTTTGAGTTGTCGCGAGGTATAGGCTATGACTTTCCCATGTTGCATGAGAACACATCCTAACCCTTTGCCTGAAGCATCGTTGTAGATAACAAATCCATCCGAACCAGATGGTATTATCAGAACAGGTGCCGAAATGAGTCTCCTCTTGAGCTCTTGGAAACTCTTCTCTCATTCCTCGCTCTATACGAATTTTGCATCTTTCCGAGTCAGCTGAGTTAACGGAGTAGCGATTCAAGAAAATCCTTCCACGAATCTCCGATAATAACCAGCTAAGCCTAGAAAGCTACACACTTCGATCGCCGACTTTGGTTGCTCCCAACTTTGAATTGTTTCAATCTTTGCCGGGTCAACAGATACTCCATGTTTTGACACCACGTGCCCAAGGAATGCTACTTCCTTAAGCCAGAACTCGCATTTCTTCAGCTTGACACATAGCTTGTTTTCACGAAGCCTTTCAAGTACCAGCTTCAAATGATGCTCATAATCTTCACGACTTTTGGAATAGATGAGGATGTCATCAATAAAGACAACAACGAACTAATCCAAATATTCCTTGAATACACGGTTCATAATATCCATGAAAGTAGCAGGAGCATTAGTCAATCCAAAAGACATGACTAAGAATTCATAATGCCCGCACGCAGAGTTACAAGGCGCTTTGGAATATCCTCGCTTTTAATCTTCAAATTGATGATATCCGAATCTAAGATCGATCTTTGAAAAGTATTGTGCTCCTTGCAACTGGTCAAACAGGTCATCAATGCGAGGTAGTGGTTACCTATTCTTAATGGTGACATGGTTTAATTCTCGATAGTCAATACATAGTCGCATACTCCCGTCTTTCTTCTTTACAAATAAAACAGGAGCACCCCAAGGAGATGTACTAGGATGAATGAAACCGATATCTAACAATTCCTGTAGTTGGACTTTTAACTCCTGAAGTTCAATAGGAGCCATTTGATATGGGGTTTTAGAAATGGGCTTTGTACCCGGTTCAAGATCAATAAAGAATTCAACTTCACACTCTGGGGGTAAACCAGGAAGTTCTTCAGGAAATACATCAGGAAATTCATTAACAACAGGAATATTATTCAAATCTGACATATTTTTGTTCAAGTCCATAATATGGGCTAAGAAAGCTTGACATCCATTTTTCAATAAACGAATAGCTTTATGGATTGATATGTCTGTGATTGATTTTAGTGGTTTAGTTGCTTGAATTCGTATAACAGGTTGGTTAGGAATATGAAAACTAACAACCTTACGAAAACAATCAATTTTGGCATGATGAGTGGTTAACCAATCAATCCCTAAAATTACATCAAATGCAAGTATCTTTAAAGAAATAAGATCAACAGGTAATGTGATTGTGCCAACTTGGATCAAGCAAGATTTATAAACTGTAGATGTAACGAAGGTTTCACCCAACAGAGTTTCAACAGATAAGTTAAAGTCCAATTTCTCTGGAGTCAAGTTTAAACGTTGGGCACAAGCAAGAGAGATAAAAGAATGGGTAGAACCGATATCTAGTAAGGTATAAACTTCGCAAGAGTTCAAGATTAGCTTACCCGTGATTACCTCATTCGGGTTTCTCGCGTTTTGGCCAGTGAAGACAAACGCCCTTCCTTGAACCACCGAATTTGTTTTTTCCGTAGTCGCCTTTGGTGCCGCCGTCTTAGTTGGACTTGACTTTGCTACCGGACAAAATCGGGCTATGTGACCGTCTTTTCCAGAATTGAAACACACCTTGGAAGGCTGTGAACAGTTTGGACTTATGTGTCCCTCCTCTCCGCATCAGTAGCCTCTAACTGGCGGTCGTTCTCCTCCCCTGGAATTTGTTGTTGGTGCTGGTGCTGATGTCTTTCCGTCATTGTTGAATCTCCTCTTTTTGAAATTTCCACTTGACTCACCTCTCCTATTGTCATGGCCATGATGACCACCCGAGTGGTTATCGCTTTTGTCTGTATTTTTCCCTTCTCGCTGGTTATCATCGCTCAGGATGATCGCTAACATCCTTTGGTATGACCGGTTTGTGGTCCCTCGGTTGAACATACTCGTTATCACGCTCTAATAATTGAACCCTGTTTATAACATCTGAATATAAAGAAAATTTATGAGAGACAAGATATTGTTGAATCTCGGGTTTTAGACCTCTCAGAAACATCCGCGTCATACGTTCCTCATTTTCTACCAAATGAGGTGCAAACCTGGATAACTTTGCGAACTTTGCCTCGTATTAGGACACCGTCATGTTGTTCTGTTCCAGTCTAATAAACTCTACCTCTTTCATATAATTTAATACTTTGAAATTACTTGTCATTGAAAAGTTTACAAATTTTTCCCAAGACATGTTGAGTGCGTACCGGTCAAGTACGCTTCACGATTCCCACCAAGAATCACCTTTACCACGAAACATAAAGGTGGCGAATGGAACCTTCTGTTCCTCCATGCAGCCCAAGACATCGAATATCTTGGTTATTTTCTTAACCCATGTTTCCGCCTTAATCGGATCGGGCTTTCCCCAGAAATTTGGTGGTCCCAACTCCTTGAACTGCTTGGCTGTGACAGACCGCGCGTTGCTATCATTTCCACCCGTATTTTGTACACGAGTTTCCCTCGTATGATTTTGCATGAACTGCAAAAAGCTTCTAAGCATCGCATCATTCATCGTTTGCTCGGTAGTGTTGTTTACAGGAGGAATATTGCCTTCCTGTTGCACGTTCTCTTGGTTGGTAATCAAAGGTTGTTCCACAGTCTCATAGACTCCATTGTTAACGCTTCTCACCGCCATTCTTAAAAATCGCCATAAAACAGGGGTTAATTAAACAAATTAACATATCACATAATATCCCTATATTATGACTGACCAACAAATAAGCTTAGGTAGGACACACCAGCGAAGGATTTACTCATCTCTCCCCTCCTAGTTCTATTCCCGATCTCCGCCAGAGACCATATCCCTAAGCTCGATACCAACCGTGGCGCGCCCCAAAATAGGTATACAACACCCATTCTCGAGTCGCCAAATACATGGTACGTAAAGCAAACTACAACTTCAATAATATTGTTGTCGCAAAAAAATACTGACAACACATACTGTGAGTTTAAATACAAATATTATCTTCTAGACAATATCAACACTCAAATAAGTCCTCATTACAATTATTCATACACTATTTTACAGAAATAGTGAGGACTGCTAAAACCTCTTTCTAGAACCATCACTCCATACCCCGACTCGATCCTGCTATGTTCTCACCTCCTGAGACGAAAAATGGAACAAAAAGGAAAAGGGTGAGCTCAACTAGCCCACTAAAGAATATTATGACTAAGATAATATACAACAAATTATCATTAGTCTTCAACAGGGAAAAATCTGATAGAATATAATAGACAACAAGTTTTAGATTAACAACTGCAGCGGAAACATCAATCCATTAGAAGAGTCATGTAGAGAATGAATTCTACTATCTTCTAAGATTTAAAAGTCCATCATCAATATTTTATCCCTGTAACAACAATCAATATACATCTTTAATTAAATATTCATCTTTGCACTACAGGCCAAAGATATTTATTTATATCACCAAATTGGTCATGTTCATCTCAACACTTTCTTTCATCTTTGCACTACGGGCCAAACATATTCATCGATTAATCATTCATCTTTTGCACTTACAAAGCCAAAGATATTCAAGAATATCATCATTTAAGACCGAGGATGATGAAAAATTTTTAAAGAAAATGAATCCAATGAGACAGAAGGACAAATATTAGGGATTCGTATAACAGTTTATCCAAGATCAATAATACTTCATAATAACCAATTGTGAAGCAGAATTCAAAAAAAATAACGATCAAAACATGGATACAATCAAAGATAGTAACCATAAAAGATATCTGGGACGAAAAAGAGAAAATTTTATTTTTCTATGAATAGTCAGATATCGTGAATAAATACGTATACGTGAATAGTAACCCCCAAACACAAAAGTTCCAAATTTGATTAAAAAGTTCAAACCAATATTTCGGCAATATGATATTGAAGAAAATAATATCATTTAAGAAGAAAATAACATCCCTTACCTCAAAGAATTAGTACTTCGGAATGAAAGGCCTAAGTGATCTTTGAATGAAACTTGATCGACAAAGAACTCTCAAAGTATTTAAATACTCACAAAATACGCTCGATAATATAGAGAGAGAAAGAGAGAAAGCTTATGTTTCTAGTGTGATTTTCAATTCTAACTTAGCCCTCTATTTATAGAAAATTGTTAGCACGCTGAAGCAGACTTGACCTGCTACTATTGCCACCCACCACATTTGAAATAAAATTCTGTACATTTCTTCGCCAACCACAAGTGGGGCCCACTCAATTCTAGAATTTTCTATCAAAATCATTTATAAACCTAATTTCTGAATCAGTCAGCTCTTAAAATTCATAACAAATCATACGTTCATTTTTAATGGTTCAAAATTTGTGGACATATACTCAACTTATATATGTATAACATATCCAAATATCACAATGATCCAACTATTTGGATTAAAAAAATTATAACTCACATTAATATATCGTAAAAATACCAATTTGATATTTAATACCTCCATTCCGACAAAAATACTGATAAAACACCTCAACATTAAATCCTTCAATTATAACCACATAAAATAAATAAATCCATTATTTATATCCACATCAAATAAATATTTCCTTATCATATAAATCAATAATTAATTATTCACAAATAATATTACAGAATCACAATTATGATAACAAGGCCGTTTCCAGGGAAGAGGGGGCTTTCCAATAAGGATTTCTCCTTACTGGCGCGCAATTAGGTGACCAAACCTCTCCTTAGACAGAACTTTCTAGACATTCCCAATAATGTTATCTAATAATATTATTCAAATAATATGAATTATTGATTTGATAATGGGAAATATTGTGCAATGAAAATTATTGAAACAACAATAATATAAAATATCAACGCAACAATTATTGAATCAATAAAATAAAATATTGAACAGTAATTACTGTAACAATTATTGAGTAGTGCCTTCTTACGTAAGAATCAATAATTCAAAAATACTGTGCAATACAGGTAATGCTCTTTGCAACCACGCCAGATACTATATTTTAAACCAAGGGTATTTCAATAGTGCTAATTGGTAACAACTACGTCGTTATTTATAAAAACTCAAACTTGTCGTTTTCTTCATCCGACAGTTATTCTGTTATGAGGCCCACGAATGGTTGCGCCGTCGTACGAATATTCCCCGACAACAAGAATATTCCACGACCAAACGAATATTCCTCGACAAAAAATGAATATTTTATAACCACTTGCTTATTTTTTAAAATTTGCGCATTTCACCCATAACCAAAGTATTATATCAAATTAACACCTTATTATTTCAAGATAATAAATAGAGAAAATTTAATTTTTATTCATAATAAGATGGGATCTTACACATACACACACACACACACACACACACACACACATATATATATATATATATATATATATATATATATATCTCACATCTTAAAGAAATCTCAAAAATCTTTTTATGGCGTCATGATTATTACGTTGTCATACTACATCTCACCATAGTGGGTTGACGATCATATGATCACATCCAACACTAGGTTCCATTGCATTGATGACTCCATCGTTTATCATATCACCCGATACATATAGTTAAAATATATTTTGAAAAGTTAAAAATCATTTTTTTTATCTAGCTGAAACAAACAGCATAGATACGCGAATAATAACACTGTTTTGAAAATTCTTTGGTTCACTAGTGTGATCCAACATTTTTCAAAAAATCAAAAATACAACCATCGGCACGAAGTCAATAAATCTCGAAAGTCTAGCATAGCTAGTAGATTTAGAATATCTAATTTTCTCCATCAATTTCCATCTTTACACTAAATATTCTTGTATTTCAACTTACAATCCTCTTATATCCCCAATATAGTTCATCAAACTTACCGCACATTGGAAGTTCAGGAACTTGCCACAATAATATGAGTTTAAGAATTTATCCTAGTCAGACCATATGCGTCCATTCGCTGAGGGGTTCAAAACATACCGTATTATTATGAGTCACGAATGCTTTAGTTTTAAGAATCGTACCTAATCCTAATAATATTTGACTAATCTTAATAGTTTCTAACTATCAAATATACACATGAGAAAAGAATCACCTTTTCACCTCATATACATTGATAGCGCGACACCGACATTCCAATGATTATCAATGTGATAAACTGAGTGCAAGCACAAAACCCTCGCCCATACAAAGGTTTGTACAACTCAGCCATCACATGAGTCCTCAATTGAAATCCCACCTAACTCTATCTTGCTCAATACGAATTCCTCGTGTCACATTATCTATAACTCCTCGTGAGTTTATCTCGTACTATATCATAGTACATTAACTTCATAGCATCAAGCTATAATTATTCAAACATTACAGACTTTGTCTATTCATCGTTTTGTTTTACAATCCTCTTTCTTTCTTTTTTCATCATTTACGATTTTGCTTATGCTTTTAATCTTCCAGACTTTGTCTATTCATCATTATTCGTTATCTTGGCTATTGGAGTTAGGCAACTCCCATATCTTATCTTTATCTCTTCAAGATTCTTCTTTGAATTTTCTTGTTTATATAACAATTCTTCCTTTAAGAATTTCTAACTTCATTTACATTACTCAACATTTCATTTAAGTTCCACATTTTCATCACACGTATCCATTTCTATACTTGGTACACATCGAGTCTCTAATAGTTTCAATATGGTACACTGAGTGGCTTCCCACAAACAACCAACAAACTAGGTTCCGAGTTGCTAGTTCGTATATACCACCGCTCTATGAAGGAATCGTTTAGCCCAGATACCATACATCAACTATTAAAGAGTACAATTGTACCATACTTAAATATAACTTTTTGATTCTTAACTTCTTTATCATCTTCTCCTTTATTCCCTAAGGTTATAGCCTAGGGTACTCTTACCTAAGGTTTATAACCTACAACTTTGATACCAACTGTAATGACCCCAAAATTCATACAATTTAATTCTCGACTTCGGTCGTTAACTATACATTCAACCTCTAATTTTTACATTATTAAACCATAATACAACCATTGAAATTTGCAGAATAATTAAAATTTTCTATTACAATTAAAATTTTCTATTACAAATTATTATCGTTCCCAGAACTTTCAACCATTACATCTAAATATCTCAGAATCATTGTAATACTATAAGAGTTTATATCGCAAAACGATATTACAATTCAACATTAATACATTATTCGGAACCTTAAACATGGTTCAAATAATAATAACACAACCAAAGTGTATAAATCTTCAAGTATCACATCTATTTCATGTCTTTCAAGTAACACATAACTTTACCTTGAATCTTGAACCTGCAAAAGTGGTTATTTTCAAGGTTGAGCTCTACAGCCCAGCAAAATCTAACAGTTTTCATGCATCACATAACACATAATAACATGATCAACATATAACATACATGCTACAGTTCATATAACAAGTATAAAGATTGAGTCCTTACTCAATCAGCATGCTTTAATCAATCAACATAGTTGTGACGCCCCCAAAATAGGTATACATCACTCATCTTGAGTGGCCAAATACATGGTACAGAATACAAATACAAACTTAATTATACAACTGTCGTGTAATATACGACAAAACATAGCTGAGAGTTTAAACAAAAATATTGCCTTCTAGACAATATCCACTCTCAAATAGAGTCCTCATTAAATTTATTGTTACACTATTTTATAGAATAGTGAGGACTACTAATACACCATCTTGGACCATCACTCCATTCCCCGACTAGTCCCGGCTACGTTCTCATTTCTTGAAGAGAACAATGGAAGCAAAAGGGTGAGCTCAACTAGCCCAGTAAGAAATATTATGACTAAGATAATGCAGAATAAATTATCATTAGTCTTCAACAATGTTAAACTGATAAAATACAATAGACATCAAGTTTAATCTGCGGTGAATAAGCAATCCATTAGAAGAGTCAAGTAGAGCATGATATCTACTATCTTCTATGATTTAAAATATTTTCATCAATTTTTATCGTTGAGACTCAACAATAAATAAACTACATCATCGAGTCATCCCCGCAATGACGACCAAGGATATTCATTAAATCATCAATGGTCATGACTATACCGAATAATCTCTGGTCATAATCATACCAAAAACTGTCCATCAATGCATTACAGGCCACTGAGGACTTTTACCACATCATTTATAACATTATAGGTCATGATTATACCGAATGATCCCTAGTCATAATCATACCAAGTCCATCTATGCACGTAAGCTAAAGATGACTTTCATCACAATATAAGCATGAGGATGATGACAATGACATAATAATTCAATAAAACAAGTTTAAGAAAAAAATTTAAAGATTTATAAGTTAATTTATCCTGAAATCAATTACGTCCAAATTGTCAACATGATATTGCTTTGTGGAGTAAAATTTAAGAATGCTCAGAAGAATATTTTCATGAAAATATACTGGATGAAGCGCAAATATCCAGGATATTTTACTAATTTCATGGAGTATAGAAGCCAAAACTTTAACCAACTGAGTATAATAGAATATATGAAACTGCAAATCATGGATTTTCGCCAACCATGCGATAATCCACGTAGACAGATCATTTCCACAATTTAATAACGAATGAATACGAAGGATCATTCACCATGCATCGGTAATCCACATGTATAAAAAGGTTATTCCAATGAATAATAAAGAATGGAATAATGAAAGAATTCACCGAGCATGCGATGTATCAGTATAGATAGGTTATTCTCAATGTAATAATAAAGAATGGCACCGGTCATGCGTAATCCGTCTGACGAGTGATATTCCAATGAATAATAATAAAGAATGGAACCAGTCATGCGGAATCCGCATGCAGACATGATGCTCCAATAGAATAATAAAGAATGGAACCAGGTCATGCGTAATCCGCACAGACAGGATGTTCCAACAGAATAATAAAGAACGGAATAACAACAAAATTCACCAGGCATGCGATAGACCGCACAGACAGGTTATTCCAACAGAATAATAAAGAATAGAGTAACAAAATAATTTCACCATGTATGCATTCAACCTCCTTGAACTGCTTAGCGATGACCGTCCGAGAGTTATCAGTGTTTCCACCTGTATTTTGGACAGGAGCCGCCTTCGCTTGATGTTGCATGAATTGCATAAAACCTCTGAACATCCCATCGTTTATCATTTGATCGTTATTGTTTACCTGAGGATTATTGTCTTCCTATTGCACATTATCCTGGGTATTAATCTGTGGTGACTCAACGGTCTCATGTGCTTCATTGCTTATCTCAACATTTTCGGATGCCATTTTAGAATACTGCCACAAAACAAGGGTTAATTATCATATCACATATTATCCCTATACTCTGACCGACCAATTAAATATCAAATAAACTTAGGTAGGTCATACTAGCGAAGGAATTCCCCGTCTCTCCCCTCCTAGTTCTTGTCTCACATCTCAGCCAGGGATCATATCCCTAAGCTTTGATACCAACTGTGACGCCCCCAAAATAGGTATACATCACCCATCTTGAATAGACAAATATATGGTACAGAATACAAATACAAACTTAATTATACAACCGTCGTGTAATATACGACAAAACATAGCTGAGAGTGTAAACAGGAATATTGCCTTCTAGACAATATCCACTCTCAAATAGAGTCCTCATTACATTTATTGTCACACTATTTTGTAGAATAGTGAGGACTACTAATACACCATCTCGGACCATCACTCCGTTCCCTGACTAGTCCCGGTTATGTTCTCATTTCCTGAAAAGAACAATGAAAGCAAAATGGTGAGCTCAACTAGCCCAGTAAGAAATATTACGACTAAGATAATGCAGAATAAATTATCATTAGTCTTCAACAGTGTTAAACTGATAAAATACAATAGACATTAAGTTTAACTGTAGCGGAATAAGCAATCCATTAGAAGAGTCAAGTAGAGCATGATATCTACTATCTTCTATGATTTTAAATGTTTTCATTAATTTTTATCGCTGAGACTCAGCTTAATAAATAAACCACATCATCGAGTCATCCATTGTGACGCCCCCAAAACAGGTATACATCACCCATCTTGAGTCGCCAAATACATGGTACAAAATGCAAATACAACTTAATAATACAGTTGTCGTGTAAAATACGACAAAACATAAATTGAGAGTTTTAATAAGAATATTGTCATCTAGACAATATCCACACTCAAAGGAGTCCTTATTACATTTATTGTCACACTATTTAATAAAATAGTGAGGACTACTAATATTATCATCTGACCAGTTACTCTGCTTCCCAGACTAGTCCCGCTTACATTCTCATTTCACAAGAGAACAATGAAAGAAAGGGTGAGCTCAACTAGCCCAAAGAAGAAATATTATCACTAAGATAATGTAGAATAAATTATTATTAGTCTTCAACAATGTTAAATTGATAAAATATAACAAACATCAAGTTTAACTGCAGCGGAACAAGCAATCCATTAAAAGAGTCAAGTAGAGAATAAAATCTACTATCTTTTATGATTTAAAAAGGTTTTTCATCACTTTTATCGCTGAGACTCACCTTAATAAATAATCCACATCATCCCTTCACTACGGCCAATGATATTCATTAGTATCACAACCACAAATTATCCATGCACTATGGGCCAAAGATATTCGTGTATTCATCAATGGTCATAATCATGCCAACAACTGTCCATCAATGCACTACGGGCCAATGAGGACTTTTACCACATCATTTGTAACATTACGGTCATGATTATACCGAATAATCCCTAGTCATAATCATACCAAGTCCATCTATGCACTACAGGCCATAGATGACTTTCACCATAATATAAACATGAGGATGATGACAATGATATAAGAATTCAATAAAACAAGTTCAAGAATTAATTTATCCAGGAACTAATAACGTCCAAATTGTCAACATGATACTTCTTTGTAGAGTAAAATTCAAGAATGCTCAGAAGAATATTTCTATGAAAAGATACTGGATGAAGCGCAAATCTTAAGGATATTCCACTAATTTCATGGAGTATAGAAGTCAAAACTTTAACCAACTAAGTATAATAAAGAATGGAATAACAAAAGAAATCACCGGCATGCGATAGATCGCATGCATGACGAGTTATTCCAATGAGAATAATAAATAACGGAACCAATCAAAGTGAAATTCTTCGTAGAAGATATTCCAATAGAATAATAAAGAATGGAATAACAACAAAAATCACCATGCATGCGATAGACCCGCATAGGCAAAGTTATTCCAATGTAATAATAATTAATGGAACCGGTCGAGCGTAATACGCACCGGCGGTGATATTCCAATGAGAATAATAAATAACGGAACCAGTCATGAGTAAACGCACGCATGGATGTTCCAAATGAATAATAAAGAATGGAATAATGTAAGAATTTCACCATGTATACGGTGCTTGCATAGATAGGTTATTCCAACATAATGATAAAGAATGGAATAACAGAAGAATTTCACAAAGTATAGGGTAGCCCGCGTATACAGGTTATTCCAACAGAATAATAAAGAATAGAATAACAAAAGTTCTCTTCATGAATACGAAAGAAATAATACCCCTTACGAGTACAACAAATAATATCTCTTACTTTAGAAGAAACTGGATATAGGAGTAGTGAAGTAGCGAGAATACTTTTCTTCTTTTCATATACATAGTTTCTCTCTCTAGAGTTTCAAAGAATTAAGTAAAAATAATGAAGGAATGAGCTTCTATTTATAGGAGAATGGACTGAATAGTAACTAATTCATGAACGATCCATATTGAATTACTTTTAAACGAACGGTTCATATTGATTTACTATGCAGTATTAATAAAATATTCTAATAAAACAAAATCTTTTAAATAAAATATAATATATTCTATTTATAGTCTAATAAAACAAATAACTTTATAAAAGTATTCTATTTTATATAAAAGATTTTACTATACAAACACTATGCATAATAAAATATAATAAATTCTAATTATTGTCAATAAAACAAATAACTTTATAAAAGTATTACATTTTATATAAAAAAGATTTTACTATATATAATAGAATATAATATATTCTATTTATAGTCTAATAAAACAAATAACTTTATAAAAGTATTACATTTTTATATAAAAAGCTTTTCTGTTTTATTACATTAATAATACTAATAAAATAAAATTTATATATATATATATATATATATATATATATATATATATAAACTTCCCGACTTCATAAAATATACAAACTTGATCAATATATTTAACAACATTTATCATCATTATTATAATTCACAATATTAATCGACCAGGTCGTTCCCAAGAAAGATGGAGATTTCCAATAAGGATTTCTCCCTATTGGCGCGGAATTAGGTGACCAAACCTCTCCTTGGCAGAACTTCTAGACATCTTTAATATTGCAAATAATAATATTAATAACTCTGTCATCTCAATTATTGATTTAATAATATATAAAATATCGACAATAATTGAATCAAATAACGTGAGATACTATGCAACAATTCTTCAGAGTAATAATTGAACAAAACCGAGTGACTTCTCACGTAAGCATCAATAATCAATACCGTATTGCTATTATGCAACCACGCCAGACATCTTGTATTTTACTACCGAGTAGTTCAACAGTTTTAACGGTAAAACTTTCGCCGTTATTTTCATAAAAATATTTTTGTCATTTTCTCAATCCGACAATAATTCCGTTGTGGGGTCCACCAATGATTGTGCCATCGTACGAATATTCCTTGTTAAAACGAATACTCCCCCACCAATCGAATATTATATAACAACTTGCGTACTTTGCAAAATTTATAAATATTACCGACAACTATAACATTATATCAAATTTACTCCATCATATTAAAAAAAATATTTTGAGAAAATTTAAATCTTTATTAATAAAATTTGGGGTCTCACATCCCTGCAGTACGGGCCAAGGATATTCATTAAATCATCAATTGTCATGACTATACCGAATAATCTCTGGTCATAATCATTCCAAAAACTGTCCATCAATGCATTACAGGCCACTGAGGACTTTTACCACATCATTTATAACATTACAGGTCATGATTATCTTAGAATGATCCTCAGTCATAATCATACCAAGTCCATCTATGCACGTAAGCCAAAGATGACTTTCATCACAATATAAGCATGAGGATGATGCCAATGACATAATAATTCAATAAAACAAGTTTAAAAATAAAATTTAAAGATTTATAAGTTAATTTATCCTGAAATCAATTACGTCCAAATTGTCAACATGATATTGCTTTGTGGAGTAAAATTCAAGAATGCTCAGAAGAATATTTCCATGAAAAGATACTGGATGAAGCGCAAATATCCAGGATATTCTACTAATTTCATGGAGTATTAAAGCCAAAACTTTAACCAACTGAGTTTAATAGAATATATGAAACTGCAAATCATGGATTTTCGCCCGCCATACGGTAATCCACATAGACAGATCATTTCCACAATTTAATAAGGAATGAATACGAAGGATCATTCACCATGAATGAGGTAATCCACATAGACATGTTATTCCAATGAATAATAAAGAATGGAATAATGTAAGAATTCACCGTGCATGCGATGAATCGCATGCAGACATATTATTCTCAACCTGAATAATAAAGAATAGAACCGTGTCATGCGTAATTCGCATGCATGTGATATTCATTCCAATAATAAAAAGAATGGAACCAGGTCATACGTAATCCGCACAGACAGGATGTTCCAACAGAATAATAAAGAATGGAACCAGGTCATGCGTAATCCGCATAGACAGGATGTTCCAACAGAATAATAAAGAATGGAATAACAATAGAATTCACCAGGCATGCGATAGACCGCACAAATAGGTTATTCCAACAGAATAATAAAGAATAGAATAATAGAAGAATTTCACCATGTATGCGGTACTTTGCATAAACAGGTTATTCCAACATAATAATAAAGAATGGAATAACAACCCTTACGAGTATTGAAAGAAAATAACTCTCTTCATAAATACGAAAGAATAATACCCCTTACCTTAGAAGGAACCGGATATTGGAATAGTGAGGTTGCAGACTTCTTTTCTTCTTTCTCTCTATAATTTCTCTCTATAATAATTGCTTTAAAGCTTTAGTGAATTGGTGAGAAATGAAGGAAGAATGAGCTTCTATTTATAGGAAAATATAGTTTCGATAATTGCACGTTTTGGAGCTCGAAATATTACAGTATAACACCTTCCTCTTTTTCTTCATTTTTAATTTAGTCCTGCAAGTATTATCAAACTTGCACCACCTCCCCTAATAGTAAATAATGAGAATCAATAGTTCAATCATGTGAATCAATAGTTATATTCATATGAAAATACGAATTACAGTATAGTACCTCCATCTATACCTCTATTTTTAACTTAGTCATGCAAGTATTATCAATCTTGCACCAACTGCCCTAATAGTACAAGAATGTGAATCAATAGTACACACATGTGAACAAATAGTTATAATCATGTGAATTAATAGCAATTAATTTCTCATTTATCTGATTAATTACCCGACTGGTCAGTATAACTTCCAGACATCAATTAATATCGAAATAAATGTTGATTTCCACTAACACTAATAATTCCAACACAATAGAACTATCAATTTCATCTTTAATCAACACGAAATTATTCATCATTAATATTATAACTCACAATATTTAACAACCAGGTCGTTCCCAGGAAAGAGGGGGCTTTCCGATAAGGATTTTTCCTTATTAACGCGCAATTAGATGACCAAACCTCTCCTTGACAGAACTTCTAGACATTGTTAAGATTTTAATTTAATAATATGAATAACTTTGTCATCTCAATTATTGATTTAATAATATATCATATTATACAGATGACACGGTGACAATAATTGAATCAATAGTATGAGAGATATAATGCAACAATTACTGTAGCAATAATTGAGTATAACTGAGTGACTTCTCACGTATGCATCAATAACCAATACCGTGTGCTACTATGCAACCACGCGTATTATTATACTTTTACTAACGGGTAGTTCAACAGTTTTAAGGGTAACACTTCCGCCGTTATTTTTATAAAAAGATAATTATGTCGTTTTCTAACTACGACAATACTTCCGTTGTGGGGTCCACCAATGATTGTGCCATCATACGAATATGCTCTGTTAAAATGAATATTCCCCGACCAATCGAATATTATATAACCACTTGCTTACTTTGCAAAATAATTTGTAAATATTACCCACAACTATAACATTATGTCAAATCCACACCATAATATTCAAAAATATATTTCGAGAAAATTATTTTTTATTCAGAAAAGTTGGGGTCTTACAATAGTCATCAATTGACTTTAAATACTTTCAATATATATATAACACATCATGCTCTTTGCAATAAAGATTTAAAAACAGTTAATCATCAAGTTCACATAGCAAATAGGAACTGAAAGACTTGCCTAATCCGTAATTTATGAACTATGACTTAACTGCTTTACGCTTATCTGCACTTCGTGTATTCCTACACAGTTATATAATCATGAATTCACATCCATTAGTCATATATTTCATACATTCTTAATATAATAGTAACGTTACATTGTTTCTTAACTAGGTTTGTAAAACCTTCATTTCACTTTCTCATCATACTCTTAGAATAGCTAGGCATGTATAAGTATACCTTAACCATCCGTACTTGACATCAAATAGGTTGTGATCTATTTTCAAGTTCACATTCAAATTACTTAGCTCCATAATGATTTATTTCAATCAATAAGGCTTAACACTTTCTTTAACAAGATTTGATGTTATAAGCTTTTAAACCATATATTTGTACTAATAAGCCTCTAATAGCATGCTCACATGTATCTATCTCATTTACATGGACATAGCATAGTTTATACTTTTAAAACATGCTTAATAACTTATGTCATGCTTGACTAGTTGAGTGCACATATCATTCATGTTTTAATACTTAGTTTACAAAAGATAATGGAGTTTGTTCTTGAAATCATTTTATCATTACTGATGTAGTATAGCACATATAGTACAACTTTTAAAAACTCTTATCATAAGTAACTAAGTCATGATAACATCTTCTCAAGTTCAAAACCTACCTCATGTAGCATTTATGGACCTTAGTTCTATTATATCAAGTTTCTCTTGAAAACTTTTCTAACACAAGGTCTAACAAGTTTTATCATGAACAAGACACTATAAACACCATATCATGCTCATTTATATTTGAACTCAATCATGTATATAAACCACTAAGTTCAAAACTTATAGAACATAAGTTTCCACAAGGTTTTTTTTTTCTTCAAAATCTTTAAGTTTCTTTTTAAAACACATACTAAGTCATGCCAATAATTTCTATTATGAGCAAGGAAATTTTATATGTTATTTATAATATCATGCATTTACATGTTACATCACTTAGAATAACATATTCCATCGTCGGGAGCACTATACTTGCGTATGTGCTCGTTCGACGCCCTCCGATCGCCTCTGAATACGTAACAGTCACAAAGATGACTATTTTGACCCTTCTTAAAAACCTCAAATTAAAACACTTAAAGAACAAAAGTTGTAGGTGTATTCATCCTCATTCCAGATCATCGTGAATCACCTCAATCGGAGTTCGTATGAAAATGTTATGGTTGTTTTAGTAAAACATGTCCTGTCAAATTTGTTTTCCAAAATTGGTTAGGCAGACTACCCCCCACCGGGGCGGGGGTTTTTACACTAAGGAGGGGAGATTCTGAGACCCCGAATTTTATAAAATGAAAGTATTCAATTTTTTTATAATTATTCTATTTAGTAAATGGTTAAATTGATAAAAGGTTACAGTTAAGGGTGAGATGTGAAAATTTTTCAAAGTATGCAAGTTGTTATAAAATATTCGTTTGGTCGGGGAATATTCTTTTTGTCGGGGAATATCCGTAGGACGACACAATCATTGGTGGACTCCACAACGGAAGTATTGTCGTAGTAAGAAAATGACATAATTATCTTTTTATAAAAATAACAGCGAAAGTGTTACCGTTAAAATTGTTGAACTACTCGGTAGTAAAAGTACAGTAATACACGTGGTTGCATAGTAACACACAGTATTGATTATTGATGCTTACGTGAGAAGTCACTCAGTTATACTCAATTATTGCTACAGTAATTACTGCATCATATTTCTCATATTATTGATTCAATTATTGTCACAATATCATCTACATAATATTTTATATATTATTAAATCAATAATTGAGATGGCAAAGTTATTCATATTATTATTTTCAATATAGACAATGTCTAGAAGTTCTGTCAATGAGATGTTTGGTCACCTAATTGCGCGCTAATAAGGAGAAATCCTTATCGGAAAGCCCCCTCTTTCCTGGGAACGATCTGGTTATTAAATATTGTTAGTTATAATATTAATGATGAATGTTATTAAAAATTGAATTTGAGTTCGGAGTTGAATTTGGAGACGCGAACGTGATATTTGAGTCCATAACGATGAAATTAGTAGAAATAGACTATAAACATAAAATTTGGTGGGGTTGACTTTTTGGTCAAAAAAAGTCAATAGTTGACTTTTTGGAAAAAGTCAAGCTTCAAAATTTCAAAAATGATTTTTTTGAGAAAAATATTTCCATTGTGTTGGGATTGTTAGTGTTAGTGGAAATCGACATTTATTTCGATAGTAATTGATGTTTGGAACTTATATTGACCAACCGGGTAATTAATCGGGTAAATGAGCAATTAATTGCTATTAATTCACATGCTATTAACTATTTGTTCACATGTGTGTACTATTGATTCACATTCATGTACTATTAGGGGAGGTGGTGCAAGATTGATAATACTTGCATGACTAAGTTAAAATGGAGGTATTATACTGTAATTCATATTTTCACATGATTATAACTATTGATTCACATGATTGAACTATTGATTCACATTATTTACTATTAGGGGAGATGGTGCAAGTTTGATAATATTGCAGGACTAAATAAAAAATGAAAGAAAAGTTGAAGGTATTGTACTGTAAGATTTCGAGCCCCAAAACTTGCAATATTCGAAACTATATTTTCCTATAAATAGAAGCTCATTCTTCCTTTATTTCTCACCAATTCACTAAAGCTATAGAGCAATTATTATAGAGAGAAATTATAGAGAGAAAGAAGAAGAGAAGTCTGCTACCTCACTATTCCAAAGATCCAGCTTTCTAAGGTAAGGGTATTATTTCTTTCGTATTCATGAAGAGAGCTTCATTATTCCGTTCTTTATTATTATGTTGGAATAACTTTGTCATGCTGGCAATCTTGCATACATGGTGAAATTCTTCTATTATTCCATTCTTTATTATTTTGTTGGAATATCCCGTCTCTGCATGCGGATTACGCGTGACACAGTTTCGTTTCTTTATTATTACATTTGAATATCCTCGAAATGAATATCACATGCATGCGATTACGCATGACACGGTTCCATTCTTTATTATTACATTGGAATAACTTTTCTGCATGCGGTTTATCACATGCCTAGTGAATTCATTGTTATTCCATTCTTTATTATTCTGTTGGAATATCACATGCGTCTGGTGGATTCGCACGACACGGTTTCCATTCTTTATTATTCTGCATTGGGAATAACTCGTCATGCGTGCGGTCTATCACATGCATGGTGAATTCTTTTATTATTCCATTCTTTATTATTCTGTTAGAATAACATGTCTATGTGGATTACCGCATGCATGGTGAATGATCCTTTGTATCCATTCCTTATTAAATTGTAGAAATGATCTGTCTACGTGGATTACCGCATGGCGGGTGAAAATCCTTTTGCAGTTTCGTAATTTTTCTGACCCTCAAAAATTCTGAAAAATTTTGAAATGATAATTTGATGAGTTTTCTATATTGTGTCCAAAGATGGCGATTTTTGGATGTATAGATTAAGAGTTATGGATTTTATGAGAAAAAGTTATTTTAAAAGTAAACCTTTATAACTCCTTGTGGTTAACTCCAAAATTGGTGAAATTTTTATTGGGAGTACATGTATATAACAGGAGTATACCCTGTAAATTTTAGAATTTTTGGACAAAAGTAACATTTATGATAAATATCTAAATATTCGGAAATTTTGGCCATATGAAAAATAGTAAATGAATTTTAAAAATTTTGAGAAAAATATATGTTCAATTTGGGACTATATTCTGCTAAATCCCATAAAAGAAATATTTTTGGGACTGATTTGGTATTTTTTATGAAAATGAATTAGTTATGAGTAAATGAATTAAATATGTTATGTGAAGTAACAAAATTGGAAAATAGGATTTTATGGCTTGGGAATCTTATATAGGGTATATGCAGATTTTTGATGAGGGATTTGATCATTGGTGATGAAATTTTATGAGTATGGCATTTTTGAATGATTAAAATGCATTATTTGGTTAAGTGTAAACAATTGAATTAAATTGTTTATAAGTTTAAAAAGTGATTAAAATATTGTTATAATATTAATAATATTAGATTATGAGTTTATTAAGTGATTAATAATATTTGGATAAATTTAAAGTCTTTAATATTTATCCTTATTTTCGCTTATATCATGGTCATCATCCTAATGCTTATATTGTGATGAAAGTTATCTTTGGCTTACGTGCAAAGATGGACTGTTAATTATTGGTTTTATAGTTGTATATCTTTGGCTTTGGCTTACGTGCAAAGATGGACTGTCGATTATTGGTTTTATAGTTGTATATCTTTGGCTTACGTGCAAAGATGGACGGTTGATTATTGGTTGTATATCTTTGGTTTACGTGCAAAGATGGACTGTTGATTGTTGGTTTTATAGTTGTATATCATTGGCTTACGTGCAAAGATGGACCGTTGATTATTGGTTGTATATCTTTGGCTTACGTACATTGATGGGCAGTTGTTGGTATGATTATAACTAGGGATTATGCGATATAATCATGACCATTGTTGAAAACACTAATATCCTTGGCCCGTAGTGCATGGATAATTCGTTGTCGTAATACTAATGAATATTCTTTGGCTGTA
The DNA here is from genome assembly GCA_020205615.1 of Panax quinquefolius. Lineage (NCBI taxonomy): Eukaryota > Viridiplantae > Streptophyta > Magnoliopsida > Apiales > Araliaceae > Panax > Panax quinquefolius. The sequence continues at coordinate 107,802,028 of CM035157.1, read as the reverse complement.
GTGCAGGGATGATTCGATGATGTGGATTAATTATTAAGCCAAGTCTCAGCGATAACATATTGATAATACACTTTTAATTCGTAGAAGATAGTAGATATCATGCTCTACTTGACTCTTCTATATACAATTGTATGTCTTTGGCTTGTAGAACAAAGACAAATTGTTGATGAATATCTTTGGCCCGTAGTGCAAAGATAAATTTATTAGTATGATTATGAACAAGAATTGTGATTTGGTATAACCATGATTTTTGATGTTTCGGTGAAGATAAAGCGATGAAAATTATCTTACGTCACACAGGTGCAAAGAGGAATTTAGAATCACAATTATGATTATGAGTTATTCATATGATTGTGGATGAGGAATTGTTGATTGATGTTACGAGGATAAAACATTATTGGTGGACTTTTAACATGGAGAAGATAATAGACACGATGGTCTATTTGACTCTTTAATGGATTGCTCGTTCGCTTCAACTATGGTTGAAAAGTTTTATTATCTACCATATGTTCTAAATCTACGATTTATTACCGATAAAGGCTATTGATGATGTAAATGATATTCTCTCTTCATTTAGTTGTGCTCACCCTTTTGCTTCACAATTCCTTTCAGGTAATAAAAGTGTAGCTGGGTCGAGCGGGGGTAACAGGAGAATAGAACGGTGGTCTATAGCTGTTGAGGTTCTCCCTAAATAGTATGGAAATAATTTTATTGAGAACTTTAGATAAGTGTGTCGTATTGTATACGTTATTTGATATTTAATTTTGGTGAACCGAATAGGGTGAGGTGAACCCAACTTTGGAAGGGTGTTTTGCCACTATCATACAAGATGTCTAATGACATACAACCTCGTGTTATCATAAGACAGGGTTGTGCACATCCACTTGCTGAGTATATCTACGAGCACTACCAATATAATCTTAGAGTTTGTTTGAAATATGATTTTCAATTGGAGACAATGGAGATAATTATAAGTCAAGAGAAGACTCACCATTGGAAAGAAGATGATAGCAATCTTCTTGTTTTTCTTTGGGGACTATTAGGTTGACCAAGGATAATTCGTGGACATATGATATCTATCATAACCTGTAGACAGCATGGCCTCCCATGTACGAAGGTTTCCTTGAGTATTTTCCAAAGATTTTAATTTCTAAAACAGTTATTATCTGTACTTTTATGTAAAGTACCATTGTAAGGTTATGGTCGAGGTACCATGAGAGTTACATACATTTGTATTAAAACTGTGACGCCCCCAAAATAGGTATACATCACCCATCTTGGGTCGCCAGATAAATGGTACAGAATACAAATATAATCTTAAATATACAACAAAAGCTGTGAGTTTTAATAAAAATATTGTCTTCTAGACAATATCCACTCTCAGAATAATTCCTCATTACAATTATTATCACACTATTTCATAGAATAGTGAGGACTACTAATGCTATCATCTGGACCATCACTCCGTCCCCCGACTAGTCCCTGCTACGTTCTCATTTCCTGAAGATAACAATGAAAGAAAGGGTGAGCTCAACTAGCCCAGTAAGAAATATTATGACTAAGATAATGCAGAATAAATTATCATTAGCCTTCAATAATGTTAAACTGATAAAATACAATAGACAACAAGTTTAACTGCAGCGGAATAAGTAATCCTTTAAAAGAGTCAAGTAGAGAATAAAATCTACTATCTTTTATGATTTAAAAGGTTTTTCATCACTTTTATTGCTGAGACTCAGCTTAATAAATAAACCACATCATCGAATCACCCCTGCACTACAGCCAAGGATATTCTTTAGTATCACGACCACAATTATCCATGCACTACGGGCCAGGAATATTTGTGTATTCATCAATGGCCATGATCATGCCAATAACTGTCCATCAATGCACTACGGGCCAATGAGGACTTTTATCACATCATTTGTAACATTACGGTCATGATTATACCGAATAATCCCTGGTCATAATCATACCAAGTCCATCTATGCACTAAAGGCCACAGATGACTTTCAAAAATATAAACACGAGGATGATGACAATGATATAAGAATTCAATAAAACAAGTTCATGAATTAATTTATCCAGGAACTAATAATGTCCAAATTGTCAACATGATACTTCTTTGTAGAGTAAAATTCAAGAATGCTTAGAAGAATATTTCCATGAAAAGATCTTTGGATGAAGCGCTTGAATATCAAGGATATTCCACTAATTTCATGGAGTATAGAAGTCAAAACTTTAACCAACCGAGGTATAATAAAGAATGGAATAACAAAAGAAATCACCATGCATGCGGTTGCCGCATGTACGAGAATATTCCAACGAGAATAATAAATAATAATCCGGTCAAATTGTAAAACACACACGAGATAGGATATTCCAATGAATAATAAAAAAAGCGGAACCGGTCCGGTGTAAAACACATAGAACGAGATATTCCAACGAAATAATAAAAAAAAGAACTGTGTCCAATGTAAAACACATGCGCATGGGATATTCAATAGAATAATAAAGAATGGAATAACATAAGGATTTCACCAAGTATAGGGTATGCCGCGTATACAGGTTATGTATAGGGTATGTCGTGTATATAGGTTATTCCAACAAAATAATAAAGAATAGAATAACATAAGGATTTCACCAAGTATAGGGTATGCCGCGTATACAAGTTATGTATAGGGTATACCACATATACAGGTTATTACAACAGAATAATAAAGAATGAAATAACAAAAGTTCTCTTCATGAATAAGAAAGAATAACACCCCTTACCGTAAAGAAACTGGATATCGAAGTAGTGAAGTAGTAGAAAACTCTTCTTCTTTCTCTCTATAATTTCTCTCTCTCTAGAGTTTCAGTGAATTCGTAAGAAATAATGAAGGAATGCGCTTCTATTTATAGAAGAACTGAGAGTGGCTCTTGGTTTTTACGAAGGGTTAAAATGACTCTTGGTAATATTGAAGAGACAACTACTAGTTGCGAAGGGGCAATTAACTCTTGGAACACCGAAGAGGCAAATAACTCTTGGAAAGCTGAAGGGTCAAATAACTCTTGGAAAACTGAAAGGACAAGTTACTATTAAAACTTTAAATCAACGATCCATATTGATTTACTATTATAATTTCAATCAACGGTCTAAAAAATTTGCACATCTCCTCTTGGAATAATATTGTACCCAAATACCCGAATGCATAATACTAGAGTGAATAGTAATCAGGTGAATAGTAACTCATGAATAGAAAATCATGAATAGTAACTCGTGAATAGTAACTCGTGAATAGTAACTCATGAATAGTAACTCTGACACAAAAAAGTGCCCCAAATACCCGATTGAACAATATAACCTCCAGACATCAATTATTATCGAAATAAATGTCAATTTCTACTAACACAAATAATCTCAACACAATGAAACTATCAAATTCATCTTTAATCAACACGAACTTATTCACCATTAATATTATAACTCACAATATTTAGCAACCAGGTTGTTCCTAGGAAAGAGGGGGCTTTCCAATAAGGATTTCTCCCTATTGGCATGCAATTAGGTGACCAAACCTATCCTTGACAGAACTTCTAGACATTGTAAATATTGCAATTTAATAATATGAATAACTTTGTCGTCTCAATTATTTATTTAATAATATAACATATAATGCAGATGATACTATGACAATAATCGAATCAATAATATGAGAGATATGATGCAACAATTACTGTAGCAATAATTGAGTATAACTGAGTGACTTCTCACGTAAGCATCAATAATCAATACTGCAGGTGCTATTATTATGCGACCACGTGTATTACTGTACTTTTACTACCGGATAGTTCAACAGTTTTAACTATAACACCTCCGCCGTTATTTATAAAATATTTTTGTCATTTTCTCAATCCGACAATAATTCCATTATGGGGTCCACCAATGATTGTGCCATTGTACGAATATTCCCCGACATAAAGAATATTCCCTGACCAATCGAATATAATATAACAATTTACATACTTTGCAAAATTTATAAATACTACCCACAACTATAACTTTATCTCAAATTCACACAATAATATTCAAAAAAATATTTCGAGAAAATTAAATCTTTATTCATAAAATTTGGGGTCTCACAATCTCCTCTCCTTATGAAATTTCGCCCTCAAAATTTACGTACGTACCTGGTATGCCAAACAGATGAGGACACTTCGTCAGATCCTATCTCTTGAGGTATAACCTTTAAGCGTAGAATATATTCCAGTATTTTAACAGGTACATCTTCATACGTTGAATTATCCGCTATTGATTCAATTATTGTCACAGTATCATCTACATAATATTTTATATAATATTAAATCAATAATTGAGACGACAAAGTTATTCATATTATTATTTGCAATATTGACAATGTCTAGAAGTTTTGTCAAGGAGAGGTTTGGTCACCTAATTGCGGCGCCCAATAAGGAGAAATCCTTATCGGAAAGCCCCTCTTTCACGGAACGACACGGTTTGTTAAATATTGTGAGTTATAATATTAATGATGAATGTTATTAAAAATCGAATTTGAGTTCGGAGTTGAATTTGGAGACGCGGACGTGATATTTGAGCCCGGAACGATTAAATTAGTAGAAATAGACTATAAACACAAAATTTGTTGGGGTTAATTTTTTGGTCAAAAAAGTCAATACTTGACTTTTTTGAAAAAAAGTCAAACTTTGAAATTTCAAAAATGAATTTTTTGAAAAAAATATTTCCATTGTGTTGGGATTGTTAGTGTTAGTGAAAATCAACATTTATTTCGATAGTAATTGATGTCTGGAAGTTATATTGACCAACCGGGTAATTAATCGGGTAAATAAGCAATTAATTGCTATTAATTCACATGCTATTAACTATTTGTTCACATGTGTGTACTATTGATTCACATTCATGTACTATTAGGGGAGGTGGTGCAAGATTGATAATACTTGCATGACTAAGTTAAAAATGGAGGTATAAATGGAGGTACTATCATCAGTAATTCATTTTTCACATGATTATAACTATTGATTCACATGATTGAACTATTGATTTACATTATTTACTATTAGGGGAGGTGGTGCAAGTTTGATAATACTTGCAGGACTAAATTAAAAATGAAAGAAAAGTTGAAGGTATTGTACTGTAAGATTTCGAGCCCCAAAAGTGGAATTATCGAAACTATATTTTCCTATAAATAGAAGCTCATTCTTCCTTCATTTCTCACCAATTCACTAAAGCTATAGAGCAATTATTATAGAGAGAAAGAAGAAGAGAAGTCTGCTACCTCACTATTTCAATATCCAGTTTCTTCTAAGGTAAGGGGTATTATTTCTTTCGTATTCATGAAGAGAGCTTCTGTTATTCCATTCTTTATTATTATGTTGGAATAACCTGTCTATGCGAAGTACTGCATATATGGTGAAATTCTTCTATTATTCCATTCTTTATTATTTTGTTGTAATATCCTGTCTATGTGGATTACGCATGACCTGGTTCCGTTCTTTATTATTCTGTTGGAATATCCTGTTTGTGCGGATTACGCATGACCTGATTCCATTCTTTATTATTCTGTTGGAATAACCTGTCTGTGCGGTTTATCGCATGCCTGGTGAATTCTGTTGTTATTCCATTCTTTATTATTCTGTTGGAATATCCTATTTGTGCGGATTACGTATGACCTGGTTCCATTCGTTATTATTCTGTAGGGAATAACCTATCTATGCGGTCTATCACATGCATGGTGAATTCTTCTGTTATTCCATTCTTTATTATTCTGTTGGAATAACCTGTTTATGTGGATTACCACATGCATGGTGAATTATCCTTTGTATTCATTCCTTATTAAATTTTAGAAATGATCTGTCTACATGGATTACCGCATGGTGGGTGAAAATCCATTTGCAGTTTCGTAATTTTTCTGACCCTCAAAAATTTTGGAAAAATTTGAAATGATAATTTGATGAGTTTTCTATATTGTGTCCAAAGATGGCGATTTTTGGATGTATAGATTAAGGGTTATGGATTTTATGGGAAAAGACTATTTTAAAAGTAAACCCTAATAACTCCTTGTGGTTAACTCTAAAATTGGTGAAATTTTTATTGGGAGTACATGTATATAACATGAGTAGACCCTGTAAATTTTGGAATTTTTGGACAAAAATACAATATATGATAAATGTCTAAATATTTGGCAGTTTTGGCCATATGAAAAATAGTAAATGAATTTTGAAAATTCTGAGAAAAATATATGTTCAATATGGGACTATATTCTGCTAAATCCCAGAAAAGAAATATTTTTGGGACTGATTTGGTATTTTTCATGAAAATGAACTAGTTATGAGTAAATGAATTAAATATGTTATGTGAAGTAATAAAATTGGAAAATAGGATTTTATGGCTTGGGAATCATATATAGGGTATATGCAGATTTTTGATGAGGGATTTGATCATTGGTGATGAAATCTTATGAGTATGGCATTTTTGAATGATTAAAATGCATTATTTGGTTAAGTGTAAACAATTGAAATAAATTGTTTATAAGTTTAAAAAGTGATTAAAATATTGTTATAATATTAATAATATTAGATTATGAGTTTATTAAGTGATTGATAATATTTGGATAAATTTAAAGTCTTTAATATTTATCCTTGTTTTCGCTTATATCATGGTCATCATCCTCATGCTTATATTGTGATGAAAGTCATCTTTAGCTTACGTGCAAAGATGTACTGTTAATTATTGGTTTTATAGTTGTATATCTTTGGCTTACGTGCAAAGATGGATGGTTGATTATTGGTTTTATAGTTGTATATTTTTTGCTTACGTGCAAAGATGGACGGTTGATTATTGGTTGTATATCTTTGGCTTACGTGCAAAGATGGACTGTTAATTATTGGTTTTATAGTTGTATATCTTTGGCTTACGTGCAAAGATGTACTGTTTATTATTGGTTTTATAGTTGTATATCTTTGGCTTACGTGCAAAGATGAACCGTTGATTATTGGTTGTATATCTTTGGCTTACGTGCATTGATGGGCATTTGTTGGTATGATTATAACTAGGGATTATTCGGTATAATCATGACCTGATGGTATAATTATTGGTGGACTTTTAACATGGAGAAGATAATAGACCTGATGGTCTATTTGACTCTTTTAATGGATTGCTCGTTCTGCTGCAACTATGGTTGAAAAGTTTTATTATCTACCATATGTTCTAAATCTCTGATATATTACTGATAAAGGCTATTGATGATGTAAATGATATTCTCTAATGGGCTAGTTGTGCTCACCCTTTTTGCTTCACAATTCCGTTTACGTAATAAAAGTGTAGCTGGGTCGAGCAGGAGTAACAGGAGAATAGAACGGTGGTCTATAGCTGTTGAGGTTCTCCTTAAATAGTATGGAAATAATTTTATTGAGAACTTTAGATAAGTGTGTCGTATTGTATACGTCATTTGATATTTAATTTTAGTGAACCGGATAGGGTAAGGTGAACCCAACTTTGGAAGGGTGTTTTGCCACTATCATATAAGATGTCTAATGACATACAACCTCGTATTATCATAAGACAGGGTTGTGCACATCCACTTGCTGAGTATATCTACGAGCACTACCAATATAATATTGGAGTTTGTTTGAAATATGATTCTCAATTGGAGACAATGGAGATAATTATAAGTCAAGAGAAGACTCACTATTGGAAAGAAGATGATAGCAATCTTCTTATTTTTTCTTTGGGGACTATTGGTTCAACCAAGGATAATTCTGTGGACATATGATATCTATCATAACCTAGACGCATAGCCTCCCATGTACGAAGGTTTCCTTGAGTATTTTCCAAAGATTTTAATTTCTAAAACAGTTATTGACTGTACTTTTATGTAAAGTACCGTTGTAAGGTTGTGGTCGAGGCACCATGAGAGTTACATACATTTGTATTAAAACTCACAGGTTTAAGCGTGGGTAAGTATTACTCGCATTTACGTTCAACAGTTGTATAAATGAAGTTTGTATTTGATTTTTATAGTGTGATATCTGGCTACTCAAAATGGGTCGTGTGGACCTATTTTAGGGGCGTTACACGGTAGATCCAGTCCAACCCCGAAGATAACCTCGGGGGATCCAGTTCAATGCCCGGAGTCAACCCCGGGAGGTCAAACCAACCTTAGAGAAAACCTTGAGGACTGTCAAAGTCAACAGCAAGCCAATCTCAGAGATAACCCTGAGAAAAGACCGCTACAACTGCATCAAAGCCGGAGACAACCCCAGGAAGGGAAAAATGATCATTTTGCAAACTTAACATCATTTCAACTCATTTTAACTCAAACTGCTTCAAAAGAAATCTCACAAGAACCATAGCTTAAATCCCGTGTGAAAATTGCACAAGACAGCTCAACGGATAGATTGTGAAGACTTGGAGATTTGGCCATAGACCCATTATCCCAGATTCAGAAAATGTCTAATCATATGTCATTGTGTAGCTCTCGTTAACGACTTTCGGGAAAGGTACAGCACACCTCCATCGGATGCCCAGATTGAAAGTTTTGAAGGTTTGAGCTGATAACGCATCGTCTGAGTGCATGTACATTGAGATGACAGGACCCGCTAAGCCCGGGGCAACCCAAGCAGCCGCGGGTTGACCGACGGCCAACTTGGTCTATAAATAGACCCCCCACATTAGCACATTTGAAAAAAAAAGAAAAGAGAGAAAACTATGTCCATTTCAACCCTTAACCTCTTTTAGAGTGCTCCAAACTTTGTGATTCTTCTTTCTAAACACTTGTAAGATCGTATTCTACAACATATCAAAATTTAATCGGTGGAAATCGAGTTTTCAAGCTCCAAAAGTGATATGAAGTCTTCTTGGCAGCCCACTATAAGATTTTTTAGATTTTGTGCTTTCTTGCGCTTTGATATATATATATATATATATATATATATATATTAAGATTATCACCGATTAGTTACGTCCGGATCGTCAATCTGTAGCTTGCAATAAAAAGCCACTAAGTGAACTCCAGGCTAAACTAAAAAATGTAAATATATATATATATATATATATATATTTCCATTCCATAGTCGTGCCTGGATTTCCAATTCGTGACAGTTGATTGTCTTTATATATATATATATATTTACTTCTTTTAAATATCTACTTGAACTGCTTTTGTAATGTAGATATTTAATATTCTAGCCTGTGGACTAGATTTATCAAAATCTAGCCATCTCTAACTTTTAACCGGTTCAAATTGACTAAACTAGAACCGTTGAAGCTAGAATGGTTTAGATTTATTTAAATCTAGTTTTCTTTCTAGTTTTTGTAAATATTTATCAATCGTGTGAGCCTACGAGCCATGAGGATTACGATTCAGCTTGCGAATCTAGATCTGGTTCCCACGATGAACACTTTTCAGCTGCAGCGGGCTTGTAAATTATTTATGGTGTCTGGACATCCTTGGATGGCTTTCATGCCCATAATGGGCCCGACATTGCTATGCATCTTATTTTCTTGAAGATGCTTCGCATCTCAAAAATAAAATCAATCGAGCTGAATACAGAATAAAATGAAGTATCAAAGGTCTCAATTACTATTGAGCATAAAGGTTTGAAAACATGTTTTCCAAAACATCATTGCTATATCTTGCTTAAAATTGAAATTTTATACAAATCAAACACTTTGTGTATAGGTGCAAACGAGGCATAGCACTACTTCTAGATAAATGAACATAGGCCCAATAAACACACAAACACACATGCATATTAATTAGGGAAATTAAAAAGTTCTGGTAACCGTGTTTTCACGGAAGTCGGGGGGTGCCTAACGCCTTCCCCCCGCTTAATAATGCCCCCGAACTCTATGAATCTTGGTTTCCAAGGTTTGCTAAACAGAGTCCAACCATTGGGCCTTTGTGTAAACCTTTTCAAAAATTGGTTTAGTTGGTACAACCATTTCAAATTTACCAACTGGCGACACTGATTTTCAAATCATCGACATTTATATGTCGGACCTTTTTCAAACTCGCCTTTTCAAACAAAACTCAACAAAATAGAGAACAAAAAAGGGCGAGAACAGAAAGAGGGTACAATTTTCCCGATGTCGACAGGTGGCAACTCTGCTAAGGACAATAGAGGGCTTAAGCCGCTGTTCAACATTTTCAAAAACACTTTTTAATCTGCTTGTGTGTGAATGCTGCATTTACATTGAATGGATGTGTACGAATGCTTTATTTACTGCATTTTAGTGCCTCGCACAATATCTACCTGTGGTATTAGTGCTTCACAAAATGTCATCATTTCATACGATGAGACATGATGTATGTGAATGTATGTTATGTGATTCCTCCACCAAGAGGCAAACCCGTTGGTGTTTGATTACTGGACTTAAGGGTGACTAATCTCGCGAGGCTCAAGAAAGGCACTACCTAGATCCGCTCCAATTGAAAGATCGGATTAATTTCTCATCCAGTAAATTGCAATGATCTGGAGACCTTCATGCAAAAAAGCCGTGAGAGTAGCCTAAGATAGGTCAGTCTCTGATAAACCAAATGCAAAGGGAAGTCTCTTCATGCCTTTCCCTTTCATTTCCATGTAAATTACATGTAAATCCTAGTGTAATGTAAAAAATAGAGGAAGATGTAAATATGCATTCCTTTTCTTATCAAGACCTGTTATGCTATCCTGTCATCAAAATAACTGGCATCTAATTTGTAGGAGAATATTAAAAAAACTCCTAAAACAGACACATTGCATAACATACAACTTCTTAATGTTTATCCAGACTAAACTACATAGTCTTTTTGTAGGGAAACAATTGGTCCTGTTACCCGCTCATAGTCCAAAAAGGCACTAAGCCCACTTTTAAATATGGCTACAAGTGCCCAGCCTGAACCAACTCCTCTTTCCCTAGAAGAGTTCGAGGGATTAAGAAATTAGATATCAGAATTGGTTATCTTTTTGAAAGAACTAAACAAGCAAACTCAGGGTCCACAAATACCCATTCAAACAGAATTCTCTGTACATGGAGGAATCCAGGGTCCTGACAAAGAAGTTTAGATACCTGAGTATCAGACTGAAAAATCCAACAAAATCCCTGAAATCACCCATCTTAAAGAAGATCAAGAAACTGGTGATATTCGGAAGAAAGTCTAACAAATGGAAGAAACCATTCGGTCAATCAAAGGGACTGGAGCACATGGAAGCGTGACTTATTCAGACCTTTGCATCTTTCCAAGGGTTCATTATTCAGACAAGTTCAAAACTCCCAATTTTGAGAAATCTAACAGATTGAGAGATCTTTACACTCATTTAAAAGTGTTCATTGGAGACTTGGATTCTATGCCTAGGATCTAAAACTGAGAATGCAATTATTTCAAAATCGTCTAACTAGAGAAGCCATAACATGGTATGCCAGATTAGACAATTTCAAAATCCATAGCTGGGAGGAACTAGCCCATGCTTTTCTAAACTAATATAGTTTCCAAACAAAAATGGCTCCAGATAGATATCAAATCACCAAAGTCAAAAAACAGAACATGAGTCATTCAGAGAGTATGCCCAAAGATGGAGGCGTTTGGCTGCTCAAGTAATCCCATCCATGACAGAAACTGAGATGGTAATGACCTTCATAGACATTCAAGAAGCTCCATTTTATGAGAGGGTCCTAGCAAACATAGGAAAATCATTCTTAGAAATGATCAAACACGGAGAAATGGCTGAGATGGGGTTAAAATCTGGGAAGATTCAAGACCTCACTGCTTTAAAAGTCGTGGCTGAGCACATTCAAGCTGGAAATTATGGGAATAACCCCCGGAGGGCCCAGAAAAAAAAAGAAGAGGATGTCTCATTAGTGTTTCAAGGAAAAACTCAAAGAGGAAATCAAAACTTGCCCATTCAAATGAGAAACTATTCCCCTTTTCAAGCATAATCCTCAAACCCTCCATTGTAAAAAGGTAGAGAAGTCAGACATCCAAGAGTTTTCACACCCTTAGGGGACTCATTCGAAAACATATTCAAGCTTCTGACAGCGCAGAGGAAAATTTTCCAGCTCCTTCCACCATCCAATCTGAGTGGAAAGAATTTTAATACAAGCAAGAAATATGCTTATCATTTTGGAGCTCCGGGTCACGACACCCAAGATTGTTGGGCCCTCAAACATAAAATTCATGATCTGATAGATAGTGGTGAGATCATGGTAATAAAGCCAGAACAACCACATGTGCAAGATAACCCTCTCCCTCAACATAAGAAAGAAAATGTTAACATGATCAACAGAGGGAGTGGATAAAGTTCTAATTACCTCAGATATGTGGGTGGTTCTCCCCAAACCAATAAAGATAATTTTGATAAGTGGGATTATTTAGAATTCCAATTTATGATAGAACGGGAAATGAAGTCTATCAATGATGGGTTAATCAACTGGTCGAACTGGAGATACATCAGCACCAAGTTACACGGCAGCTGCTTAGTTAGGAGCATACAAGCCTCCTCTCCCTTATCATAAAGAATCAATAACAAGCCAAAGAGAATGAAACCTTGGAGGAAAAACTTGCAAGAAAAACAAGATCACAGACCCGTCGAGACTATGCGAACCAAAGGGATTTCACCCCTTTGGGCTAACCGATGGAGGAAATTTTGCAGATGTTGATCAATGAAGGGAAGATCACAACACTATTACCCCAAATCAATCCACATTCAAAGAGATTTGATGCTACCAGGGTTTGTCAATACGACTCTAATACTCGTGGTCATAGCACGGAAAGTTACTGGGCACTTCGTCATCTCATCCAAAATATGATTGACATCGATGACCTGCAAATGGCAGATAATGTCACCGTATTGCCTGAGGATGGGAAGATATTTCCTCCAAGAACACAGAGATGGAGGGAAGTCATAACAGTCATATCCTTTTAAGGAGACTTGTCTACAACACCTCTTACAATTCAAGCAATGAAGCTCAAAGGAGTGAAAAACCCTTTGAAGGTGGTGACACTAAAACCACTAGTATTGTCATTCAAGTCGCATTATCCTATCATCAGCTTGAAAAAAGTCTCATGGAACTATGGGGAGGTTGAGGGATTAACGTCAAATCAAACTTCTGTAGTATTAAAAGAAAACCTGTTGTATCTACCTCAGCGAGTGATGAAACTAGTCATCAAGTCCAAGGGGAAAGTGCCCAAGGAGAAAATTAAAGATTTCCTCCGCAAGATGGGGAATAATGAAGCCAAGGTGGTGCAAAGCTTAAAAGAATCACCTCAACAAATAGCCATTCTGGAATTGGTATTCTCTTATGAAGATCATCGCAAGGTCTTAATGAAGATACTAGAAGAATCCTACCTGCCAAAGACAGTGGAAACTGAAAAGTTTCATCATTTGGTAGATCACATTTTCAACAACAATGTGATATTTTTTACTGATGATGACATACCCCCCGAAGGGACGGGTCATTACAAGCCACTGCACATAGCAGTGATGTCTTCAGGATATGTGGTCGGAGGTGTTTTAATAGATGAATGATCTTCTTTAAACCTCTGCCCTTATTCCACGTTAGAAAGAATGGAGATTAATCCCAACCGGATCTGAAGCAGCCACATGATCATAAGAGCCTTCAATGGGTCTCGGCAAAATGTTGTAGGAGAGATTGAACTGCCAGTGGAGATCAGTCCACATACCTTCTACATATCCGATCCTTTCAAGTGCTCAACATCACCACAAGATATAATTTGTTGTTGGAAAGGCCATGGATCCATATGGTAGGAGTCGTTCCATCCACTCTTCATCAACAGGTCAAGTACATCATCAACGGTAATCTAGTCATTGTCAATCCTGAACCAGAATATCATGTCCATGTTTAATGTGATATGTCTCTAATCAGTCTCAATGAAGGAGTTGAGCCTCTCAACTTCCAAGCCCTCGAGGTGAGCAAAACTCACTATCAACCTATCGAGGCTCACGCTCTGAAGCCCAAATTTTCCACCAAAGTATTGTCGGCAAGTCAGGAAATGATATCCTTTGGTTTCTAGCATGGACAAGGGTTAGGGAAAAATCAGTAAGGAATCAGAAGCCCAATTCAAATTCCCAGTCAAACAGGGAAGGCCGATTAGGCTATTCCTCTGGATCAAATCGTCGGAACCCACACAAGCATCCATCGATTCCTCCCTCTTCAATTTTGCTACCTAATCTTATAGACGCAAGATCTATAAGGCCTTTTAGGAAAATTCATATTTCCGTGGCGGGTATGCTGATTCCTAGGCCCAGATCGGCTAGTGGAAAGAAGTCCTAATTCCAGACCCATACATTAAGGAAAGGAATTAGAGACTCAAACAAGAAGTAAAGAGCCGATTGTCAAAGATGTACTTCCTGGTATATACCGAGGGTATGAACGAGGATATCTCAGATAATGACTGCTCAGAAAATTAGATCTTGATCCCTTGCATCAATAGGGATAAGGAGAACCGATCAAAGTAAAAAACTGACCTTGATATGGACTCAATCATGGTCATCATCTAAGAGGAGGAGGATGACAACCACCCCTTCATCACAACTTTCCACCATGACTTGACCCTAGGCAATTGGAGCAGCACTCCTTGCATTTGCTGAAAAGGGTAAAAAGGGCAGAAAATCTCAGTCCTGCTATGTAGATATTATTAACTGCTTACATTTGTTGCATAGTACTTGCAGTTACTTTTGTCCTACTTTTGCTAACATTTTGTATGATCAAATAATCTCATATATTGAGTGAAAGCATTTTATTTTCAAGACTCCAGAGTTAGGTTTGTCTAGCCTTGCTGATGGAATGCCAAATCTCCCCAATGACTATAACTTTGATGTAAAGTTGGACTTAGGCTTAATAGAGATTGAGCAAGAGGACTATGAGGTGCCTGAGAAGATCAAAGAATGCGTCAAAGATAAACTCAAACCAAACCTTGATCAAACCACCTCTGTCAACATCGGAGCCTCAAAAAACCCTAAACAAATCTAGATTGGCATGGACCTTACCCCATGCCAAAGGAAAGACCTGGTTGCTTTACTGACCCAGTTCTAGGATGTGTTTGCATGGTCTCATGAAGACATGATCTGGTTGTCTATTGATATTGTCATTCATCACCTGCCCATTAAAGAGTTATTCAAGCTAGTCAAATAGAAGGCGATTGAAACCTGAGTGGAGTTTGAAAGTTAAAGAAGAAATTGTCAAACAATTCAAAGCCAACATCACCATGGTATCAACTTACCCTGAGTGGCTATCCAATATAGTTCCCATACCTAAGCCCGGAGGAAAGGTACGCGTGTGCGTGGATTACAAGGATTTGAACAAAGTTTGTCTCAAAGATAATTTCCTAGTACCTTTTATCCAAATACTCATAGACAACACGACTCAGTATGTCATGTACTCTTTTGTTGCCTGATTCATTGGGTACCATCAGATCATGGTTGCTGAAGAGGACCGGGCCAGAGAAGACATCTTTCATCACTCTCTGGGGAACCTTTTGCTACATACGGTTATCATTCGGCCTTATCAATGCCGGTGCTACCTATCAGCAAGCCATGATAGCTCTCTTCCATGATTTAATGCACAAAGAAATAGAAGTCTATGTGGATGACATCATCGTCAAACCCAGAGGGAAGAGGACCACATAGACCATTTCAAAAAGATTTTCAACCGGTTGCGTAAATGCAACTTGAAGCTGAATCCGGCCAAGTGTGCCTTTGGTGTCAAGTCAGGAAAGTTGCTAGTATTTCTAGTGAGCCACAAAGGCATTGAGTTGGATCCTGCCAAAATATAAGCCATCACTGAGATGTCCATGCCTCGGACAGATAGCGAAATACAAGGATTTCTGAGGAGAATCAATTTCATAAATAGATTCATCTCCCAACTCACAGCAACGTGTGAGCCCATCTTCAAGATGTTAAGGAAAAACTCCTTCAAGAAGTGGAATGAAGAGTGTCAAAAAGTCGTGGATCGAATAGTTGAGCCTGGATCGAATATCCGTGGCTTTTATTACTTATATATATATATATATTTACTTTTTCTGTCTGTCCTGGAGTTCACTTCGTGTCCTTTTACCGCTTATATATATATATTTACATTTCCAGTTTGGCCTGGAGTTCACTTCGTGGCCTTTTATTGCTTTTATACATATATATTTTCATTCCATAGTCCTGCCTGGATTTCCAATTCGTGGCAGTTGATTGTTTATATATATATATATATATACTGCTTTTAAATATCCACTTTAACTGCTTTTGCAATATAGATATTTAAAATTCTAGCCCGTGGACTAGATTTATCTAAATCTAGCAATCTCTAACTTTTAAATTTCGTCCTCGGAATCACAATACTGAACCTTTCCCACTCAGTTTAAGTATATTCTTTCTTGATCATGTTAATTCCCTCTTAGTAGCCTTATTTTGTAATAGTGAAATATATTATTTTTCCACATATCATAACATATATTAACATACATATAAATATGTATCTCCAAATATTTAATAGCTTTCGCTATTTTATACATAATCTCTTGTTATTGTGAAAGGTCCTAAAATTTTTGGACTTATCCTTTTATCTTTTGACCCTCTCCGGAGTCTACTTCCTTTTATCACTATCAATGTCTATCCATTTTGAAATCATCTATATCTTAATTTTGACATCCCTTATGCCTTTCTTATTATCATAAGACCATCTGTGTTTATTTTTGTTATGACACATTATCAGTGACTAGCTTCTTACGACATATCACCTATGTCTATAACACAACACCAGTGTCTGACTCTATGACACATAACCAGTGTCTACTTTGTTATGCAAAAATCTTTATTCCTCATAACTTTACTTTTTTTCTTCTTCAAGGATTTATAAACCATCGTTGTATTCTACGACCTACTTCCTCTTAAGGAAGTTCATTCTTTCTATACCCAATCTCCAAAATAGAAATTGCCCACAATTGATTAATAATTGTGATGCAATATGAATAATTCTAGAATTCAAAAGATTCACTTAAAAAGAGCTTTTCTATATCATGATAAAGGTCATAAAGACTATAAACTTTGTTTCTGAAAAGGTTTCAATAGAAATCTATCTGCAAACTGACATATCTTACTGACATATAGTGATCATCCTGTTTATGCACTGTGTTGATCCATAATATCTTTGCCACTATTTCGTGCAAACAGAATTCCTAATTTAAGGGTATTTTGTGTTGATCAACACTATCTTAATGGAATAATTTCTTTCAGTTCCTCTTTATCGTCCCCAGGACGCAATATAAATCTTAACGACATTTGTGTTCATCATTTGTCTTTAGCACATAGAACATCTTGTCCCAATTTAGGGATGTTCATATCCAGTCTAGAGTCCATACTTAATCAATTTAGTTGGACAATTCAAAAGCTTAATATAAAAGAAATATCTGAATCTGTGTCTAGCCGATTCAAATGGCATTTGACACTTCTTTAATTAGTAAAACACTGAAAATCATTTTATGACTTTGTCATACTACATCATACCATAGTGGGCTGACGATATGTAGATCACACCTAACACTAGATTAAGCTGCATTGATGACTTCATCATTTATCATATCTATATCATATTAATGATGGATTGATGACTATATAAAATATATTTTGATATTTTCAACTATTGTCTAGCTAAAACAATTAGCGTAAACTCTTCTTTAAACGGTTTAAAACCATTGAAAATCATTTTTGGTGTTATCATGTCGCAACAGGTAACGATGTGGTAGTGGCTCGAAGTCCACATCCATACCCTTGTCATCGTGTGTTGCTGATAACAAAAATTCATTTGTATTTCTAAATGCACATCAATATGAATTTAGCTTGATTTCAAAAATTTCGAGATCTAGTATAGCTAGAAGATTTGGAATATCATCCATTTCTCCTTTATCAGCTTCAACTTCTTCCATTGTCTCACTATGAAATAATTCTATCTAACTCTAGCACCATCAATACTCAATCTACTATAATTAATTAGCTCTTATTCCATAATATTCCTATACCTTAGTACAATTCATCAATATTACCACACATTATGTGTTTAGGAACTTGCCATAAAAATATGAGTTTAAGAACTTATCCTAGCAATATGTAGTCCAAGAACCAATCAAGGATTGTCCATACGCTTAGGGGTTCAAAAACATGTCATATGATTATGAGTCACAAAGTTATCATACATATGAGTTTAAAGAACTCGCACCTAATCTTATATCCTATAATTATTAAATATACATATGAGAAAAGAATCACCTTCTCACCATAAATACACTGATAATGCGACACCAACATTTCAACGATTATCAGTGTGATAAACTAAGTGGTTGTTAAACCAAACACAAAACTCTAGCCCATACAAAAGTTTGTACAACTCAGCTACCACATGAGTCCTCAATTGAAATCCCACTTAATCCCATCAAATCTTATCTTGTTCTTTGCTCAATATAAATTTTATTTAATTTGTATTTCATCATCTATAACTCTTTTCGAGTTTTATTCTTGTACTATTACATAGTACCATTTCCATATAGCCATTCTGCTATAAATTTTCAATCATTCGATTGATTACCTATCCTTCATTGACTTAATCAGATCACGTCGTGATCTTATCTTATAATTGTGTTATATTACGATTCTTTCTCATTCTATGATCATTTCATTTTTACGATCTTCTTATCTTCTTTCCAATCATATTATTTTATGATTATTCGAATCAAGTGTCCCCTGATCCTCTATTTCTTGCCTTTTAAGATTCTTCTTTGAATCTGTGCATATTATATTAATGCATTCTTTATGAATTTATGCATTCATTTAATATCATTTAAACCGCATTCAAGTTTATGCTTAACATCTTTTTCCTTTTCATCTATCTTGTTTATGGTTATAGCCTAAGGTACGCTTACCTAAGGTTTATAACCCATAGCTCTGATACCAACTATAACGATCCCAAAATTGGGACTATTTCTCTCCCCGATCTTGTGCGTTAATATTATCTTGTTCTAGCTTTAAAACATTATTTATTGTTAAAATAGTTAAAAATGCTGAATAAATATTTTTTTTTGTCATTCATCGTTCCCTGAATCACAACCTTTACGATTCTTCTTTATACTAAAATCATATTTATGATATGATTTGTATAATCTGAGTAAACGTATTAAAAACTTAAGTCTCACTACTTAATATCTTTTCTATCGATGATTCACTTATTTCAAAATCATATTTATTCTCATTTCAGAATAAACATTCTTTATCCATTCAACATTTCAAACTATACATAACTGCCAATTACATTTAACAAAACTATTAATCATAGCTTTATACCATTTTTAATTCAAGGAAATGTATTCATTTTGCACATCGTTCAATCTTCATCATCCGTATAACAAGTAATATTGCTTAACATCATTAACCTACAAAAAAAATTATGTTTGCAAGATTGAGCTCGACAGCCCAACAAATTTAACAGTTTATCATGTTTCACATAGCACCTAATTCCATATGCACCATATGTCCTTTACTATGCATATCCACAAGCAACATATTTTCTTTACTATGCATATCTGCATGCAAGTTATATTCTTTACTATGCATATCCTACATGCATCAATAATTCCTTGCAATACATACATTCATGCATTATATGTAAGACCCCAACTTTTATAAATAAAGATGAATTTTCTATAAATATTATTTTTGAATATTATGGAATAAATTTGATATAATGTTATAGTTGTGGGTAATATTTATAAATTTTGCAAAGTAAGCAAGTTGTTATAAAATATTCGTTTGGTTGGGGAATATTCTTTTTTGTCGGGAATATTTATGCGACGGTTCAATCATTAGTGGACCCCATAACGGAAGTATTGTCGTAGTTAGAAAACGACAAAATTATCTTTCTATAAAAATAACGGCAGAGGTGTTACTAGATTAAAACTGTTGAACTACCCCAAGAGTAAAAGTACAAGAATGTCTGGCGTAGTTGTATAGTAGCACGATATTGATTATTGATGCTTACGTGAGAAGTCACTCATTATGCTCAATTATTGCTACGATGGTTGCTACATCATATCTCTTATATTATTGATTCAATTATTGTCACAAAGATCATCTCATATAATATGTTATAGTATTAAATCAATAATTGAGACGACAAGTTATAAATGATTAATAATTGTTGAAAGATTTAATATGTGTTGATTAAAAATAAAATGATTTGTGGTAATATTTATTCAATCCTTGATGTATATAAAGAGTCTGTTATGAGACGTTTGTGGTAAGTTTGATTATTTTATAGGGGGGCCATATGTCATCATCTAAGAGTCTCTTCGTCAATAGTAATTATCTTCGTCAATAGTAATTACCTTTGTGAATAGTAATTACCTTCGCCAATAGTAATTACCTTTACCAGACGTCAAACCACTTGCCGTTTCATATTACAGGCGTCGAACCACTTGTCATTTCACATTACAGGCGTCGAACCACTTGTCGTTTCACATTACAGGCGTCAAACCACTTTTCTTTTTACATCACCAGTCGTCAAGCCACTTGCCTTTTCACATGGCAGGTGCTAAGCTAGAAATCTTCTATAAATAGAGGCCTAGTGCTTCATTATTTTCACTTAATTCATTCAAGCTATAGAGAGAAAAGTATAGAGAGAATAAGAGAGAAGAAGATGAGTATTTTGTTACTACACTATCTGCGCAGATTCAATCTCCTACCAAAAGTAAGGGATATTATTCTTTTGTATTCATGAAGAGAACTTCATTATTCCATTCCTTATTATTCTCATTGGAATAACTCAGATACGCCGAGACTACCCTATACTTGGTGACATTCTTCTATTATTCTGTCTTTATTATTCATTGGAACATCCTTGCTGCGTGTGTTTTACACGGACATGGTTCCGCTTCTTTATTATTATTCATTTGGAACATCCTGTTTGTGTGTTTACACCTAACTGGTTCCATCTTTATTATTATTCTGTTGGAACATCCTGTCTGTGTGTTTTACACCGGACCTGGTTCCATTCTTTATTATTCTGTTGGAATATCCTGTCTGTGCGTTTTACGCCGGACTTGGTTCCGTTATTTATTATTCTGTTGGAATAACCTACCTGTGCGGTCTATCGCATGCATGGTGATTTCTTTTGTTATTCCATTCTTTATTATACCCAGTTGGTTAAAACTTTGATTTCTATACTCCATAAAATTAGTGGAATATCCTTGATATTTGCGCTTCATCCAGTATCCTTTCATGGAAATATTCTTCTCAGTATTCTTGAATTTTACTCTACAAAGCAGTATCATGTTGACAATTTGGATGTTATTGGTTCCTAGATAAATTAATTCTTGAACTTGTTTTATTGAATTCTTATATCATTGTCATCATCCTCATGTTTATATTATGTTGAAAGTCATCTGTGGCCTCTAGTGCATAGATGGACTTGGTATGATTATGACCAGAGACTATTCGATGTAATCATGGCCAGTAATGTTACAAATGATGTGGTAAAAATCCTCGATTCTGTAGTAGTGCATTGATGGACGATTGTTGGCATGATCATGACCATTAATGAATACACAAATATTCTTGGCTCAGTAGTGCATGAATAATTGTGGTCGTGATACTAAAGAATATCCTTTGTTAGGTTTGTAATATTCATGAACGCAATCAAATTGCAAAATAATGCTAAGCGTGTAAAAATCGAGTTTAAAATTTTACAAACCATATACCCGATCACCCTTTATGCACAATTATTAATTAAAACGAAAAGATAAAGAATAAAATCATACCCAAGATCGAGCTTCTCGTGTACAAGTTCACCTCCAAATCCTTTCGCTCAACTTGAATCCACCGGTTTTGTTCCTTCCTTTGATCAACGTTAGCCACCCATATGTTTGGCCTCTGTGAGGTGATCCACCAAGGAAGAAGAAAATTCAAGAAGAAGCGTGGTTGGCTAAACCCTAGTTTTCTATCTCTATAGAAAAGGTGCACTCTCCCAACAAATTGAATTATTACGTATGTTGAAAAATCAACAACCCCACCACCCATAATAAGACTCTCTCTTATTATAGATGTGGGCAACCCACCTTAACAATTAAGGAATTGGGTTTTATTTAATTAATTAAATTCTTTTAATTAATTAAGCTCCCTAATCTTATTAGGGATAATTAATTAAACTCCTTTAACTAATTTTCCTTCCTAATCCAATTAGGAATAAATGAGAGTACTTATATTAAATTAATTCCTAAACTCTTTTAGAAATTAAAATAATAATAATTGTAATAATATTAATAAGACTCTCTTATTAATTTATATTTAATATTTCTAAAATATTAAATAATAATATTAAGCTATTTAATTTATTCTATCACCATAGATTAAATTAAATATACTTAACATATTATTACGATTATGCCATTAACTTCTTAAATAATTATTCTTCCTTTTATGGTGTGACCCTTTAGGTTCTCCATATTAAACCTATTGTGAATAAATCAATTAGAATAATTCTAATCTTATTTAAATAAATAAATTAAACAATTAATTTATTTAAATAAATAATATTTATTCTACAATAGGATAAGCCTCCCTAATGATCAACGACTTTCCGTATAATATAGATTTCAACATTAATCATTAAAGAACCTTTGAGTAAATAGTTACCGCATACAATTCAATCCTTCCACCATACAATGTCCCAATTAAATATAAGACATGGAATTACCACAAAGTCTTATTTTATTTAATTATATGTATTTCGATCCTTAAATGCACAACTCCAAATAATGCAAATTAGAAACTCCTTTCTAATTTCATTCTCGCCGCCAAGGACTACCGGGTTGTCATTTATCGAATCACATAGACATTTCTCTTTTTTATTAGAAGTGGTAGATTCTTTATCGATCATACATTATCTCCATGTACAACTTATTATACCCAAGCATACCTTTGATATACCCTAAGGGTCTTAAGGAATAAGTCAAAGTATAACTCATCATACACAAGATACTATGATGATCTCAAGTCCAAGGATCACTTGTACTACTATCACTACAGAATTCCTATCGACAGCAAATAAAACTCCATTAGGTATTCCATTAGCGAGCCACGCTCAAAGTGAACTTATTCTCTAATAAGCACCTACATACTTGCTTTAGTGTCTCCACACAAATGATCATGAGATCAATCATCCTCATCCAATGAGCAAGCAACGATGTATTAATCTATCTATCCGGATTCACTAATCCCCAATTTAGTAATCCAACGATTGGGAACTATTTTAGTTTTAAGCTTTCTAAGAATTTAGATCTCATTAGAATGATCATCATCATTATTCTAAAAGCATTGCTTAAAACTATGGGTTTATCACATATTATAAAACAAAGATCATGTAGATAATTAAAAGCCTTTAATAAATTAATACTTTTATTAATAAATGAATAAGATTGTTACAAAGTATATGCTTTATCATCAAACATGATCGGCTTGTGTGCATACTACTTTCAATCTCCCACTTGCACTAAAAGCCAATCGTCATGGTATCTCATACTCTTCTTCTCTAAGTGACGATTATCCCGCCATTGGATAAGCTTTAGTTAATGGATATGTAATGTTGTTCATGAGAGTCCACTATCTCTATAGTGATTTCCCATCTTCAAATGATTCTAATAATCAAATGAAAGTGCCACAACACATGTTTAGATCCAAGATGAGACTTAGGAACTATTCCTAGTTCTCAGAATGAACTTTTAATCCAAACAATCAACTTGCAGCCTTCATTTATAGCTATATACTTTGTCTTTATCACTAAACCAAAGAACTCTTTTCATTGTTTGGAACCTTTCCAATTCATCGCACCAATCGCTCAAGATAACGCTTTACCTTAAAGTGGATTTTCCGTCATCTTTGGTCTCGTCTCGAAAAACTTGAGTCTCATAAGCCCTCTAGTTTTAATTTAGACCCACCATGTATGATCACATCTTTAGTGCCTAAGAAAGAACTTTAAGATGTTTTTCACCGACTCATAGTGAACTTCTCCGTATATACGATCGATCAACATCGTGTCTCAGATATTTCATTGCATACATGATTGTCACTCATGCAATCTCTCTTTTCGGAGTCTATAGGGACTATTAAGAGAGATACACTCCATAGCTCATCAACATGAGACATCTCTTGAGTTTGCCATGCTAAACGACTTTAGCATCAAATGAATATACGCTCCTCGGTTAAGTCGAGCATCCTCTTAAATCTATCTATATAGATTTATATCCCCAATTAAGATACTCTTCCAAATCATTCATGGAGGAATGTTTAGACAACTTTATCTTTATTGATTGTAGCATTGGTATGTCATTCCTTATCCGTAGTATATCAACATATAATACTAGAATGTCACGATGCTCCCAATCGACCCTTTTGTACACACTCTAGGTTCATTCTTATTTTTGATAAAATCAAACTCTTTTGATTTGTTTCATCAAAACGAATGTTCCATTTTTGAGAATATTGCTTCAATCAATTTCTCCGAAAGTGTTCATAACTCTTAACTCATCGTATGTAATCGGATCATCATCTTCTATGATGTGTACTCTCATCATCATCATCTATGATGAATCCATACCTCCTAGGTATCTTCTGACTATTCCGCATTTACGATTCTGGCCAGTGGTACAATAGGTCTATCTACAAGTGTTCCTCTTATTTGACTTATAGTGTTTTTTGTGGTTCTTGAACTTTTCAAGATCTATTATCCTCCCACTAGCCCCTTCAATGATAAACACCTTTATCTTGTAAGGCGCGTGTTTCAGAACAAACACCTTTTGCTAAGTAGAATTATAGAACATATACCCTAAACTTACTTTAGGATGTCCCACAAATCGACACTTGTCAAATCTTGTCCCAAGCTTATCCTTTTGAAACCTTTTCACATAAGTTGACAACCCCTTATCTTAACATACTTAAGATTAGGAATCCTCCCCATCCCATAACTTTTATGGAGTCTTGGGGCCGGATTTTGAGGTTACCATTTTCGTAGATATGCACCATTTCTAGGACATAACCCTGTAAGGATATTGGAATGTCAGAAAATCATTATGGACCGCACCATGTCCAACAAGGTACGATTTTTCCATTCGTATACATCAATCAATTATTACATATCGATGTGTCCATTATGAGAAAACCATTTGAGATGATCTAGAAACTTATCAGACAAGTATTTATTCCTTGATCTAATCAAAGAATCTTAATACTTTGTCAATTTGTTTCACTTCCTCAATTCTTTGAACCTTTCAAATAATTCACACTTGTATTTCATCAAATACATACATTCAACTCTTTGAATGATCATCTCCTTTTCTTATACTAATTTGTTCAATATGCAAAATTATTTTCATGTAAGTCAAGTATACAAAATTTATTAAGTAATATTCCAGTTCTATATAAAACATTATTATTATAAATAGAACAACAATTGTTCTTAATTATAATACCAAAGATTTCATCATTCCAACAATAAAATGGAAATAATATTTTTAACAAGAACTGAAATACAATAACAACTTATCGACTTAATAGATTTGCCCGTAGGCATCGCTAAACTATAAGTTTCTATGGCTAATATGGCAACCTTTGCTACATTTCCCACATACATAGATTACTTATATTTGTTTAGCTTTCTACTTCTTTGGTCCTTCATAAATCTATATTTATGATAACCAAAGTCGGTATCCAATACCCAAGTAGAACCTCGACTTAAAGAAAAATTTATTTTAAATCATGAACAAAATTATATTTGTAAATCAAAACTTCACTAAGCTTCTTTTTTATTAGCCTCTCGCAAGATGCTTCTCGCAGCTTTTTTCCAAAGGTCCGTGCTTATTGCGCAGTGGAAGCAAACTCCTTTGCTATCCGTGACGCTTTTGTTCTTATTATCCTTTGTTTATACCTTTCTATATACCTTCTTTGAATCGCTCTTCTTTTTTCGTAAGATCCTTTGGCCCCTACCAAGAAGACATGGTCTTTCTTGGTTGAAAGTGACTCTCAACATTTTTCAACATAATTAAGCAAATCAAAGAAAGTCGATATCTAGCTTGTTCATATGAAAAATTCACAACAATTATGAAAGGAGTCCGGAGTGAGTGCAAGATCAAATCTTGCTCAACTCTCCATCCATGACAAAACCAAATGTCCTAATTGATCAATCAAATTGATAATGTTAAGAACTTTTTCTCTGCATTTATAATGCCATCGGCCATTCTAGATCGAAAGAGCTCCTTAGATATCTCGATATCTATCACCCCTACTTTCCTCACCATCAACTACTTGATGTGCGTGAATATAGTAGAGCATCCATAGTTTCATGCCGACGCTCAAGCTCATTACTCATGGATGCGAGCATGATGCATCGAGCCAATCAGGCATCATCATCTCGCCACTTTCTAAAAGTAGCAATCTCTTCCTCGTGAGGCATTGTTCGCAACCATTGCGTGGATAGGCGTATTAAGGACATAAGATAGCTTTTCAAATATGAGAACTATTCTCAAATTCCTTAACCAATCCGCTTAATTCTGGCCCGTTAATTTAGCATCTAATATGCTTCATAGTTGATAGTAATTTTTTAGACATTGTAAAATTCTCAGAAATGAATTTATAATTAACAACATTTTAACATACATTCTTTTATTAATTACCAAAATAAATTAGGTCTTGTTTTAAATTGGTATCTCCCACTATTTTCTCTTCAAACTATATTACCTCACTTATATAGTTCGGAAAATCTAATTAAAGATTTGCTAGTGAGAATAAGGATCCTATTTCAAATGTATATAGCCTTGTGGTGACACACAACAAACTATATATAAATAAATAGGTAGACAACTTTTGTCAATTACATCAACTATGCAACTCCTTTTCTTTTTGCTCTTAGATTATTTTGATCAAGTGGTGGCACATCCGAATCAAAATTATCCAAGTTAAGTCCAACCTAGCACTCCATATATTCAAAAAAGAAAATATCATCCTTGTGGTGACACAACAAAATAATATTGTTCAATTTTCTTTATAAGCATCAAATGTGATAAATTAACATCTTAAATACTTAATACTTGCCTTGTGGTGACACAACAAACTCATATTAAATATTTAATACTCTATTAATTTTATCATGCTAGAAGGCTTAATGCTCGATATTCCAAATATCTTTGAACGCTTAGACTTAATATAAAAAAAATTGGGGGTTGTTATTAATTTGTCTCATCTTGTTTAGCGCATTTATGCATATATATATATAAAAACGCGCGTTATATTAATGAACATGCTAAGCATGTTTGCATAATATATAATATATATAGTATAAGCATGCACATATAGAATACTATATTCTACCCCTTGATTGATTATGGACTTTTATTCTAGTTTGTTCTACTAGAGCCACCAAGTGAACCAAAAGGTCAAACCCTAGGGGTGCAAGAAATAATATTTAAATATAACTATTACATTTAAACTCTGCTCATTACAAACGGGTCTTCAAGCGCCTTGCTCTTTTCGATCTCCAATTTTTCAAAATTAATTCTAATTATTCCTATTACAAAACTATTTTAAATAAATAGAAACCTCGATCACAAATAAGGGGAAGTACATAGAGAGAGATAGAATTTACATTAAGAAAAATTAGAGAAGACGAGGTACGCAGAATCCATTTAATAAAACCCATACATTCATGCATCCAACTAAAATAAAATCCAATCACATCGTCAATAAATCCATAATCAATCCCATTTATTATCATACACATCATCATATGCATCAATAAATAACATTCATCTCATGAATAATAAACATTTAATATATATATTGATATCATTTAATGGGCAAATTTAGTTAGTATAAAATCTATTTTTGAATCAAAATAAACTCCTTTATTTTAATCCAAATTTAAATCAAAATAAAACTATTTTATTTTAATTTATCCTATTTTGAATAAAATAAACTATTTTATTTTAATCAAAATTTTAATCAAAATAAACTCCTTTATTTTAATTAATTATGGAATCCAATTCCATGTAATAAAAAAAAAAAAAAATTATTAAAGGAAACACAGATTCTATTTTATTCAAAAATAAACTCTTTTATTTTGAATAATATGAAATCTTATTTCATATCTAAATAAACTCCTTTATTTAAGGAAACACGGATTTTCTTTCCTATTCATAAATAAACTCCTTTATTTTGAATAATATGAAATCTTATTCCATATTTAAATAAACTCTTTTATTTAAGGAAATACGGATTTTCTTTCCTATTCACAAATAAACTCTTTTATTTTGAATAATATGAAATCTATTTCATATCTAAATAAACTCCTTTATTTAAGGAAAACATGGATTCACTTTTTCATTCACAAATAAACTCTCTTTATTTTGAATAATATGAAATCTTATTTCAATTTAAATAAACTCCTTTATTTAAGAAAAATAAAATCCAATTTCAACTCCAATTAGTTATTATGGAATCCAATTCCAACTCTAATTAGTTAGCATGAAATTTAATTTTAAAATTAAAATAAACCTTTTATTTTAATATTAAAATAAACTTTTATTTTAAAATTAAAATAAACTTTTATATTAAAAATAAAATAATTAATAATAATATATATATATATATATATATATATATATATATAATATATATATATATATATATATATATATATATATATATATATATATATATATATATATATATATATTACCTTTTTGTTTCCATGAATCAATTCAATTTAAGTTCTTTTTTTAAATCAAATGACCCATGCTAATCGAAAAGCATACATCCTCGCTGCTTTTAATTCCAGTATATCTCATCTCATTTTTTTTTTTTTTTATAGTTTCAGTGCATCATCATGTTGCTTTTCTTTAAAAAAAAAAATTAACATCCGTGAAACAAGCTTACAAAAAAAAAAAAAAACAGCACGTGGCCATTCCCTTTTTTTTTATATATATATATTATAATGCAAACGCTCAAAATATTATATCATTTTTTTTTTTTTTTTTATATTAAATTTTATACAATAAAATTATGCCCAATTAAATTGTTCTAAACACATATCAATATACATATTAAATTAAACAATTAATAATTCGCATAAAGGTTTGGCTCTGATGCCACTGTTAGGTTTGTAATATTCATGTGCGCAATCAAATTGCAAAATAATGCGGAAGCGTGTAAAAATCAGAGTTTAAAAATTTACAAACCATATACCCGGATCACCTTTTATGCACAATTATTAATTAAACGAAAAGATAAAGAATAAAATCATACCCTTGAAGATCGAGCTTCTTCGTGTACAAGTTCACCTCCAAATCCTTTCGCTCAACTTGAATCCACCGGGTTTGTTCCTTCCTTTGATCAACGTTAGCCACCCATATGTTTGGCCTCTGAGGTGATCCACCAAGGAAGAAGAAAATTCAAGAAGAAGGTGGTCACTAAACCCTAGTTTTCTATCTCTATAGAAAAGGTGTGCTCTCCCAACAAATTGGAATTATTACGTATGTTGAAAAATCAACAACCCCACACACCCATAATAAGACTCCTCTTATTTATAGATGTGGGCAACCCACCTTAACAATTAAGGAATTGGGTTTTATTTAATTAATTAAATTCTTTTAATTAATTAAGCTCCCTAATCTTATTAGGGATAATTAATTAAACTCCTTTAACTAATTTTCCTTCCTAATCCAATTAGGAATAAATGAGAGTACTTATATTAAATTAATTCCTAAACTCTTTAGAAATTAAAATAATAATAATAATTGTAATAATATTAATAAGACTCCTCTTATTAATTTATATTTAATATTTCTAAAATATTAAATAATAATATTAAGCTATTTAATTTATTCTATCACCATAGATTAAATTAAATATACTTAACATATTATTACGATTATGCCATTAACTTCTTAAATAATTATTCTTCCTTTTATGGTGTGACCCTTTAGGTTCTCCATATTAAACCCAAGTTGTAAATAAATCAATTAGAATAATTCTAATCTTATTTAAATAAATAAATTAAACAATTAATTTATTTAAATAAATAATATTTATTCTACAATAGGATAAGCCTCCCCAATGATCAACGACTTTCCGTATAATATAGATTTCAACATTAATCATTAAAGAACCTTTGAGTAAATAGTTACCGTACAATTCAATCCTTCCACCATACAATGTCCCCAATTAAATATAAGATGGAATTATCACAAGTCTTATTTTATTTAATTATATGTATTTCGATCTCTTAAATGCACAACTCCAAATAATGCAAATTAGAAACTCCTTTCTAATTTCATTCGCCCGCCAAGGACTACTCGGGTTGTCATTTATCGAATCACATAGACATTTCTCTTCTTTATTAGAAGTGGTAGATTCTTTATCGATCATACATTATCTCCATGCATAACTTATTATACCCAAGCATACCTTTGATATACCCTAAGGGTCTTAAGGAATAAGTCAAAGTATAACTCATCATACACAAGATACTATGATGATCTCAAGTCCAAGGATCACTTGACTACTATCACTACAGAATTCCTATCGACAGCAAATAAAACTCCATTAGGTATTCCATAGCGAGCCACGCTCAAAGTGAACTTATTCTCTAATAAGCACCTACATACTTGCTTTTTAGTGTTCCACACAAATGATCATGAGATCAATCATCCTCATCCAATGAGCAAGTAAACGATGTACCAATCTATCCGGATTCACTAATCCCCAATTTAGTAATCCAACGATTGGGAACTATTTTAGTTTTAAGCTTTCTAAGAATTTAGATCTCATTAGAATGATCATCATCATTATTCTAAAAGCATTGCTTAAAACTATGGGTTTATCACATATTATAAAACAAAGATCATGTAGATAATTAATAGCCTTTAATAAATTAATACTTTTATTAATAAATGAATAAGATTGTTACAAAGTATATGCTTTATCATCAAACATGATTGGCTTGTGTGCATACTACTTTCAAACCTACCTAAGTTTATGTGCTATTTTATTGGTCACGTAATATAGGGATAATATGTTACATGTCAATTAACCTTTTGTTTTGTGGCGATGATCTGAAAAATGACATCCGAGAATGTTGAGAATAGCAATGGAGCACGAGCGATCGTTGATTCACCACATATCAATAATCGTGGATAATGTGCATCGTGAAGGCGACAATCCTTATGCAAACAACAACACTGACCAAATGATGAATGATCAAATGTTCAGAGGCTTTATGCAATTCATGCAACAGCAGGTGAGAGCGACTCCTGTCCAAAATGTAGGTGGAAACACGGAAAACTCTCGGCACACCGCTAAATAATTCAAGGAGCCGACCACCGGAGTTTAAGGGAGAGCCAAACCACTTCTCGCGGAAGCATGGATAAAGCAGATTACCAAGATATTTGATGTCTTGGGATGCTCCGAGGAGCAAAAGGTTCCTTTTCACGCCTTTTATGTTGCGCGAGAGAGGCGATTCATCGTGGGAATCGGTAAAACGTACTCAACGCGTCTTTGTCTTGAAGATATCTTGGGAGAAGTTCCAGAGTCGCTTCAACGACAAATACTTTCCTAAAAGTATTCGCCACATGAAGGAGGTGGAGTTTATCAAGTTGGAACAAAACAATATGACCGTGTCACAACACGAGGCAAAATTTGCGAGTTATCACTTATTAATATCCCACTTGGTGGATAATGAAGAGAGAATGGCACGAATGTTTTTAAGAGGTTTGAAGCCGGAGATACGCCAACATCTTATTTCTCAAAACCGTGTTTGTATTCGATGTTGTGAATATAGCTCGATTAGTGGAGCGCGATAACGAGTCAACGCAACTAAAAGAGAGCAAAGCAAAGCAAATTTATAATACCAATGAGAGTAGTCATCGGCTTGTGACAACAAGCGTGGAGGGAATCAACAAAGCGATATGGTAACCACTTCCGGGTAATCGTAATAAAACAATAAGAATGGACATTTCAAGAAAAGGAGATTCAACAATGATGGAAAGACGTCAAAGACCAAAGACCCGTTGTTAAGGAAGGAGAAAGACCACCTATCATATGCTTCAAATGCGAGAGAGAGGGACACATCGATCAAACTGCTGCTACCATGCCATCCAAAGCATGTTATAATTGTGGAAGAGAAGGTCACTTAGCTCGATTTTGTCATTTCATCAAGATAAATTCACTAGGATGGAGGCACCAAAGGTCATCCCCAGAAAAAGTCAAAATCCAGTGAGTCTGAGGAGAGCGTTTGTTGTGACCTCTTAGAGAGCAAGGAACCCGAATGAGGTCATCACGGGTAAGCTTATTATAAACTCTAATGAAGTCTATACTTTATTTGATACCGGTTCTACCCATTCTTTTATTTCTCCTACTTGCGCCATCGATTAAATTTGACTCGAGAGAATTAGACTTTGACTTATCTCATGGAAACTCCGTTGGGGAAACCTTCATTACATCCAATTTGCTTATAAGTCTTGTTTGGTTCAAATCGGTACCCTCACATTACTCCGTCGATCTTATTTCATTAAAAATACTTGCATTTGACATGATTCTAGGGATTGATTGGTTAACTACTTATCATGCAAAAATTGATTGTTTTCGTAAGGTTGTTAGCTTTCATATTCCTAACCAACCTATTATGCTAATTCAAGCGACCAAACCATTAAAATCAATCACTACTATCTCAAGCCATAAAGCTATTCATTTTTATTGAAAAACGGATGTCAAGCTTTCTTAGCTCATGTCACGATTTAAACAAAAATACGCCGGGTTTTGAACGATATTTCTATTGTTAATAAATTTCCGACGTATTCCCTCAAGAACTTCCTCGCCTACCCCCAGAGCGTGAAATTGAATTTTGTATCAACCTTGAACTCGTGTACAAAACCTATTTCCAAAGCCCCATATCGAATGGCTCCTATTGAACTTCAGGAGTTAAAGACCAAACTGCAGGAATTGTTAGACGTTGGCTTTATTCGTCCTAGTACTTCTCCTTGGGGTGCTCCTGTTCTATTCGTGAAGAAGAAAGATGGGAGTATGCGACTTTGTATTAATTATTGGGAGTTGAATCTTGTCACCATCAATAATAGGTATCCATTGCCACGTATTGATGACCTGTTTGACCAGTTACAAGGAGCCAAATTCTTTTCAAAGATTGATCTTCGTTCCGATATCACCAATTGAAGATTAGAATCGTGACATTCCAAAGACTTCCGTAACTTCAGATGGGCATTATGAATTCCTAGTCATGTCCTTTGGATTGACTAATGCTCCTCTTTGCCTTCATGGATATGATGAACCGAGTATTCAAGGAATATTTGGATCACTTTGTAGTCGTCTTTATTGATGACATCCTTATTTATTCCAAAAGCCGTGAAGATCATGAGCAACACTTGAGGCTGACACTCCAAAAGCTTCGTGCCAAGTTGAAGAAATGCGAGTTCTGGCTTGAAGAAGTAGCATTCCTTGGGCACGTGGTATCAAGTCATGGAATATCTGTTGACCCAAAGAAAGATCAAGCTATTCAAAGTCGGGAACAACCTAAATCGATGGATCAAATCGTAGCTTTCTCGGTTTAGCCGGTTATTATCGGAGATTCGTGGAAGGATTTTCTCGAATCGCTACTCCATAACTCAAATTGACTCGAAAAGATACAAAGTTCGGTTGGAGCGAAGAATGTGAGAAGAGTTTTCAAGAACTCAAGAGAAGACTTATTTCAAAGACTGCTCGGCAATACCATCCGCTCGGAGGGATTTGTCATCTACAAAGATGCTTCTTGCAAAGGGTTGGGATGTGTTCTCATGCAACATGGAAAAGTTATAGCCTATGCCTCGCGACAACTCAAAGAATATGAGAGGAATTATCCTACTCACGATCTAGAGTTGGCAGCTGTTGTCTTTGCACTTAAAATTTGGAGGCATTACTTGTATGGGGAGAAAGTAAAGATCTTTACGGATCATAAAAGCCTCAAATATTTCTTCACTCAAAAGGAACTCAACATGCGACAACGACGTTGGCTTGAACTGTTGAAAGATTATGATCATACCATCCAATACCATCCTGGAAAAGCGAACGTGGTAGCTGACGCATTGAGTAGAAGATCATATGCAAGTACGAGTGCGATATTGTCAACGCAAAGGCCCATTTTGTGTGACTTGCAAAGGATGGAGATAGAGTTAAAGACTCTAGGGACGCATGTGATGATAGCGAGTATACGAGTAGAACCGACTTTAATCGATAAAGTTAAAGCTGCTCAAGCTACGCACACGGAGTCGATGCGTATGATGAGGAAGAAAGTGCAAGAAGGTGCTATCTTAGCCAAGCAAGAATCGATGAAGAAGGAATACTTCGAGTCAACTCCAGACTTTGTGTTCCTAACGACCCTGATTTAAAGTATAATATCATGATGGAGGCGCACAACACACCATTTGCAATCCATCCTGGGAGTACCAAAATGTATCATGATATTCGTCATACATTTTGGTGAAGCAATATGAAGAGAGAGATAGCGTTGTTTATCTCAAGGTATCTAACTTGTCAACGAGTTAAAGCGGAGCATCAAGTACCAAAAGGTCCATTGCAACCAGTTGAAATTCCAGAATGGAAGTGGGAGCACATTACCATGGATTTCGTTACCGGTCTTCCTAAGGTTTCTCAAGGCATATATGAGATTTGGGTCATTGTTGATAGATTGACCAAGTCTGCTCATTTCTTATCGATACGAGAAACTTATACACTTGAACGTCTTGCTCGTATGTACATAAACGAGATTGTAAGACTGCATGGTATGCCGGTTTCCATAGTTTCTGATCGAGACCCATGATTCACTTCACGATTTTGGGTTAGTTTGCAAAAAGCTATGGGCACGGACTTACGATTTAGCTTCGGCATATCATCCTCGAGATCGGACGACAATGGAGAGGACTATTCAAACTCTTGAAGATCTATTAAGACTCGTGTCCTTGATTTCAAGGAAATTGGGGACAAGTTCTTACCATCGGTGGAGTTTTCCTACAACAACGCTTATCAAGCAAGTATTGGCATGGCTCCATTCAAAGCGTTGTATGGAAGAAAGTGTCGTTCTCCAAGATCTTTGGGATGAGGTTGGTGAAGCAACGTTGTTGGGACCGGGAGTTGATACGTATGACTACTTTAAAGATTCAAACGATCCGACAACGATAAAAACCTCACAAAATCGACAAAAGAGTTATGTTGATCTTCATCGAAAGGACGTGGAATTCGATATAGAGATCATGTGTTGTTAAGAGTTGCTCCATGGAAAGGAGTTACAAGATTTGGAAAGAGAGGAAAACTCAATCCTCGATTCATCGGTCCATTTTAATCCTCGATCGAGTAGGAATCGTGGCCTATAGACTCGCTTTTGCCGCCAAGTATGTCTCGTTTTCATAACGCTTTTCATATATCCATGTTACGTAAATATGTGAAAGACCCGAATCACATTATTGAGTTAGAACCGACGAAATAGCGGAAGATTTGACGTATGAAGAGGTTCTGTTCAAATCTTGGATAAGAAGGAACATATTCTACGCTCCAAGGTTATACCTCAAGTCAAAGTTTTGTGGAGGAACCACGATGTTGAGGAAATGACTTGGGAGTTAGAATCAAATGAAATCAAGGTATCCTTACCTCTTCGACATACCGTGTCGCACCCTAATTTTGAGGGCGAAATTTCATAAGAAGGGAGGTTGTAAGACCCCAACTTTTATAAATAAAGATGAATTTTCTATAAATATTATTTTTGAATATTATGGAATAAATTTGATAGAATGTTATAGTTGTGGGTAATATTTATAAATTTTGCAAAGTAAGCAAGTTGTTATAAAATATTCGTTTGGTTCGGGGAATATTCGATTTAACGGCTCAATCATTGGTGGACCCCATCAATCATTGGTGGACCCCATTAATGTAAGTATTAGTTAGAAAAACGACAAAATTATCTTTCTATAAAAATAACTACAGAGGTGTTACTGCAATTAAAACCGTTGAACTACCCTAGTAGTAAAAGTACGATGTCTGGCGTAGTTGTATAGTAGCACACGATATTGATTATTGATGCTTACGTGAGAAGTCACTCATTATGCTCAATTATTGCTACAATAATTCTTTGCATCATATCTCTTATATTATTGATTCAATTATTGTCACAAGATTATCATCATATAATATGTTATAGTATTAAATCAATAATTGAGACGACAAGTTATAAATGATTAATAATTGTTGAAAGATTTAATATGTGTTGATTAAAAATAAAATGATTTGTGGTAATATTTATTCAATCCTTGATGTATATAAAGAGTCTACATTATGAGACGCGTTTGTGGTAAGTTTGATTATTTTATAGGGGGGCCATATGTCATCATCTAAGAGTCTCTTCGTCAATAATAGTAATTACCTTCGTCAATAGTAATTACCTTTACCGATCGTCGAACCACTTGCCGTTTCATATTACAAAGCGCCAAACCACTTGTCGTTTCACATTACTGAGGCCGAACCACTTGTTGTTTCACATTACAAAGCGCCAAACCACTTTTCTTTTCATCATCACCACCGTCGAGCCACTTGCCTTTTCACATACGGTCTTAAGCTAGAAATCTTCTATAAATAGAGGCCTAGTGCTTTATTATTTTTCACGAATTCATTCAAGCTATAGAGAGAAAAGTATAGAGAATAAGAGAGAAAGAAGATGAGTATTTTGTTACTACACTATCTGCGGATATTCAATCTCCTACCAAAAGTAAGGGATATTATTCTTTTGTATTCATGAAGAGAACTTCGCTTATTCCATTCCTTATTATTCATTGGAATAACCTCGTGTACGCGGACTACCCTATACTTGGTGACATTCTTCTATTATTCTCATGTTTTTATTATTACATTGGAACATCCTCACATGCATGTGTTTTACACCTAACTTTATTCCGCTTTTTTATTATTATTCGCTTGGAACATCCATGTCTGCATGTGTTTTACACCGACCGGTTCCATCTTTATTATTATTCTGTTGGAACATACCGCATGCATGTGTTTTTTGTGGGACTCGTTCCATTCTTTATTATTCTGTTGGAATATCACATGCATGCGTTTTCTACGCCGACCGGTTCCGTTATTTATTATACATTGGAATAACTCGCCTGTAAAGGTCTATCGCATGCATGGTGATTTCTTTTGTTATTCCATTCTTTATTATACCCATTTGGTTAAAACTTTGACTTCTATACTCCATGAAATTAGTGGAATATCCTTGATATTTGCGCTTCATCCAAAGATCCTTTCATGGAAATATTCTTCTCAAGATTCTTGAATTTTACTCTACAAAGCAATGTCATGTTGATGGTTTGGATGTTATTGGTTCCTAGATAAATTAATTCTTGAACTTGTTTTATTGAATTCTTATATCATTGTCATCATCCTCATGTTTATATTATGTTGAAAGTTATCTCGTGGCACTCAGGTGCATAGATGGACTTGGTATGATTATGACCGAGACTATTCTTGGTGTAATAATCACGGTAGTAATGTTACAAATGATGTGGTAAAATCCTCGGTGGCCCGTGAGTGCATTGATGGACGATTGTTGGCATGATCATGACCATTAATGAATACACAAATATTCTTGGCCCGTAGTGCATGAATAATTGTGGTCGTGATACTAATGAATATCCTTGGCCATAGTGCAGGGGTGATTCGATGATGTGGAATATTTATTAAAGTCGAGTCTCAAATTTATAACGATGATGAAAAACCTTTCAAATCATAAAAGATAGTAGATTTTATTTTCTACTTGACTCTTTTAATGGATTGCTGGTTCCGCTGTAGTTAAACTTGATGTTCATTATATTTTATCAGTTTAACACCGTTGTAGGCTAATGATAATTTATTCTGCATTATCTTAGTCATAATATTTCTTACTGAGCTAGTTGAGCTCACCCTTTCTTTCACTGTTCTCTTGTGAAATGAGAATATAGCCGGGACGAGCCTGGGAACGGAGTAATGGTCCGTAGGATAGCATTAGTAGTCCTCACTATTCTCGTGAAATAGTGTGATAATAATTGTAATGAGGACTCCTTTTGAGTTTGTATGATCTCTAGTAGACAATATTTGTATTCAAACTCACAGTTTATATCGTATTGTACACGACAGTTATATTAGTAAGTTGTATTTAAATTCTGTACCATGTATCTGACTACCCAAGATGGGTGATGTATACCTAATTTTGGGGGCGTCACATTATACATTTCTAATTCATCGAGTTACATCATACAACATGTACTATCATATATCACATATAAATTGAGTTCCATAACCCAATTAACTTAGTCATATTTTGACTTTAACAATTCATAAAGCATGGTATGTAACTCACCACAGAATCACATTTAATCCACAAACATAATAGAACTGAAAAACTTGCATTGATTGTTGACTATTGTAATAAAGTTCAGCTTAACTTTCTTGCACGGATCTTATACAATCATATTCACAATATATGAATGTAGTAGCCACATATCCATAACATATAACTTGTACAATTATATATTAAATATCTATATTAACCACATCACTAGCTTACCCTGTTGTTTTAGAAAAACTTTTATATCCTTTATAACTCTTTTATCCTTTTACTAACAGAAATCATTTTTCGCATTAATATCTCTTGTCATGACCTTTGAATCTAAATATTCTACGATTTCAATTTTTAAATTATTCACAAACTAATATGTCAGGAATAAGCATGTGAATGATATTCCTATTTACATATGATTTGATTATGATATATATGAATGAATATGCAAGTATGCTTGCATTAAGAAAAGCTATAAAGACCTTTGATAGATAATAGAAACATATGTACAAGAACTTAGAATGAATTGATCAAATGTGTTAGGTTGATCCTACATAAACAAAACAACTTTGTAAAGTCCTTAAAAGGAAATGATGTACAACGACTATAAATGTAGAAAGATCAAGCATGTTAGGTTGATCTTATGATGTAATAGATAGGCTTGTTTGATCGTCGAGCACTGCACCAGAAATCGTAGACTTCCAGAAGAGTCAAGGAAAACTCGAGAGCTAGCGAGGCAGAATCGTAGTCTGCAAGATAGTAGATCTCGGAGTTCATAGACTGTCAGGAGAGATGAGGAAGGATCGTAGTGTGTCGAGTAGAGCTTCCTCAGAGCCGTAGTCTGCTAAGGAAGTCTTGTTCAGAATCGTAAAAGCAGCCTACCTACGAGCCTTCCGAGCATCTCCCAAAGCCAAGTCAAGAATCGTAGACTACACTCAGAGTCATAGAGTCTACTGATCATATCAGAGGCAGAGATCGTAGTCGAGCAAGATCAGATGAAGACAACAAACAAAAGTCTGAAATCGCAGAGTGTCAAGATCTGATCTCGGAGTCATAGTGTCTAAACAGTCGAAGCTGAATCGTAGAGTGTAAAACTAAGACTTCAACAGATGTGCTCACAACGCCAAGGTAGAATCGTAGAGCAAATACGATTCTCAATAATTGAGCACTCCCAGAATATCCAAAGGAATGAAGCCTCTGGTTGATACTGCAAAGATACATCCCACCTAAAGGAAACCAGAGAAAACTCAATGAATGGCATGCAAGCTAATAGAAGATCTAAGCATCAACCCAATCAGCATCCAGATTGAGTTGTGAAGCCATTCGAGATGAAGCCTTCCACAAGTTGATTATAAGAAGACTTTAGTAGCTGACTAAGGAAAGTCAGTGAGTGCAGTAGCTGTCATGTGGTAAGATGACAACGATCTTGGAAGTAACCATGATCGTAGTGTTTGCTAAACAAAGAAAGAACTGATGGAGTGTACACAGAGATACTGGTCAGCTTCTGAAGAATGAGACTAAAGTGATTAAGCATTGGGTCAGTCCATTGATGATAAATGAAAGAGAGATCACAAGGAGAAAGCGAGCTGAACACGCCACAAATATGAAGTGTCTTGCTATTCAGAAGGGGCCAGAACAAAGAGTCAAGCCATCAGTATCTGAGAGCAGTCGAGGCAAACAGAAGTGTTAAAGCACTGCACAAGAAAAGGAAGAGGTGTTCCACATTAGAGAGCTTATGAACACTCTTCAAAGTTCTCAGTGTTAACTCTACACATCAATGAGCAACAGTCAACAAGACACTACGATCAGGTTCAAGAAGACATGTATCAAAATCATAAAGTTCGAACAACTGAAGATTGAAGCATTGGCAATGGTTCAATCTGAAGATTGATACTCAAATAGAACTTATTGAGAGCATCGCTGCAAAAGGACAATCTTTGATCAAGAAATCAGAAGGGGTAAATAAAGTTAACTCCCTGCCCGAGACATCAAAGTGATGTCTCGACGGAAGTAGGTGAAACAAAGAGATCTGCAAAGGTCGAAATTCGTAAAAGGGGATGTCATGTCACATCTGCAGTCTACACCAAATAACTCGAGATATGCAAAGCAATTCAAAAGCTTTCAACGGCTACTTTCCTACGGGAAGATTGCGAACGAGTATAAATCAACAGAGCTTCAAAGATCAAGAGTTGCTGATGATTGCTATGTTGCAGAATCTTTGAGTTGTTGAATGCTATTGTTGACTCTACGAGTTCCACGAAAGACTAACAGATCAAGTCTCAGTGATAGTGAGACTATATAGGTGGAAGTGAAGCAACTTTGTAGAAGGACTTAAATAGACTAAAGCTTCACTCAACAAAGATGAGAATGCCACTGAAGATGACAACTAAGCTGAGAGCTGAGAAGGACAAAAAGATAGCATTCAGAAGAGTGGCAAAGCACAAAGAAGATCTGGAGAGCCACTCTATGAATCACCATGAACCTAAAGCTGAAACTAAACAAGTGTAGAACCATGTCTGCAAAATATTAAAAAAGGGTTCAGGGATTGCTAAGTGCCAGACGAAGTCTACCAAAAGCTCAGAGACTTAGCAAATCCAGATGGTGATGGTGCCCAGCTGACATCAGATGAAGATAAGCAGAAAAAAGTGAAGGTTAGCTACACCAGAGAAGATGTGGTCCAGACTCGAAGTAGAATGTAAAGAGGACCACACCAAGCTGCTAAGTACAAAAGATGTTCAAGCTTAAAGACATCTTAGCAGCTCAGCACTAACAACAACAACAACTACAACAACAAGAAGCCGTGGCTCGAGGGTCCTTGTCCTGAGGGGACTAAACGAAGTTCCAAGCTCTTTGGCTTGAAGAGTTCTAGGAACTAGAGGAGTTCCAAGGTCATTGGCCTTGAAGAGTTCTTAGTGAATCAAGTCCCAAGGTCACGGCCTCAAGGAATCTTAGTGATTCGTAGTGCCGCCCTTCCTTGTGGAAATCTCCATAGTTGAAAGCAAAAGAGTGGATTAGGAGTTTGAGTCTCTAAACCACTTAAAATCCCTTGTGTCTTTTACTTTATGTCATTTACATTATGTACTTAACTGCTATATCTACTATGTATGTATTAACTGCTTACAACTTAACTAACTCTAAGAACAATGTATGTATGATTATGAATATATCAATGAATGGGATCTTTCACTTATTCCGCTGTGCCTGAAAAGATTCTTATGTTTGTTATATGCTAATTTATTAGCAATAATAAAATAAAAGGGAAAAGTATTTGAAAAGAAAAAGGATCTATTCAACCCCCCTTCTAGATCTATTGTGTGCCTACTGGGAACTAATAATTGGTATCAGCAGGTTCTCTTACTATAATCAAAAGCTAATCGCTTTGAGTCTGATCATAGGCACACGCATTTTTCTAAACTTGGTTTAGTAG
Organism: Panax quinquefolius; assembly: GCA_020205615.1. Classification (NCBI taxonomy): domain Eukaryota; kingdom Viridiplantae; phylum Streptophyta; class Magnoliopsida; order Apiales; family Araliaceae; genus Panax; species Panax quinquefolius. The sequence continues at coordinate 107,760,155 of CM035157.1, read as the reverse complement.
TAAGTCACCTGTTATATGCAGATGAGCTCACACATTAGAAATACTGTGTACAGGTAAATGTGCATATACCCCTGAAGCTGCCCAGATTGGTCCATGCTCTTGATTATCATATCAACAAGACTAATCCTCGCCTGCGGTCAATCTTGTAGTCTGAAGACCAGGCTAGAAAGCTCAAGAGATATCAACAGAAAAGAGTCAAACATCCAGTAGCCTGAAAAGATGAAAAGACCACACATGCTGAGAAATGCCTATTTAAAAAAGAAAGAAGAAATTCTCAAACATGTGTCTGGCCAACCAACAGCTGGATGTAGACCTTGTGAACTCAAGGATGTCAAAAAACTAAAGATGTTGAAAGTCTCTTAGCTTGCATCTTCAAGACCACGACTGATTGATCGAAAGTTAACTGGAGCAACAAGCTGTCAGGAGCAAATGAGAAACTATGCACATCAATACCTAATCTCAGTATATCAAAGATAAATGACTGTTAAGAAACTGACAGCAGAAAGGTATGGTTCCTCACTAATATAATTGTGTACATCATGTTGCACCTCCTTATGAACTATAACCGTATTCTTTCAAGGAATCATATTCTACCTAAAAAGGTGAAGAGAGAAAGTAAACTAAGGGTGGAAACTCAAATGCTTACAAACTTTCTCTCCATCCAAGTTTTAAGTTGAAGATGACATCTTGAAAGAAATCTGAAATGGGTCATAAGAATATCAAAGGTTAAATTAATCTAATGTGGAGTAATCTTTGCTGATGGGCTAGTATGTATGGACAAACCCATGTTCTAAGTGTTTGATAACACACAGAATATGATCAGTTCTACAAGAGTATCTTGAAGATTCATAGAAACTGATCATCTCTATGAATCAACCAGATACACGTAAGTAATAGTGTTGATTCTTACTCTATGAACATTTAAACTCTGTGAACATAACCAAGCAAATGGTAAAACCATCAAAGAAAAAGAATGTTTTATTAAAATGGCAAATCTTACACACACTCACCATCATGCATCTCAAAATGTATTATCTAAATTAGTTACATGCATGAATATGACTGTTGGTGATCAATATGATGATTATCCAAATACATGAGGAATAGGGATTTAGAAAACTAACCTAGGATGACCCATTTAATTATGGGTACCAAAAATAGAAATATATCTAACTGCGCAGTGCCAGGTCTATCTCGACCACACTAAGGATCACCAAGCGAAATACTTCAGTTAAGAAGATTAAACCAGCAGAAGGCTTAAGACTGTTCAGAAATGATTCTGATAAAATTCCTATATGTCAAAACCTGACCTTGAAGACTTGCTGAGCTAATCTGAAGGAAGCTCACATAGTTGCTGATCCTTATACGGAAGCAGGCCATTCAACCAAAGATATAAAGGGTCATATATGCTCAATCATGCTAAGTATATCATATGAGAAGAATCCTTAAGGAAGCTCACATCATAGGATCATCGAGCATCAAACATGAGGAACTCATTACAGGAGCAGAACTCCACAAGTACAAGCTAATAAGGAAGACTACGTTCGTAGTGCTGTCAAATGATCGTAGAATGATCAACCCTGAAGATGCCCATTTCTACGATATAAGAAGATTAAATGACTTCAGCCAGAATGAAATATGCATGGCTTCCTTCCGCTACACATGAAGAAGAAGAACTTATGTCTCTCTGAGAAGACAGTTTCAACTATGGAGGAATAATAATCTGCTAACAGTTCAGAAGCTCTAAAACATCAGAGATATACGATGAAGAAATGTACCAGCTATAGAGTCCCAAAACTTTGTGGCTGATGAACCAAATGAAGATCAATAGTCAGTAGGAACGTCTCAAAACGTACTACTGATAACCTATCAGCCACCCAACTCAAATCATGGAGTGCCTCCGATCAAACATCTGATTGAAGTGTAAGAGCAGAAGGACACCACAATTACAACAAATGCAATTGCCTAAAGTTGGTAGAGGACCTCCCCAACTAAAAAGGTCAAATGAGATATCAGTGCAAATCACTTCTAAAGTATTTCAACTGGAAAGCACCTCAGGGACAAACCTGACCCATAGCTCACTCTAAGAGGTTGGCCCTTCCTGAGCTACCTTTGTTGTGAGACCCCAGATTTTATAAATAAAGATTTAAATTTCTCAAAATATTTTTTTATATTATGGTGTGCATTTGAGATAGTGTTATAGTTATGGGTAGTATTTGAAAATTTTGCAAAGTATGCAAGTTGTTATAAATATTCGTTTGGTCGGGGAATATTCTTTTTGTCGGGAATATCCGTACGACGGCACAATCATTGGTGGACCCCACAACAGAAGTACTGTCGTAGTTAGAAAACGACAAAAATATTTTATGGAAATAATGGCAGAGGTTTTACCATTAATACTATTGAACTACCCTAGTAAAAAGTACGATGTCTGGCGTGGTTGCATAGTAGCTACCGGGTATTGATTATTGATGCTTATGTAAGAAGTCAATCGGTTATCTTGCATTATTACTACAAGATAATTGTTTGCGATCATATCTCTCATATTATTGATCTAATTATTGTCACGATGATTATGCATAATATGTTATATTATTAAATTAATAATTGAGACGACAAAGTTATTCATATTATTAAATTGCAATATTTACAATGTCTAGAAGTTCTGTCAAGGAGAGGTTTGGTCACCTAATTGCGCGCCAATAGGGAAAAATTCTTATTAGAAAGCCCCCTCTTTCCTGGGAACGACCTGGTTGTTAAATATTGTGAGTTATAATATTAATGATGGATAAATTCGTGTTAATTAAAGATGAATTTGATAGTTCCATTGTGTTAAAATTATTTGTGTTTGTGAAAATTGACATTTATTTTGATAATAATTGATGTCTGGAGGTTATATTGTTCAATTGGGTATTTGGGGAACTTTTCGTGTCAGGGTTACTATTCACGAGTTACTATTCACGAGTTACTATTTACGAGTTACTATTCACGAGTTACTATTCACGAGTTACTATTTATGAGTTACTATTCACGAGTTACTATTTATGAGTTTTAATAGTAACTTGACCCTTCAGCTTTCCAAGAGTTATTTGCCTCTTCGGTGTTCCAAGAGTTAATTACCCCTTCGCAAATAGTAGTTGTCTCTTCAATATTACCAAAGGTCATGTTGACCCTTCGTTAAGACCAAGAGCCACTCTTAGTTTTTCTATAAATAGAAGCTCATTCCTTTATTATTTCTTACGAATTCATTAAAACTCTAGAGAGAGAAATTATAGAGAAAATTATAGAGAGAAAGAAGAAGAGTATTCTACTACTTCACTACTTCTATATCCAATTTCTTTTACGATAAGGGGTGTTATTCTTTCTTATTCATGAAGAGAACTTCTGTTATTCCATTCTTTATTATTCTGTTGGAATAACCTGTAAAAGTGGCATACCCTATACATAACTTTGATCACGCAGATAACCCCTATACTTGGTGAAATCCTTATGTTATTCCATTCTTATTTATTCTCATTGGAATAACTCAGTATACTGCTGAATCCCCTATACTTGGTGATCTTCTTACATTATTTCATTCTTTTATTATTCTCGTAGAATATCACATACATGTGTTTACACCTACTTCGTTCCATTGTTTATTATTCGCATTTATTATTCTCATTGGAACATCCTGCTTGGTGTGAATTTCACCGCACTGGTTCCGTTATTATTATACATTTGGAATAACTTTGTCTGTCTGAGCACCGCATGCATGGTGATTTCGTTTGTTATTCCATTCCTTATTATTACATTGGAACATCCCGCTTGTGTGAATTTCACCGACACCGTTCCGTTATTATTATTCTGTTGGAATAACCTGTCTATGCGAAGTACCGCATGCATGATGATAACTTATGTTATTCCATTCGGTATTATAGTCAATTGATTAAACTTTTGACTTCTATACTCCATGAAATTAGTGGAATATCCTTGATATTTGCGCTTCATCCAGTATCTTTTCATGAAAATATTCTTCTGAGCATTCTTGAATTTCACTTTACAAAGAAGTATCATGTTGACAATTTAGACATTATTAGTTCCTGGATAAATTAATTCTTGAACTTGTTTTATTGAATTATTATGTCATTGTCATCATCCTCATGTTATATTATGTTGAAAGTCATCTTTGGCTTACGTGCATAGATGGACTTAGTATGATTATGACCAGGGATCATTCGGTATAATCATGACCTATTATAAATAATGTGATAAAAGTCCTCAGTGGCCTGTAATGCATTGATGAATAGTTTTTGGTATGATTATGACCAGGGTTTATTCAGTATAGTCATGACCATTGATGATTTAATGAAAATCCTTGACCGTGGTATAGGGATGATTAGATGTGGTGGTTTATTTATTAAGCTGAGTCTCAGCGATAAAAATTGATGAAAACCTTTTAAAACCTAAAAGATAGTAGACTTTATTCTCTACTTGACTCTTTTAATGGATTGCATATTCCGCTGCAGTTAAACTTGATGTCTATTGTATATTATCAGTTTAACATTGTTGAAGACTAATGATAATTTATTCTGTATTATCTTAGTCATAATATTTCTTACTGGGCTAGTTGAGCTCACCCTTTCCTTCACTGTTCTCTTCAGGAAATGAGAATATAGCTGGGACGAGTAGGGGAACGGAGTGACGGTCCAGATGATAGCATTAGTAGCCCTCACTATTTTGTTAAATAGTGTGACAATAAATGTAACGAGGACTGAATTTGAGTTTGCATATTGTCTATGAGGACTCCATTGAGAATGGATATTGTCTAGAAGGCAGTATTCTTGTTTAAACTCTCAATTTATGTTTTGTCGTATTATACACGACAGCTGTATAGTTAAATTTGTATTTGTATTATGTACCATGTATTTGGCGACTCAAGATGGGTGATTAATACCTAATTTTGGGGGCGTCACAGTTGGTATCAAAGCTTAGGGATATGATCCCTGGCTAAGATGTGAGATAACAACTAGAAGGGGAGAGACGGGGAATTCCTTCGCTAGTATGACCTACCTAAGTTTATTTGGTATTTAATTGGTCGGTTAGTGTATAAGGATAATATGTGACATGTTAATTAACCCTTATTTTGTGGCAGTATTTGAAAATGGCATTCGAAAATGTTGAGATAAGCAATGGAGCACAGGAGACCGTTGAGTCTCCACAGATCAATAATAAGGATAATGTGCGACAGGATGGCGATAATCCCCCTGTAAACAACAACACTGATCAAATGACGAATGGCGGTAAGTTTAGGAGCTTTTTAGAATTCATGCAACATCAGGCGAAGGCGGTTCCTGTTCATAATGCAAGTAAAAATAATGGCAACCCACGGTCGGTCACCGCTAAACAGTTCAAGGAGCTGGGACCACCGGAGTTTTTGGGAAAGCTAGAACCACTTAAGGCGGAAATGTGGTTAAGGCAGATGACTAAGATATTTAATGTCTTGGGATGCTCTGAGGAGCAAAAGGTTCCCTTTGCTACCTTTATGTTGCGTGAAGAGGCAGATTACTGGTGGGAATCTGTAAAACATACCCAGCCTGACGCACTCAAGATGTCTTGGGATAAGTTCCAAGAGTTGTTCAACGACAAGTATTTTCCCAAAATTATTCGTCACATGAAGGAGGTGGAGTTCATCAAGCTGGAGTAAAATAATATGACCGTTTCGCAATACGAGTCTAAGTTTGCCGAGTTGTCTCGGTTTGCATCCCATTTGGTCGATAATGAGGAGCGAATGACGCGAATGTTTCTAAGAGGTTTGAAACCCAATATACATCAATACCTCATTTCTCACAAACTTTGTTTATATTCAGATGTTGTGAATAGGGCTCAGTTATTGGAGTGCGATAATGAGTCAGCACAACCAAAAGGCAACAACCAACAACACGATAATAATCATACAGGTGGCAACGGTCATCGGAACAATGATAACCATCGTGGGGGAAATTATCATGACAAGAATGGTAACCATTTCGGTGGTAATCATGGCCAAGATAATAGGAATGGGAATTTCAAGAAGAGGAAATTCAATAATGATGGGAAGACGTCAGCACCAGCACCCGTTGTTAAGGAAGGAGAATGACCACCTATCATATGTTTCAAATGCTGAGGGGAGGGACATATCAGTCCAAACTGCGCGATGCCGTCCAAAGCATGTTATAATTGTGGAAAAGAAGGTCAGTTAGCCCGATTTTGTCGTTCACCGAAAACAAGTTCAGCTAGGATGGAGGCACCAAAGACCGTTCCAGAAAAGTCAAAATCGGTAGTGTAAGGGAGAGCTTTTTTCGTGACTTCTCAAAAAAGCGAATAACCCGAACGAAGTTAGCACGGGTTAGTTAATTATAAATTGCGAAGTCTATACCTTATAAGATACCGGTTCTACCCATTATTTTATCTCTCTTGCTTATTCAACGCTTTAAATTTGACTCCTAGAAGTTAGACTTTAACTTATTGGTTGAAACTTCGTTAGTAGGAGCCTTCGTTACCTCTCTTGCTTTTTAAATCTTTTTGATTCAAATAAACACTTTCACGTTACTCGTCGATCATATCTTTTTGAAAATACTTGCCTTTGATGTGATTTTAGGAATCAATTGGTTTACTACTCATCATGCTTTTCGTAAGGTTGTTAGCTTTTATATTCATAACCAACCTGTTGTGCGAATTCAAGTAACCAAACCACTAAAGTCAATCATTGTCATATCAAGCCATAAGTAAAGAGCCCCGAGCCTTTCGTTGTTGACTTCCTTGTGTGGAATGCACCAGGGCCAGACTTTCTGTAGGCGACATCGTGAATAAAGATGGCAAGTTGATAGGTATCATTGTGAGGTGTTATCTAGGTTAAGGGATAGAAGTCACAGTTGGTATCAATGTGACATACTATCCAAGGCTTGGATGAGAGTCACAGTTTTGAATGATATTTCTATTATTAATAAATTTCCTGGCGTATTCTTGAAGACTTCTTAGCCTACTTAGAGCGTGAAATCAAATTTTGTATTGACCCCAGTACAAAACCCATTTCTTAAACCCTCAAATATTTCTTCAACTAAAATGAACAGTTTACGTGGATTATGATAAAAAAAAAAGTCATAATAAAAGCATTGGACTAATGAAAATCATGGGTATACGTGGTATTAGTAAGTGTTATGATGATTTATGTTGGTTAGTATGTGAAAACATGAAAGTTTCTTAGAAATCACAAGGAGTTGAAAATCAGATTTTTGGTGAAAAACGGAACATGAAATTCAATTGACCATATCTCCTAATATATTTTGAATTTTGCAGTGTAGTCAAGTCCTAGAGTTAGATCTATGAGTTTTGTAGCATCTCCAAGTGGAATCACTGGAAAAGGAGTTGTAAATTTTCGCGTGGACTGATTTTAGCAAAGGAGTCAAAAGTTGGAAATTTCAAAAACAGCTACTGATCTTATTTTTAAAAGGGCATTTTCGGCCACTTAATTTATGAGAAAAATTCTGGCCTTTTGGGACATGAAAGTATATGGTATAAAGAACATCCTGTCCAAAAATGAGCTCATTCTGACTTAAAATGAGCAAGTTATGACCATTTCAATATTTAGGTTTTTCAGACGAAAAACGCTATAATTGGAGTTCTATAACTCCGATAACCATGAAATTTAAACTGGAAGTTCACATTAACATGTGTACGATCCTTCCAAGATTTGGGAATTTTTGGAGTTAAACTTGAGCTAGCTAATTTCTTAAGGAATTAATTGGAAATTGATTTTTGAAAAATAGTAAATGAATTTTAAAAATTCCAAGAAAAATATATTTTCATTATGGGACTATATTATGCTAAATCCCAGAAAAGAAATATTTTTGGAACTGATTTGGTATTTTTCATGAAAATAATCTAGTTATGAGTAAATGAGTTAAATATGTTATGTGAAGTAACAAAATTGGAAAATAGGATTTTATGGCTATGGAATCCTATATAGAGTATATGCATATTTTTTGATGAGGGAATTGATCATTGGTGATGATATCTTATGAGTATAACATTTTTGAATGATTAAATGCATTATATGGTAAAGCGTAAACAATTGAAATAAAGTGTTTATAAGTTTAAGAAGTGATTAAAATATTGTTATAATATTAATGATATTAGATTATGAGATTATTAAGTGATTGATAACATTGGAATATTCTTAAACCCTGGATAAATTATATTATAAATGTTTAATATTTATCCTTTATCTCGTTTGATTGATTATTTATATCATTGTCATAATCCTCATGCTTATATTGTGTTGAAAGTCATCTGTGGCTTATGTGCATAGATGGACTTGGTATGATTATGACCAGGGATTATTCGGTATAATCATGACCGTAATGTTACAAATGATGTGGTAAAAGTCATCTTTGGCCATAGTGCATAGATGGACTTGGTATGATTATGACTAGGGATTATTCGGTATAATCATGATCGTAATTGAAAACACGAATATCCTTGGCCCGTAGTGCATGGATAATTTGTGGTCGTGATACTATTAAGCTGAGTCTCAGCATTATTGGTTTTATAGTTGTATATCTTTGGCCTGTAGTGCAAAGATGAACTGTTAATTATTGGCTATACAGTTGACCTGTAGTGCAAAGATGAATTGTTAATGAATATCTTTGGCCAGATTGCAAAGATGAATTTAATGTTTTCAACGATAAAGGTATTCAAGGTATCTTCACCTCTTTATCATATCAGGTACGTACGTAAATTTCGAGGGCGAAATTCCATAAGGAGGGGAGATTGTAAGACCCCAGATTTTATAAATAAAGATTTAAATTTCTCGAAATATTTTTTATATTATGGTGTGGATTTGAGATAGTGTTATAGTTATGGGTAGTATTTGAAAATTTTGCAAAGTATGCAAGTTGTTATAAATATTTGTTTGGTCGGGAATATTCTTTTTTCGGGAATATCCAGGTATGACCTGCACAATTATTGGTGGACCCCAAAATGCAATAATCGTCAGTAGTTAAAAATGACAAAAATATTTTATGGAAATAACTATGGCGGAGGTTTTACCATTAATCTTTGTTAAACTACCCAATAGTAAAAGTAATGAATGATGTCTGGCATTAATTAAGTAGCACACCAGGTATTGATTATTGATGCTTACGTAAGAAGTCACTCGGTTATACTTGCATTATTATCACATACAATAATTGCGCATCATATCTCTCATATTATTGATCCAATTATTGTCACGCGATTCATGTATATAATATGTTATATTATTAAATTAATAATTGAGACGACAAAATTATTCATATTATTAAATTGCAATATTTACAATGTCTAGAAGTTCTGTCAAGGAGAGTTTGGTAACCAAATTGCGCGCCAATATGGAGATAGTAAATATCAAAATATCAAATTCATCATTAATCAACACGAACTTATCCATCATTAATATCATAACTCATAATATTTAACAACCAGGTCGTTCCCAGGAAAGAGGGGGCATTCCAATATTTAAATATTGTGAGTTATGATATTAATGATGGATAAGTTCGTGTTGATTAAAGATGAATTTGATAGTTCCATTGTGTTAGTGAAAATTGACATTTATTTCGATAATAATTGATGTCTGGAGGTTATATTGTTCAATCGGGTATTTGGGGAACTTTTCGTGTCAAAGTTACTATTCACGAGTTACTATTCACAAGTTACTATTTACGAGTTACTATTCACGAGTTACTATTCATAAGTTACTATTCACGAGTTACTATTCATGAGTTTTAATAGTAACTTGACCCTTCAGCTTTCCAAGAGTTATTTGCCTCTTCGGTGTTCCAAGAGTTAATTACCCCTTCGCAAATAGTAGTTGCCTCTTCAATATTACCAAGAGTCATTTTGACCCTTCGTTAAGACCAAGAGCCACTCTTAGTTTTTCTATAAATAGAAACTTATTCCTTCATTATTTCTTACGAATTCATTGAAACTCTAGAGAGAGAAATTATAGAGAAAATTATAGAGAGAAAGAAGAAGAGTATTCTGCTACTTCACTACTTCTATATCCAGTTTCTTTTACGATAAGGGGTGTTATTCTTTCTTATTCATGAAGAGAACTTCTGTTATTCCATTCTTTATTATTCTGTTGGAATAACGTGTAAAAGTGGCATACCCTATACATAACTTTTGTATACGCCAGATACCTATACTTGGTGAAATCTTTATGTTATTCCATTCTTATTTATTACATTGGAATAACTTTTGTATATCTGAATCCACTATACTTGGTGATCTTCTTACATTATTTCATTCTTTATTATTCATTTGGAATATCATATACGTGTGTTTTACACACGGACTGGTTCCATTGTTTATTATTCCGTATTTATTATTACATTTGAACATCCCATCTTGTGTGAATTTCACCGACTTCGTTCCGTTATTATTATTATTGTTGGAATAACCTATCTATCTGAAGCACCGCATGCATGGTGATTTCGTTGTTATTCCATTCCTTATTATTACATTGGAACATCATGTATGTTGTGAATTTCACCGACTCGGTTCATTATTATTATTCTGTTGGAATAACTCGTCTACATCGATGTACTTTGCATGCATGGTGATATCTTTTGTTATTCCATTCGGTATTATACTCAGTTGATTAAAATTTTGACTTATATACTCCATGAAATTAGTGGAATATCCTTGATATTTGCGCTTCATCCAGTATCTTTTCATGGAAATATTCTTCTGAGCATTCTTGAAATTTACTTTACAAAGAAGTATCATGTTAACAATTTAGACATTATTAGTTCCTGGATAAATTAATTCTTGAACTTGTTTTATTGAATTATTATGTCATTGTCATCATCCTCATGTTATATTATGTTGAAAGTCATCTTTGGCTTATGTGCATAGATGGACTTAGTATGATTATGACCAGGGATCATTCGGTATAATCATGACCTATTATAAATAATGTGATAAAAGTCCTCAGTGGCCTGTAATGCATTGATGAATAGTTTTTGGTATGATTATGACCAGGGTTTATTCGGTATAGTCATGATCATTGATGATTTAATGAAAATCCTTGACCGTGATACAGGGATGATTAGATGTGGTGGTTTATTTATTAAGCTGAGTCTCAGCGATAAAAATTGATGAAAACCTTTTAAAACCTTTTTAATACAGACTTCTCTTCTTCTTTCTCTCTATAATAATTGCTCTATAGCTTTAGTGAATTGGTGAGAAATGAAGGAAGAATGAGCTTCTATTTATAGAAAAATATAGTTTCGATAATTGCGCTTGGGGGCTCGAAAATTACAAAGACAATACCTCCAACTTTTCTTTTATTTTTAATTTAGTCCTGCAAGTATTATCAAACTTGCACCACCTCCCCTAATAGTAAATAATGTGAATAAATAGTTCAATCATGTGATTCAATAGTTATAATCATGTGAAAATACTAATAACAATATATAACATCCATCTATACCTCCATCTTTAACTTAGTCATGCAAGTATTATCAATCTTGCACCAACTCCCCTAATAGTACATGAATGTGATTCAATAGTACACACATGTGAACAAATAGTTATATAAGCATGTGAATTAGAATTATTAATTGCTCATTTATCCGATTAATTACCCGGTTTATCAATATAACCCCAGACATCAATTATCATCAGAATAGATGTTGATTTCCACTAACACTAATAATCCCAACACAATGGAACTATCAATTCATCTTTAATCAACACGAACTTATTCATCATTAATATTATAACTCACAATATTTAACAACCAGGTCATTCCCAGGAAAGAGTGGGCTTTTCGATAAGGATTTCTTCTTATTGGCGCACAATTAGATGACCAAACCTCTCCTTGACAGAACTTCTAGACATTGTAAATATTGCAATTTAATAATATGAATAACTTTGTCGTCTCAATTATTGATTTAATAATATATAAAATATTATGCGGATGATCTTTGTGACAATAATCGAATCAATAATATAGAGATATGATGCAAAGAATTACAATAGCAATAATTGAGTATAACCGGAGTGACTTTCACGTAAAGCATCAATAATCAATACCGTAATTGTTACTACGCAACCACGCGTATCATCAGTACTTTTACTACTGGGTAGTTCAACGCTTTAATTCAGTAACACTTTCGTAGTTATTTTTATAAAAGATAATTTTATCATTTTCTAACTACGACAATACTTCCGTTGTAGGGTCCACTTAATGATTGTGCCGTCGTGCATTTGGATATTCCCAGCACAAAAAAGAATATTCCCCACCAATCGAATATTATATAACAACTTACAAACTTTGCAAAATTTATAAATATTACCTGAACTATAACATTATATCAAATCCACACCATAATATTCAAAAAAAATATTTTGAGAAATTTAAATCTTTATTCATAAAATTTGGGGTCTCACAATAATCATACCAAAAACTGTCCATCAATGCACTACAGGCTACTGAGGGCTTTTACCACATCATTTATAACATTACAGGTCATGATTATACCGAATAATCCCTGGTTATAATCATACCAAGTTCATCTATGCACGTAAGCCAACGATGACTTTCATCACAATATAAGCATGAGGATGATGACAATGACATAATAATTCAATAAAACAAGTTCAAGAATAAATTTTAAAGATTTATAAGTTAATTTATCTTGAAATCAATTACGTCCAAATTGTCAGCATGATACTGCTTTGTGGAGAAAAATTCAAGAATGCTTAGAAGAATATTTTCATGAAAGGATACCAGATGAAGCGCAAATATCCAGGATATTCTACTAATTTCATGGAGTATAGAAGCAAAAACTTTAACCAAATGAGTATTATAAAATATATGAAACTGCAAATGGATTTTCACCCACCATACGGTAATCCACGTGAGCGGATCATTTCCACAATTTAATAAGGAATGAATACGAAGGATCATTCACCATGCGCATGATAATCCACATAGGCAGGTTATTCAGCAATGAATAATAAAGAATGGAACCAAGTCATGCGTAATCTGGATGAATGGTATATTCCAATGAATAATAAAGAATGGAATAACGAAGAATTCACCATACATGCGATAGGCCAGCGATGTATGAGTTATTCAACGAATAATAAAGAATGGAACCGTGTCTAGCGTAATCCGCATGCAGATGTGATATTCCAAAGCAGAATAATAACGAATGGAATAACAGAAGAATTTCACGATGTATGAGGTACTTCGCATAGACAGGTTATTCCAACATAATAATTTAGAATGGAATAACAGAAGAATTTCACCATGTATGCGGTACTTCGCATAGACAGGTTATTCTAACATAATAATAAAGAATGGAATAACAGAAGCACTCTTCATGAATACGAAAGAAATAATACCCTTACCTTAGAAAAGAACCGGATCTTTGGAGTAGAGAGGTAGCGTACTTCTTCTTCTTTCTCTCTATAATTTTGCTCTATAATAATTGCTCTATAGCTTTAGTGAATTGGTGAGAAATGAAGAAAGAATGAGCTTCTATTTATAGAAAAATATAGTTTCGATAATTGCACGTTTTGATGCTCAAAATATTACAGTACAATACCTTCAACTTTTCTTTTATTTTTAATTTAGTCCTGCAAGTATTATCAAACTTGCACCACCTCCCCTAATAGTAAATAATGTGAATCAATAGTTATAATCATGTGAAAATATGAATTACAGTATAGTACCTCCACCTATAGTTCAATCGTGTGATTCAATAGTTATAATCATGTGAAAATACTAATAACAATATATAACATCCATCTATACCTCCATTTTTAACTTAGTCATGCAAGTATTATCAATCTTGCACCAACTCCCCTAGTAGTACAAGAATGTGAATCAATAGTACACACATGTGAACAAATAGTTATAATCATGTGAATTAATAGCAATTAATTGCTCATTTATCCGGTTAATTACCCGACTGGTCAGTATAACTTCCAGACATCAATTAATATCGAAATAAATGTCGATTTCCACTACCACTAATAATTCCAACACAATAGAACTATCAATTTCATCTTTAATCAACATGAACTTATTCATCATTAATATTATAACTCACAATATTTAACAACCAGGTCGTTCCCAGGAAAGAGGGGGCTTTCCGATAAGGATTTCTCCTTATTGGCGCGCAATTAGATGACCAAACCTCTCCTTGACAGAACTTCTAGACATTGTAAATATTGTAATTTAATAATATGAATAACTTTGTCGTCTCAATTATTGATTTAATAATATATCATATAATGCAGATGATATTGTGATAATAATCGAATCAATAATATGAGAGATATGATGCGTGAATTCTTCGTAGCAATAATTGAGTATAACCGAGTGACTTCTCACGTAATTATAAATAATCAATACTGGTAGTGCTTGATGCGACCACGCCAGACATTCTTGTACTTTACTACTACCGGATAGTTCAACTGTTTAATGGTAAAACTTCCGTCGTTATTTTTATAAAAAGATAATTATGTCATTTTCTAACTACGACAATACTTCCGTTGTGGGGTCCACCAATGATTGTGTCGTCATACGAATATTCCCTATTAAAACTCCGGTTATAGCATTTTTCGTCGAAAAACCCTAAATATTGAAATAGTCTTAACTTGCTCATTTTAAGTCGGAATGAGCTCATTTTTGGACATGAGGTACTTTATACCATATATTTCCATGTCCCAAAAGGCCAGAATATTTCTCACAAATTAAGTGGCCAAAAATTCCCTTTTAAATTCCTAGGCAGTAGCTTTTTGGTACTTTGCTGTTTTTGACTCCTTTGCTAAAATCAGTTCACACAAAAATCTACAACACCTTTTCCAGTGATTCCACTTGGATAAGTTAGAAAACTCATAGATCTAACTCTAGAACTTGACCACACTCAAAAATTCAAAATATAATAGGAGATATGGTCAATTGAATTTCATGTTCCATTTTCACCAAAATCTGATTTTCAACCCTTTGTGATTTCTAAGAAACTTTCATGTTTTCACATAATAACCTACATAACTCATCATAACACTTACTAATACTACATATACCCATGATTTTCATCAGTCCAATTCTTTTATTATGACTTTCATCATAATCAACAGTCCAATGCGTATATTATGACTTTCCAGAATTTTTAAGGGTCTGAAAAATTACGAAACTGCAAATGGATTTTCACCCGTCATGAGGTAATCCATGTATACAGATCATTTCTATAATTTAACAAGGAATGAATATAAAGGATCATTCACCATGCATATGGTAATCCACATAGACAGGTTATTCTAACAGAATAATAAAGAATAGAATAAAAGAAGAATTCACCATGCATGCGATAGATTGCACAGACAGGTTATTCCCAACAGAATAATAAATAATGGAACTAGGTCATACGGTTATGCACAGACAAGATATTCCAACAGAATGATAAAGAATAGAATAACAACAGAATTCACCATGCATGCGATAGACCGCACAGACAGGTTATTCCAACAGAATAATAAATAATGGAACCAGGTCATGCGTAAACGCACAGACAGGATATTTCAACAGAATGATAAAGAATGGAATAACAACAAAATTCACCATGCATGCGATAGACTACACAGACAGGTTATTCCAACAGAATAATAAATAATGGAACCAGGTCATGCATAAACGCACAGATAGGATATTCCAATAGAATGATAAAGAATGGAATAACAGAAGAATTTTACCATGTATGCGGTACTTTGTATAAACAGGTTATTTCAACATAATAATAAAGAATGGAATAACAGAAGAATTTCACCATGTATGCGGTACTTTGCATAAGCAAGTTATTACAACATAATAATAAAGAATGGAATAACAAAAGTTCTCTTCATGAATTCGAAAGAAATAATACCCATTACCTTATAAAGAAGAGTACTCCGACGGGTAGGGTGAGGATATACTTAAAGAAAACTTGCACTACGCTCAAAGCTTTCTTAAACTCTAAAGAAATACGCTCAAGATTATAGAAGAAGAATTCTCTGAACTTCTGGTGTGATTTCAATTCTAACTAAGCATCCTATTTATAGGAAAAATATAAAGGATACTATTCAATAAAATATAATATATTCTATTTATAATATATATATATATTATTTAAAATCTAATAAAACAATTAACTTTATAAAAGTATTCTATTTTATATAAAAAGATTTTACTATGCAAAAAACTATGCAGTAATTATATGCAAACACTATGCATAATAGAATATAATATATTACTATTTATAGTTTAATAAAATAAATAACTTTATAAAAGTATTCTATTTTATATAAAAAGATTTTACTATCTGCAAACACTACGAGCACTATGCAAACACTATGCATAATAGAATATAATATATTCTATTTATAGTCTAATAAAACAAATAACTTTATAAAAGTATTATGTTTTATATAAAAATATTTTACTATCTGAAACACTACGCAGTAATTTATGCAAATACTATGCATAATAGAATATAATATATTATATTTATAGTCTAACAAAACAAATAACTTTATAAAAGTATTCTAATTTATATAAAAAGTTTTACATTTTTATTATATTTATAATAATAATAATAAAACAAACTTCATCATCATTATTATAATTCACACTATTAATTGATCGTCGTTCCCCGAGAAAGAGGGGCTTTCAATAAGGATTTCTCCTATCATGTAGCATTAGGTGACCAAACCTCTCCTTGGCGTAACTTCTAGAGACATCGTTAATATTGTAAATAATAATATTAACAACTTTGTTATGTCAATTATTAATTTAATAATATATAAAATATCGACAATAATTGAATCAAATAACTGAGATACTATGCAACAATTATTTGTAACAATAATTAAACAAAAGCGAGTGACTTCTCACATAAGCATCAATAATCAATACCGTGTGCTACTATGCAACCACGTGTATTCTTTGTACTTTACTACTTTGAGTAGTTTAACAATTTAACGGTAAAACTTCCGCCATTATTTTCATAAAAATATTTTTGTCGTTTTCTCGATCAAAATGATAATTTAGCTAGTAGGGTCCACTAATGATTGTGCGGCAAATGTATGGATATTCTCCGACAAAAAGAATATTATACAACAACTTGCATACTTTTCAAAATTTATAAATATTACCCATAACTATAACATTATCTCAAATCCACACCATAATTTTGAAAAAAAATATTTCGAGAAATTTAAATCTTTATTCATAAAATTTGGGGTTTTACAATCTCCCCTCCTTATGAAATTTTGCCCTCGAAATTTACGTACGTACTTGGTATGCCGAAGAAATGAGGACACTTCGTCAGATTCTAACTCTTGAGGTATAACCTTTGAGTGTTGAATACGATCCTTCTTATCCAAGATTTTAACACGTATCTCCTCATATGATAAATCTTTTGCTATCTCTTCCGCTTATAAATCAATAATGTGGTTCGGGTCATCCACATATTTACGTAACATCGATACATTAAAAACGTTATGAACATGATACATACTTGGCGGTAAAACGTGTCTATAATCCACTGTTCCTACTCAATCGAGGATTTTAAATGGGCCAATTAAATCGAGGGTTGAGATTTCCTCTCTTCAGCAACTCTTGCTTTTAAAATAACGCCCTCTTGAACATTCTTCTTCGTATTCATCAGCTCCGGGTCTGTAGCTTTAGCAGCTTTAACATTATCGACTAAAGTTAGTTCTAATCATATATTCATTATCTTCACGTGGGTTCGTATATTCGCACTCGTAAACGCATACGATCTTCTACTCAATGCGTCAGCTACCACGTTCGCTTTTCCACGATGGTATTGAATGATATGATCGTAATCTTCAACAGCTCGAGCCAACGTCTTTAGCGCATGTTACGTTCATTTTAGTTGAAGAAATATTTGAGGGTTTTAGAAATGGGTTTTGTACCGAGGTCAATACAAAATTCAATTTCACGCTCTAGGGGTAGGCTAAGAAGTCTTCAAGAATACGTCAGGAAATTTATTAACAATAGAAATATCATTCAAAACTATGACTTTCATCCAAGACTTGGATAGTACGTCACATTAATACCTATCATCTTGCCATCGTCATTCACAATGTCCCCTACAGATAGTCTAGCTTCGGTGCCTTCCACACAAGGAAGTCACCAGCGAAAGGCTCGAGGCTCTTTACTTATGGCTTGATATGACAGTGATTAACTGTAGTGGTTTGATTTCTTGAATTCACATAACAGGTTGGTTAGGAATATGAAAGCTAACAACCTTACGAAAATAATCGATTTTAGCATGATGAGTTGTTAACCAATCAATCCCTAAAATTACATCAAATGCAAGTATTTTCAAAGAAATAAGATCGACAGGTAATGTGAAAGTGTCGATTTAAATTAAACAAGATTTATAAACAGTGGAGGTAATGAAGGTTTCTCCTAACGGAGTTTCAACAGATAAGTCAAAGTCTAATTTCTCAAGAGTCAAGTTCAAACATTGAACACCACTAAGTGAAATAAAAGAGTGGGTAGAACCGGTATCGAATAAGGTATAGACTTCGCAAGAGTTTATGATTAACTTACCCGTGATAACTTTGTTCAGGTTCCTCGTCACAAAAAAATGCTCTCTCTTAAACTACTGATTTTGACTTGTCTGGGACATCCCAGTTGGACTTAACTTTGTTGTAGAGTATATTCCACCCTTAATTGCTTCATCACATTCCTGATCCATGATTCGAATCATTATTCTTCGATCCATATCGAATAGGGGTTGATCGCTCTACACAGGGTAATTCCGAACTCGATGTTGGATTCTCCCAATTGCTGTCCAAAAAGCAAAATCCATTTCATCTATTTTGGCCTTATTAGATCGGACGTCTTTTTCTGCAATATCAACACATCGTGCGGCTTTTACCCATGCATCATCTATTCTTGTTCGTTCATTTGCTTCTTCTTTCATCAAAACTTTAATCATAGCATTCTCAAATTCTAGCTCTAATATCTTATACTCTGCCAAAGAGTGCTTCTGTTCAAGCATCGCACATCAGGTAACACAATTTTGAATTGTTGCATCCCTTTGCTCCACGACCGCCTGCCGTTCTTCAGCCTGCTCTTGTAACTCATGAATACGGTTTTGTAATTCTAAATTTTGATCATAAAATTCTTCTAACAAATTCTCATCAGGTTCCTCTTCTTCCTCACTCTCAGCTGCTACCTCTGCAACTAGCCCAGGTGCAACTATTAGTTCTTCACTCACCACGTAGATATCTCTAATTTCTTCTTCGTCTAACGCCACATTAACCTGATTAGTGATTAAAGGTGTCTCAACGGTCTCATTCACTCCATTGCTAACATTTTCAGCTGCCATTTTCAAACACTGCCACAAAACAAGGGTTAATTAACATATCATATATTATCCCTATACTCTGACCAACCAATTAAATACCAAATAAACTAAGGTAGGTCATACTAGCGAAGGAATTCCCCGTCTCTCCCCTCCTAGTTCTTGTCTCACATCTCAGCCAGGGATCATATCCCTAAACTTTGATACTGTTGTGACACCCCCAAAATAGGTATACATCACCCATCTTGAGTCGGCGGATACATGGTACAAAATTCAAATACAACTTAATTATACAACGATAAATGCAAAAATAATGACGACATATATACTGTGAGTTTTAATACAAATATTGTAACGTATATAATATGACAATATTCATACTCAAATTAATACATGCCATATAAAGTACATCACCAAATATTTCTAGTCTCCAAAGGGACACGAGAAGATTTCTGTTCTCATCATTTTACTGTGGTGCACTTTTGACGCTTTCAGGGTCGGGTTCTCATCACCCTATTGTTGTTCACCAAAATCAATTATTAAGTGACGTATAAAATATGACACACACATCTTAGGTCCTTAATACAATTATATATTGCATGTCATGCCATAGTAAGGACTACTAATGTTATCATCTGGACCGTCACTCCATTCCCAGACTAGTCCCATATATTCTCATTTCACGAAGAGAAAAATAAAAGAAAGGTGAGCTCAACTAGCCCGATGAAAAATATTATGACTATGATAATGCAGAATAAATTATACTTAGCCTTCAACAATGTTAAACTCATAAAATACAATAGACATCAAGTTTAACTGCAGCGGAATAAGCAATCCATTAGAAGAGTCAAGTAAAGCATGATATCTACTATCTTCTATGATTTAAAATGTTCTCATCAATTTTTATCATTGAGACTCGACAATAAATAAACCACATCATCGAGTCATCCTCGCACTACTGAGCCAAGGATATTCATTAAATCATCAATGGTCATGACTATCTTACAAGAATAATCCTGGTCATAATCATACCAAAAACTATCCATCAATGCACTACAGAATACCGAGGACTTTTACCACATCATTTATAACATTACAGGTCATGATTATACCGAATGATCCCTGGTCATAATCATACCAATTCCATCTATGCACATAAGCCAAAGATGACTTTCATCACAATATAAGCATGAGGATGATGACAATGATATAAGCATTAATCAAACAAAAACAAGGATAAATATTAAAGACTTTAAATTTATCCAAATATTAACAATCACTTAATAAACTCATAATCTTATATTGTTAATATTATAACAATATTTTAATCACTTCTTAAACTTATAAATAATTTAATTTAATTATTTACACTCTACCAAATAATGCATTTAATCATTAAAAAATGCCAGACTCATAAGATTTCATCACCAATGATCGAATCCCTCATCAAAAATCTGTATATACCATATATAGGATTTTCAAGCCCTAAAATCCTATTTACCAATTCTTCAACTTCACATAACATATTAAACTCATATGTTTGTAACTAAACCATTTTCATGAAAAATTACCAAATCAACTTATTAAGTGGCCGAAAATGCCCTTTTAAATTCCTGGGCAGTAGCTTTTTGGTACTTTGCAGTTTTTGACTCCTTTGCTAAAATCAGTCCACACGAAAATCTACAACATCTTTTCCAGTGATTCCACTTGGATAAGTTAGAAAACTCATAGATCTAACTCTGGAACTTGACCACACTCAAAAATTTGAAATATAATAAGAGATATGGTCAATTGAATTTCATGTTCCATTTTAACCAAAATCTGATTTTCAACCCTTTGTGATTTCTAAGAACCAACATAACTCATCATAACACTTACAAATACTACATATACCCATGATTTTCATCAGTCCAATGCTTTTATTATGACTTTCATCATAATCAATAGTCCAATGTATGACGCCCCTTAAATAGGTATACATCACCTATTTTGAGTCGCCAGATATCACATTATAAAAATTAAATATAAACTTTATTTATACAACTGTTGAACCGTCGTATAGAATACGACCACAGTTAACTGTGAGTTTTAATACAAATGTATGTAACTCTCATGGTGCCTTGACCACAACCTTACAATGATACTTTACATAAAAGTATAGTCAAAAACTGGTTTTAGAAATTAAAATCTTGGGGAAGTGTCAAGGAAACCTTCGTACATGGGAGGCCATGCGTCTAGGTTATAATAGATATCATATGTCCACAGAATTATCCTTGGTTGACCCAATAGACCCCAAAGAAAAACGAGAAGATTACTATCATCTTCTTGTCAATGGTGAGTCTTCTCTTGACATATAACTATCTCCACTGTCTCCAAGTGAAAATTATATTTCAAATAAACTCCAAGATCATATAGGTAGTGCTCGTAGATATACTCAGCAAGTGGATGTGCACAACCCTGTCTTATGATAACATGAGGTTGTATGTCATTAGACATCTTGTATGATAGTGGCAAAACACCCTTCCAAAGGTGGGTTCACCTAACCCTATTCGGTTCACCAAAATTAAATATCAAATGACGTATACAATACAACACACTTATCTAAAGTTCTTAATAAATTTATTTCTATACTATTTAGGGAGAACCTCAACAGCTATAGACCACCATTCTATTCCCCTGTTATCTCCGCTCGACCCAGCTACACTCTTATTACCTAAAAGAAATTGTGAAGCAAAAAAAGGGTGAGCACAACTAGCCCAGGAAAGAATATCATGACTAAAGATAATTTACATCATCAATAACCTTCATCAGAAATAAATCAGAGATTTAGAACATATGGTAGATGATAAAACTTTTCAACCATAGTTGCAGCGGAACGAGCAATCCATTAGAAGAGTCAAATAGACCATCAGATCTATTATCTTCTCTATGTTAAAAGTCCACCGATAATGTTTTATCCTCAGTAACATCAATCAACAATTCACATCCCACAATCATATGAATAACTCATAATCATAATTGTGATTCTAAATTCCTCTTCGCACCCAGGACGAAGATAATTTTTATCACTTATCTTCACCTGAAACATCAAAAATCATGGTTATACCAAATCATAATTTTTGCTCATAATCATACTAATAAATTCATCTTTCCACTACGGCCAAAGATATTCATTAACAAATCATCTTTGCACTACAGGCCAAAGACATACAACTGTATTTTAGAAGAGTCAAGTAGAGCATGATATCTACTATCTTATACGAATTAAAAGTTTATTATCAATATTTTATCGCTAAGACCCCGCTTAATAAATAATTCACATCATCGAATCACCCTTGCACTACAGTCAAGATATTCGTTAATATCACATCCATGAATTAATATTTCATTGCTGAGACTCAGCTCAATAATTAATCCATATCATCGAATCATCCCTGCATTACAGGCCAATGATATTCGTTAATATCACATCCATGAATTAATATTTCATTGCTTTGAGACTCATTTCGATAATTAATCCATATCATCGAATCATCCTGTCATTACGGGCCAAGGATATTCGTTAATATCACGACCACGAATTATCTATACACTCTACGGCCAAGATAATCGTGTTTTCATCAACAGTCTGATCATGCCATAAAATAATTCATCTTTGCACCCTTGGACGAAGAGAATCCATAGCCATAATCATACCAAAAACTATCCATCAATGCACTACGGATCAATGAGGACTTTTACCACATCATTTGTAACATTATGGTCATGATTATACCGAATAATCGGTGGTCATTATTATACCAAGTCCATCTATGCACTACATGCCACATATGATTTTTATCATAATATAAGCATGAGAATAATGACAAAGATATAAAGAATCAATCAAATTAGATAAATGATAAATATTAAACATTTATAATACAATTTATCCAAATTCGATAATAACCAAATGTTATTAATCACTTAATAATCTCATAATCTAATATCATTAATAGTATAACAAAAATTTTAATCATTTCTTAAACTTATAAACAATTTATTTCAATTGTTTACACTTTATCAAATAATGCATTTAATCATTCAAAAATGCCATACTCATAATATTTCATCATCAATGATCAAATCCCTCATCAAAAATCTGTATATACACTATATAGGATTCCCAAGCCATAAAATTCTATTTTCCAATTTTATTACTTCACATAACATATTTAATTCATTTACTCATAACTAGTTCATTTTCAAGAAAAATACCAAATCAGTCCCAAAAATATTCTTTTCTGGGATTTAGCAGAATGTAGTCCTATATTGAACATATATTTTTTTCAGAATTTTTAAAATTCATTTACTATTTTTCATATGGCTAAAACTGTCGAATATTTAGACATTTATCATAAATTGTACTTTTATCCAAAAATTCCGAAATTTACAGGATATACTCCTGTTATATACATGTACTCCCAATAAAAATTTCACCAATTTTGGAGTTAACCACAAGGAGTTATAAGGGTTTACTTTTAAAATAATCTTTTCCTATAAAATTCATAACTCCTAATCTATACATCCAAAAATTGCCATTTTTGTACACAATCTAGAAAACTCATCAAAATATCATTTCAAATTTTTCCAGAATTTTTTAGGGTCATAAAAATTACGAAACTGCCCTTGGCAGAAACCCCTTTTTGAATGAAAATACTATTCATATGAATACGAAGAATCATTCACCATACATGCGGTAATCCACATAGACAGGTTATTCCAATAGAATAATAAGAATGGAATAACAGAAGACTTCACGATGCATGCGATAGACTGCACAGACATGTTATTCCCAATAGAATAATAAAGAATGAAATAACAATGGAATTCACCATGCATGCGATAGACTGCACAGACAGGTTATTCCAACAGAATAATAAAGAATGGAACCAAGTCATGTGTAAACGCATAGACAGGATATTCTGACAAAATAATAAAGAATGGAACCAGGTCATGCGTAAACACACGTACGTGGATATTCCGAAACGTAATAATAAAGAATGGAATAATGAAGAATTTCACCATGTATACGGTGAGTCCTTATACTGAGTTATTCCAATAGAATAATAGATAATGGAATAACAGAAGCTCTCTTCATGAATACAAAAGAAATAATACCCCTTACGAGTACAACAAATAATATCCCTTACCTTAGAAAAAACTGGATATAGAAGTAGTAAAGCAGCCGAATACTTTTCTTCTTTCTCTCTATAGTTTCTCTCTCTAAAGTTTCAGTGAATTCGTAAGAAATAATGAAGGAATGAGCTTCTATTTATAGGAGAATGGACTGAATAGTAACTAATTCATGAACGGTCTAGATTGATTTACTTTTAAACGGACGGTCCATATTCAATTACTATGTAGTATTAATAAAATATTCTAATAAAACAAAATTTTTTAAATAAAATATAATATATTCTATTTATAATCTAATAAAATGAATAACTTTATAAAAGTATTTTGTTTTATATAAAAAGATTTTACTATGCAAATACTATGCAGGCACTATGCAAATACTATGCATAATAGAATATTATATATTCTATTTATAGTCTAATAAAACGAATAACTTTATAAAGTATATTCGCTTTATATAAAAGATTTTTACTATCTGAAACACTATGCAGTACTTATGCAAACACTATGCATTATAATTCACAATATTAATCGACCAGGTCGTTCCCAAGAAAGAGGGGGGTTTCCAATAAGGATTTCTCCCCATTGGCGCGCAATTAGGTGACCAAGCCTCTCCTCGGCAGAACTTCTAGACATCGTTAATATTGCAAATAATAATATTAATAACTTTGTTATCTCAATTATTGATTTAATAATATATAAAATATCGACAATAATTGAATCAAATAACGTGAGATACTATGCAACAATTACTATAGCAATAATTAAACAAAATTGAGTGACTTCTCATGTAAGCATCAATAATCAAAACTGTGTGCTACTATGCAACCACGCGTATTACTGTACTTTTACTACCGAGTAGTTCAACAGTTTTAACGGTAAAACTTCCGCCGTTATTTTCATAAAAATATTTTTGTTATTTTCTCAATCCGACAATAATTCCGTTGTGGGGTCCACCAACGATTGTACCGTCGTACGAATATTCCCCGACAAAAAGAATATTTTATATCAACTTGCTTACTTTGCAAAATTTTCACATATTACCCTTAACTTTAAACTTTTATCAATTTATCTATTTACCAAAATAGAAAAATTGAATATTTTTATTTCATAAAATTCGGGGTCTCTCAATCTCCCCTCCTTATGAAACTTCACCCTCGAAATTTACGTACGTACCTGATATTCGAAGAGATGAGAATACCTTGCTTTCTTTTCGGATTGTACCTTCCCGGTTATATCTTCTGTATCATGATTTTTCCATTGCTCATCTTCTGTATTTCAGATATCATTCTAGAATATCTCTTCAAAATAAAGGTTAATTAACATATCACAATTTGTCAACTTATCAAGAAAAAATTTCAGCTTAGGTAAGTCACACACTAGCGAAGTATATTACTCGTCTCTCCCCTCCTAGTTCTAGACTCATATCTCCGCCAGCGACCATATCCCTAAGCTCTGATACCATTTGTGACACCCCCAAAATAGGTATACATCACCTATTCTGAGTCGCCAGATATCACACTATAAAAATTAAATACAAACTTCATTTATACAACTGTTGAACTATCATATAGAATAGACCACAGTTAACTGTGAGTTTTAATACAAATGTATGTAACTCTCATGGTGCCTCGACCACAACCTTACAATGATACTTTACATAAAAGTATAGTCAAAAACTATTTTAGAAATTAAAATCTTTGGGAAGTGCTCAAGGAAACCTTCGTACATTGGAGGCCATGCGTCTAAGTTTAATAGATATCATATGTCTACAGAATTATCCTTGGTTGACCCAATAGACCCCAAAGAAAAACGAGAAGATTACTATCATCTTCTTTCCAATGGTGAGTCTTCTCTTGACATATAATTATCTCCACTATCTCCAAGTGAAAATTATATTTCAAATAAACTCCAAGATCATATAAGTAGTGCTCGTAGATATACTCAGCAAGTGGATGTGTACAACCCTGTCTTATGATAACATAAGGTTGTATGTCATTAGACATCTTGTATGATATTGGCAAAACACCCTTCCAAAGTTGGGTTCACCTCACCCTATTCGGTTCACCAAAATTAAATATCAAATGATGTATACAATACGACACATTGATAAGTGGGTTTTATACCTACTTATTGGATATCAATTCACGTGAACTATGCCCATCTCAAGTATATTTTAGTGTGTTTTTAGTTGCATTTCATGTTATTTTGCATTGCATGTACTGAGAACTCCTTTGGTTTAAAAGTGCAGGATATGGCATAATTGGGTGATGTTAGATGGCATGAAGTTAATGGATGCATGGCGTGAGGATCGAGTGGAGCAAAGAAACCATGCATTGGTGGACAATTGAACTAGAGTAGCTTGACAAGGATGAACAAAGAAGATAAGTCGATGCGAGCGGTGAGAACTAGAATCAACCTTTGCCGCAGGCCGCATTTACCGCGTGGTGATTAGAGCTTACATCTGCTACGCGCCGCGATCACCTGGCTGGACCAGAATTTACACTCGCGCGCCCGCGCTTGACAACTGAAGCTACTAATCTGTTTTATTTCAATTTTTAATTTTAAGAGTTTGTAATGGGTTAAAACAATTCTGACTGGTGTCAGACGTATCATTGAGTAGTTTTACGTTTTTTTATATTGGAACTAGGGTTTTAAACTTTGGGAGATTTCCAATGTAGAACTAAGCCTAAACTTCATATTTTTCTACTTCTTCTTTGGATTTTCAATCATTGTGGAAGACAACTATTTCTTTGTTGGATTTTAATTGAGGATTTGAACTTTACTATTGGATTATAAACAATAATTGGGTTTGATCGATTGTATCCTTTCTCTTTCAATTATTTGTTTAGTCTCCATGTTTTGCTTTGATCCCATAATGGCTTTTGGTTCAGTCATGAACTAAACTCTATTATGGGATTCTAACGGATTTTAATATGTAGTTTAATTGCATGCTTGACTGCTGCACTGTTTTACATATCATAAGAAATTTCTATCATGGTTGATTTGCATGCATGAATGATTGATCACCATTCATTTTAGGTACTTGTATGGAATTGAAAAATAACATGCGAGTATGAATTGTCATCATGATAGCATGCGTATATAAGGCTGTTTTGTGTAGCTTTGTATTTCGTGAACCAGATAGACATATACTGTTTAACCATATGAGTTAAATAAGGGATTGTGCTTAAATTCAATATGGTTGCAATTTCACATAGACATATAGTGATTTTGGTTATATTGATGATTATATGGTGTCTATTGCATGTGGATGCTGTGTAAGTAGGTCATAATGCATTGAAAAATGGTTATGTCTACATTAGTGGTCTTGGCTACTTTCCTGTGATATATGAACAATCTTGCATGATGGTGGTAACTAGATGAAGTATTAAATGAAGTTAGGATCCCATTATTTCCAGATTTGATTTATTTTATTATTATTCTTATTTTAGTTATTATTTGATTCTAAAGTAATTTCAATCATAATCATAATTATTAGTTTAAGCATGTAAAAATAGTGATAGAGTTGATGCATAATAATTAGATTTAGCAACTTTCTCTGTGGATCGATAGTCGACTTAGTCTGTATTGCTTGTTGACACATGTATACTTGCATGAGTTAGAGCTTTTTTGTTAGAACTAAAAAAGAGGCAACACACACTTATCTAAAGTTCTTAATAAATTTATTTCCATACTATTTAAGGAGAACCTCGAAAGCTATAGACCACCGTTTTATTCCCTTGTTATCCCCGCTCGACCCAACTACACTCTTATTACCTGAAAGAAATTGGGAAGCAAAAAAAGGGTGAGCACAACTAGTCCAATAAAGAATATCATGACTAAAGATAATTTACATCATCAATAGCCTTCATCGAAATAAATCGGAGATTTAGAACATATGGTAGATGATAAAACTTTTCAACCATAGTTAAGTTGAGACGAAGCGATCCATTAGAAGAGTCTAATAGACCATCGGATCTATTATCTTCTATGTTAAAAGTCCACCGATAATGTTTTATCCTCAGTAACATCAATCAACAATTCTTGTCCACAATCATATGAATAACTCATAATCATAATTGTGATTCTAAATTCCTCTTCACACCCAGGACGAAGAAAATTTTCATCACCTATCTTCACCTGAAATATCAAAAATCATGGTTATACCAAATCACAATTTCTGCTCATAATCATATTAAAAAATTCATCTTTGCACTACGGCCAAAGATATTCATTAACAATTCATCTTTGCACTACATGCCAAAGATATACAACTGTATTTTAGAAGAGTCAAGTAGAGCATGATATCTACTATCTTTTACGAATTAAAAGTTTATTATCAATTTTATATCAGACTCGACAATAATAAATAATCCACATCATCGAATCATCCTCGCTTTACGACCAAGGATATTCATGTAATCATCAATGGTCATGATTATCTACCGAATAATCCTTTATTATAATCATACCAATAATCATCCCATCAATGCACTACGGAACTAATGAGGACTTTTACCACATCATCTATTCATTAATATCACATCCATGAATTAATATTTCATTCTTTGAGACTCATTTCAATAATTAATCCATATCATCGAATCATCCACGCTTTACTGGTAGAGGATATTCGTTAATATCACGACCACGAATTATCTATGCACTACGGGCCAAAGATAATCGTGTTTTTCATCAACTAGTCCCGATCATGCCATAAAATAATTCATCTTTGCACCCTTGGAAGGAGAGAATCTGTAGCCATAATCATACCAAAACCGTCCCATCAATGATCTACGGGCGATGAGGACTTTTACCACATCATTTGTAACATTACGGTCATGATTATCTTAGAATAATCCTAGTCATAATCATACCAAGTCCATCTATGCACTACAGGCCACAGATGACTTTCATCATAATATAATCATGAGAATAATGACAAAGATATAAAGAATCAATCAAATGAAATAAATGATAAATATTAAACATTTATAATACAATTTATCCAAATAAGATAATAACCAAATGTTATTAATCACTTAATAATCTCATAATCTAATATCATTAATATTATAACAATATTTTAATTATTTCTTAAACATATAAACAATTTATTTCAATTGTTTAAACTTTATCAAATAATGCATTTAATCATTCAAAAATGCCATACTCATAAGATTTCATCATCAATGATCAAATCTCTCATCAAAAATCTGCATATACCTTATATAAGATTTCCAAGCCATAAAATCTTATTTTCCAATTTTATTACTTCACATAACATATTTAATTCATTTACTCATAACTAGTTCATTTTCAAGAAAAATACCAAATCAGTCCCAAAAATATTTATTTTCTGGGATTTAGCAGAATATAGTCTCATATTGAACATATATTTTTTTTTTGAATTTTTAAAATTCATTTACTATTTTTATATGGCTAAACTCGCGAATATTTAGACATTTATCATAAATTGTACTTTTATCCAAAAATTCCGAAATTTACAGGATATACTCCTGTTATATACATGTACTCCCAATAAAAATTTCACCAATTTTGGAGTTAACCACAAGGAGTTATAAGGTTTTACTTTTAAAATAGTCTTTTCCTATAAAATTCATAACTCTTAATCTATACATCCAAAAATCGCCATTTTTGGACACAATCTAGAAAACTCATCAAATTATCATTTCAAATTTTTCCAGAATTTTGGAGGGTCAGAAAAATTACGAAACTACCCATGGAAGAAACCCCTTTTTGAATGAAAATACTATTCATATGAATACGAAGAATCATTCACCATGCATGCGGTAATCCACATAGACAGGTTATTCCAACAGAATAATAAAGAATGGAATAACAGAAGAATTCACCATGCATGTGATAGACCGCACAGACAGGTTATTCCCAACAGAATAATAAAGAATGGAATAACAACGGAATTCACCATGCATGCGATAAACCACACAAACATGTTATTCCAACAGAATAATAAAGAATGGAACCAGGTCATGCGTAAACTCACAGACATGATATTCCAACAGAATAATAAAGAATGGAACCAGGTCAAGTGTAAACACACAGACAGGATATTTCGACAGAATAATAAAGAATGGAATAACAGAAGAATTTCACCATGTATACGGTAGTCTGCGTATACATGTTATTCCAACAGAATAATAGATAATGGAATAACAGAAGCTCTCTTCATGAATACAATAGAAATAATATCCCTTACGAGTAAAACAAATAATATCCCTTACTTTAGAAGAAACTGGATATTGGAGTAGTGAAGCAGCCGAATACTTTTCTTCTTTCTTTCTATACTTTCTCTCTCTAGAGTTTTAGTGAATTCGTAAGAAATAATGAAGGAATGAGCTTCTATTTATAGGAGAATGGACTGAATAGTAACTAATTCATGAACGGTCTAGATTGATTTACTTTTAAACGGACGGTCCATATTCAATTACTATGTAGTATTAATAAAATATTCTAATAAAACAAAATCTTTTAAATAAAATATTGTATGACCCCAACTTATTATTAATGAAATTTAATTTTTTCTATTTTCAAATAGTAAGGGTTGATTTGATTAACGTGGATAGTTATGGGTAAAATACGCAAATATTTTAAAATAAGCAAGTGGTTATAAAATATTCATTGTTGTTTGGGGAATATTCGTTTGGTCGTGGAATATTCTTCAACATGTCGGGGAATATTAAATGCAACAAGCTTGATCGTTTATGGGCCCCATAACTTGAAAGCGATTGGATGAAGAAAACGACAAATATAAGTTGTTTAAAAATAATTGGCGTAGTTATTCTGAAGTTAATCTTGTTAAAATACTAAATTGGTTAAAACACAAGTAGCACACGGTATTGCACCAATTATTGATTCTTACGTGAAGGCACTACTCAATAATGGTTACGAATAATTCTTTATTCAATATTTTATTGATTTAATAATTGCTTGCGTTGATATTTTATATTCTTTGTTGTTTCAATAATTGTCATTACACGTATTTTCATTATCAAAGCAATAATTCATATTATCTGAATAATATTATTAGATAACATTATTGGCAATGTCTAGAAAGTTACATCTAAGGAGAGGTTTGGTCACCTAATTGCGCTACCAAGAAGAGAAATTCTTATTGAAAGCCCCTCTTTCCTGGAACTACCAATTGCACAAGATCTTGTGATTCTGTAATATTATTTGTGAATAATTAATTATTGATTTATATGATGAGGAAAATATTGATTTTATGTGGATATAGATGGAAAAATTTTAAAATGACAATTGTTGAAAATTAATATTTTATCTTTTTCGATAAAATAATTCATTTAAATATATTATTTTAATAATATATTAACGGTGATATTTTTATAATGAATGTGGGATATATGAGTATATGAGGAGGAAGAGTATTTTTGTGGCATTAAATGTTTAACACATATTTTGTGTGTTGGTGGACACAATTATTGACCGAAATTTGATTATAGCTTATAAAATCGTTCGTTTATGGATTTTGGTCAATTTCTATTTGGAATTTGGAAAAACTTTCTTCTGCAAAGTTGTAGAGAATTGAATTTCCTATAAAAATTCGCGAGATTCGAATTTTCTGACAAAAGGGCTATTTATTATGAATTATTGAAGTTAGAGTTCAAAATAATTGATTTTTGGAAGTTTTAATTATTTTTTTCAAGAAAAACGTTTTTGGTGTGTTAAGTGGGTGTAGCATGTGTTATTGATTGCTGAAATCAGATCTCCAAGAGTGGGCGTATAGAATTTTAAAAAATAATAATAATATTATATTAAATTTTCTACTTTGGTGTTCTAAGCATTTTCCTATAAATATGGTGCTTAGGTTATAATTGAAAATCACACCAGAAACTGAAGTTTTCTCTCTCTATATTATCGAGCGTATTCTTGTGAGTATTTTGAGTATATTTTGAGTATTGCTATATGGTGCAAGTTCAAGTCATAGCCTATATCCGGTGTTTCAGCTAGGAGTACTGTCTTTACGAGGTAAAGGATATTATTTTTTTTCGTAATGATATTATTTCTTCAATATCATTATGCTGAAATATTGATCTGATGTTTTTATCAAATTTGGAACTTTTGGTGTCGGAGTTATTATTCACGTATATGACACTATTCACGTATACGACACTATTTATGAATACGGCACTATTCATCAAAAAATGAAAATTTTCCCTTTTCGTCTAAAATATCTATTGTGGATACTAGCTTTGATTGTATCCATGTTTTGATCATTCTTGAATTTTACACCACTATGATTATTTTTTGAGGTATTTTTGGACATGGATAAAACAAAGTACGAATCCTTAATCCTTAATCCTTGTCATTTTGTTTCACTGGATTCTCTCATCTCAACTTCAAAAGCATGTCAAAACTGGCCGCCAAGGATCTAGTAGCAGGCTTACCCAAGCTCAACTTTGTCAAAGAAAGGCCATGCAATGCATGTCAGCTTGGAAAATAGACTAGAAGCTCATTTAAAAGTAAAACTATCAACTCAATTGATAAGCCTCTGCTGTTACTTCACATGAATCTCTTTGGGCCAATTCCAACAACAAGCCTTGGAGGGAAGAGAGACTCATCGGTCGTAGTGGATGACTATACCAGATTTATATGGGTATTTTTTCTAAACTCAAAAGATGAAATAAGCTCCCAACTCATCAAGATGTTCAGGCTGGTGATGAACGAGAAAGGGGAGAAAATCAAGGCAATGGCATCAGTTCTACATAGATAATGACAACTCATCAAGGAGTGATCTTAGTAGAGAATTCGACTTCTCTAAGATGGACCAGTTTTGCATAGACAATGGCATCAGTCACAACTTCTTAGCTTCACGAACTCCACAGAAAAACAGAGTAGCTGAGAGAATGAATAGAACATTGATTGAGGCTGGAAGAACTCTTCTAGCAGCAACTTGTCTACCTGAATACTTTTGGGCAGAAGTTGTCAACACTGCATGCTACACTCAGAATAGATCTCTCGTACACTCTACGTTAAAGAAGACTCCCTACAAGCTGTGGAGAGGAAGAAAGCTAAGTGTCAGCTACTTTCATGTATTCAGTTATGCATGTTATATTCTCAATAATGGAAAATAGTATCTGATTAAGTTTCAACCTAAGTCAGACAAAGGAATCTTTCTCGGATATGCCACAGACAATAAGGCATATAGAGTGTTCAACAAGAAGACGCTAAGTGTAGAAGTCTCAATTCACATCATCTTTGATGAGACAAACTTGGACAAAACTGTGTCTCAAGACACTACGAATGACAACTCAGACACTACGAACGATAACTTAGACACTACGAACAAGGCAGTCGAGTCCAACACCACGATCGTAGTCCTAGAAAATGAAATCGTTGAGCCTGAAAAGGAGATCACAGGAAGAACTACGCCAGACAATGAACCTCCGCATCAAGAAGCAGAGGTTAATCTTGAAGAATTCAGACAAGAGGGGATCAGGTCAGATGTTCCAACAAGAAACAGATGGGCAAGAGATCACACTCAAGATCTGATCATTGGAGATCCAAATGCAAGAGTCAAGACAAGATCTGCCACCCAGAATGAGTGTTTCTATCTAAGCTTTCTGTCACAAATAGAACCCAAGAAGATAGAAGATGATATGGAAGACTCAAGTTGGATAGAATCCATACAAGAGGAACTAAATCAGTTTGAGAGAAGCAGAGTATGGAGATTAGTTCTAAGACTAAGAAACCACCTAGTCATTGGCACCAAGTGGGTCTTCAGAAATAAGATGGATGAAGATGGGGTGTTAACAAGCAATAAGGCAAGACTAGTAGCCAAAGGTTACTCTTAAGAAGAAGGCATCGACTACGACGAGACCTTCGCACCTATTACCATATTAAAATCCATCAGGATATTCCTTGCCTTTGCTGCACACATGAAGTTCAAAGTCTTTCAAATGGATGTCAAAAAGTGCATTCATGAATGGTGAACTTCAAGAAGAAGTATATGTGTAGCAACCTCCAAGTTTCATCAATCCAACTCTCTCTAATTATGTTTATAGATTAGACAAAGCCTTATATGGACTTAAACAAACACCTAGAGCATGGTATGAAACATCAACTAACTTCCTTATTAAAAATGGTTTCACTAGAGATAGAGTAGATACCGCATTATTCCTTAGAAAGCACAAAAACAAAATCCTATTAGTTCAAATATATGTTAATGACATTATCTTTGGCTCTACTGATGAAAAATTGTGCAAGAGATTTGCCAAGCTTATGCAGAGCAAGTTTGAAATGAGTATGATGGGTGAGCTGAATTTCTTCCTTGGATTACAAGTAAAGCAGACTGGTGAAGGTATCTTCATAAACCAAGCAAAGTATATTAAAGACTTACTTAAAAAGTATGGCATGGAATCAACCTCTCCCATGAAAACACCAATTGCTCCAGCAACCAAGCTTGACAAAGATGAAAAAGGTAAAAGTATTGACATAACTCAATACAGAGGTATGATAGGCTCTCTTCTATATCTAACTACCAGTAGACCAGACATAATGTTTGTAACATGCATACATGCTAGATTTTAAGCTAATCCTAAGGAATCACACTTAACTGCTGTAAAAAGGATTTTCAGGTATCTCAAAGGCACACCTCACTTGGGAATTTGGTATCCCAATGAGTCCTCCTTTGAACTGACAGGATATACAGATGCTGATTTTGCAGGCTACAAGATCGACAAAAAAAGTACCAGTGACACATGTCAGTTGCTAGGAAACAGACTTGTGTCCGGTTCAGCAAGAAGCAAAACTCAGTATCTACCTCAACAGTAAAAGTTGAATACATTGGTACTGGCAGTTGTTGTGCTCAAATCTTATGGATGAAAAATCAGTTAGCAGACTATGGGCTTGATCTCAAATCTATACTTGTTCATTGTGATAACACAAGTGCCATAGAAATAACACATAATCATGTCATGCATTCTAGGACTAAGCATATAGAAATAAGATATCATTTTATTAGGGACCATGTTCAAAATGGAATTATATCTCTACAATATATCCCGACTGAAAATCAACTTAATGATGTCTTTACAAAGCCTCTAGATGAATCCAGATTTAATAAATTGATAAGTGAGTTAGGCATGCTAAATCTGCAACCATAAACTCTATGCTCTAGTTTGTGCTATCCATACAGATAAAAAAAGTTATATTTAAAATCGTAGAGATGACTAAAGAGGAACCACGATCGTAGAGCAACCTCGACATAACAAAGAAGCATCATGTGATCACATCACTCCTATCAAATTCAAGCAAATCCTCTGATAAGCGCCTCAGGGACAAACCTGATCCTTAGTTTAATCAAAAAGGTTGGCCCTTCCTGAGCTACCTTAACCCAGAAGGAATGCTAAGTCAAAGTTCATCACAAGGACCAGGACAGACAATGATCGTAGAGTAGATTCAGAAATGAACTCTACCAGCGTAGTGTAACCTTGACGATCATAGTCCTCCCAAAGGATACACTAGCTCAGGGGGAGCTAAGGGCAGATCAGTATTTTCAACATCATTTAAAATCGTGGAACCCGACAGAACTCAACACGTGCCCCACTATGCAGAACGAGTGGAGGGAGGTTACAAGTACAGGATGAAAAGGTTTTTGAAAATTCATCTCAGAATTTCAAAGAGCTCATTTCTCTCTCTATCTCTCTACCTGCAGAAACCTTAGCTTTCAGAACGAACGCTCAATCAACCTCAGTTCAAGAAAATTAATGGTTATTTCTAATGTTATCTCTGGTTACCAACTCTGCTTCGACGAGTTCAAGACGGCTGACCATTAATTTCACAAGATTCTATCTCTTCTAAAGAAAGTTGGTCTTGAAGAAGCTCAAAGTACCAGCACATGGATCTACCCGAAGCTGGTGAAAGATTTCTACAGCAATGGAGTCTTTGAGAATGACACCATCACCACAAGGGTAAATTGGGTACAAATTAAACTCAAGGCTAAAGATATAAACCCAGCCCTAGGTTTTAAATCAAAGGGACTTGCATCTATGGAGGTCATCGACTTTCATGAAGGACTGAAGAAGATGTGTCACACAAAGTTTCAGAACGTCAAGGGATACAAGAAGAAAGAGTTTCCCCAGAAGTATGAGTTTATGGCTGACATTGTTGGGAAGTGCATATGCTGTAAAAGCTCTGGCCACGACTCTGTGAATGAATTTCAACTGAAGCTCATGACAGCAATATGCTTCAGGATTCAACTCAACTATGGGGCCCTACTTATTGATTGGATTGGGAAGTGAATACTCAGTTCAAAGAAATCAAAGAGCTCTGGAAAGATGCTTTATGGGCAGTTCATAAGCATGATTCTACAATCGGCTCTGGGTAAAAAAATTGGGGACAATGAAGGAGAATCTATCAACCCCAACAGAAAAGTGACCTAGCATCTGTTTCAAAACTAGAAGAGAAATCCTGTAGAAAATGTTAGAATAATGTCTGAATCCAGTGGAAGGACTGGTGAAGCAAAGGAATCTGGTCTACTAGGAAACATGTCAGTTGTGAAGGAAATTGATGAAGAAGAAGAAATTAACAAAGAGAAACCCATCTCTTTTATCAGAAAAAGCAAGGGTAAGAGAAAAATACAGGCACAAACTATAGAAGAGCCTCAAGGCTCAACTACTGATGCACCCCAAGAGAGTTCAGGCACTAAAACTCATAAGGAAATGAAGAGTAAAGAGCAATAGTCTGAGGAAGAAAAAGACAGAGCTGTCATCTCTCAGCTGCTTAAGAAGGGAAAATGCAGCTTCAAAATAAAGAAGTCTTCTCTCTCTTCGATCGTAGAGTCACTACCAATCGTCGAGTCCAAACTTGACATCACTCTAGAAGAGGATGATACAATAGTATCAATCATCAGAGCTGCAGATGAAAAAAACACCAAGGCTGACACTCAACCCAGAAAGGCAAGGAGAAAGCTTGTCAAGACATATGTACTTGAAAATGTAAAAGCCTTGAAGGAAGAAGAAAATAAAACAACTGCAGAAAAGGAGCTTCCTGAAGTTGCTATACTAAAGAATGCTCCAGCTGAGGGGGAGCTGCTTGAAGTTCAAATAGATGATCAGATTGAGGGGGAGCCTTGAAAAGTCCATGTGTCATAAAAGGCTACAGCTGAGGAGGAGTTGCAAAGAGATTATCATGAACCTCCCTCAGTTCCTCAAGAGAACTTAGCTTCTGAAACTGTAGAAATGGATAAGGTTGAAGCTATGGAAGTGGAGAAAGTAGAAGAACAGAGAAGAGAAGTGGAGATGATTGATATGGTGGAAATTTCAAATGAAGAAAATGAAAACCGGGAAGAAGAAGGGGATGATGAAGTTGAGATCATTACAGTAGGTTATGATGGGTATAGGAGAGCTAACTACAATCAGTTATTCTCCTACTTGCCAATGATGCCCTTTCACAGAGCCCAAATTCTCAACTCCTTGGATCACATGTTCTGGACCTTCAAAGCTTATCCAGCAATCTCAGTGCTAGCTCATGGATTCCCAGGCAACCTCACGTTTGCTCAAAAGCTGATCACTAATTGTCCCTCTTCAGAAAATGGGCGTGAGGTACAATCTATTCTCATCTCTTTCGGGGTTAATCACTGTCCTCCATCAACTTTGAACCAATTCTACGAGTTGCCAAGATGGTTGGAAGTGATACTTCATCTACTAAACCAATTTCCAGTTACAGAATCCCAACATTCTGTAACTGAGGAACCAAATTTGTCTAATTTTATATTGATCCAATCTCCTACCATCTCTCACTCTACGAATATTGATCTTATTCCAATCGTAGAGGCACTCACTCAGCAAGCACCAATATCACCTCCTCCTGAATCTCAACCTTGTTAGTTTTTATTATTGGTGTTTTTAATAATGACAATATATTTATACATGTTGGTTATTTTATGGATTGCATGGATTATATTTTGGGTTGATATAATATTGGTCTATTGAATATAATATAGTTTATTTGGCCCAATTTGAATAATAAATTCGATTAAGGAAATATGTAGGATTGCATGAAGTATTCCTTGCCCAAGAAGCTTAAAATGTATATCTTTATTGCTGCAAATTTAATTAATAGTATTAATACAATTTGTTTTTATTGGGTCTCTTAAGGAATTTGGTTCTACTATGTCATATGTTTGGGTTAGAGTCCATCATGGAAAGTGTTTGACTAATTCAAATTCGTATGGAATTAAGTTGTTTAAAGAATCAGACTATAAAATCTCATGGACTCTTTTACCTTATCATGCATATCTTTTAGCTCCTTTATTTTTACATGGGATATTATTATTATATCTTTCTAATATATTTATATATACATATATATATATATATGGTTACCAATTCGAATATTGGTTTGGAGATTTTCTAGAAGTTGGTTTATTTAAGAAATCTCATTCAAAATTGCTAACAGCTAGTTGGACTCTTTCAGGTAGACTTTGGATATTCTTTGACTCCTTCATTGCAGTATATCTCATTTATATCTACTGAGCTATTTTATATTTTTATATCTTATTTGTTAGATTTTATAACATGTACGAGATTTTTTAGCTAACAATTTTATAGCCGTTGTTTTTAGCCGTTGCTACTCACGTTATATATTTTCCTTCTCGGCTAAAATAGAGACGAGACTTGAAGCTGAAAAATCATTATTGAATACATCCTGAGAGTTCTTCTAAAGTCTGATTCCAGTTGTTATAATCTTCTGAATCGTTTGTAACTGGAAATTCTTTGTAATCTTTTATTCATCTTTGTAAACCGAGTATAAGTCTAGGTTGGCTTGGGTGATCATTTAATATTTTGTCTGTACAACGGAAGCATCAAGGTCTCAGAGGTGAGAGAAGTTGCAGATGTGCAAAGGGGGCAGAGGTGTCCAAGTCAGAATCGATCTTCGTTGTACATGGAGTTTTTTATAATCTTTTGAATATTAAGTTTTAATAAAAAAGTGTCTCCAATACTAGTTGGTATTGGACGTGGATTAGGCCACTAGAGTAGAGGATAAGGGCTGAACCACGTAAACATCTTGGCGTGATTTATTGTTCTTTTGTTTCTATTTTACGCTTTAATAATCTGCACATTTTGGTTTAAGTCGAAAAAATTTATACTAATACAGACAGGTATTAGTTGTCTGTTTATAACATACGAAGAACATAACTAATACGGACAGGGTTAAACCGTCCGTTTATAGCCTGCTATAGTAAACTTTAAAATTTAACCACTGTAAATCACTTTGGGTATTTACACCTATTCACCCCCATCTAGGTGTGCTTAATTACAGAATTTCACCAACCTGGGGTTTGTTTTTCTCCTTATTTGCTTCAAGATTTCACATAATCATCATAAAAATGGCCAAAACAAGGGGCGAGTTTATCTTTAATACTAGACGGCAGCTAATACAACGACCCAAGATGACAGAAGTAGCATCTCAAGCGCCGGATCATCAAGTTGAAGTATCGTCCTTGTCCAGGGAGCCAAGGGCTGAGAGACGCCTAAACCGAAATTTGTCCAAGATGGTCTCTAATTTGGGAACTTCTTCAAAGAAGATGAAGAAGACAGGGGACACATCTAAGGGTAAAAACTGAGTTGTTGTGAGTATACCCATTTCCAATTCTATTTCTAGCACTCATGATTCAACTATTATTTTTCGATCCCACAAATTTGCCAAACAATTTCAGAAATTAATGGTCAATAAACCAATCTTGTATGGCAAACCTGTCGACCCAGTTCTTTTTCATACTATTGGTGTTACTAAAATTTTTAATCAAATTGGTCTATCTAGTTTGTTATTTCCCCCAACATATGCCTATACCAAATTGATTAAAAAAATTTATGGGAATCTGTCTGTTGCACATAATCAAATTCAAACTTTTGTGAAAAACAAAATAATTTTAATAGACTATGCTTTGTTGACATACCATGTTCTGGCCCTTTGATAAGTAGATTTTATACCTACTTACCCAGTATCTATTACTTGAATAATTTGCTTAAACTCGTGTTTCTTAGTTACTTTTCATGCATTTTGTGTTCATTTTGTAGATTATATGTTTGGGAGCTGTGTGAGCGACTATTGGTATGAAAACGTAAGGAAAAACAATCCGGACATCGTTTGGGCTTTCATGTTCATTTCATGTTCTTGGCTTGGAACTTGGACTATATAGTAGAGCTTCTTCTTAGCTTTTCGGAACACATTGAATTATTCCAATCGGAGTTCGGATGCAAGAGTTATGACATTTGTACCAACGGACATAGAACTTCGCTGTTTTGGGTGGCCATTTGCATAGAAGTCATTTCTAGTACAATTTCGACCTTCATCCGTTCGTTATTTCTCAAAACTCAAAGAATGAAACTGTAGAGCTCATCGATAGATTCGATTTGATAGGTAGAAGGCCCCGTAATTCCTCCTGGATCAAAGGTTATGGCCGTTTTACCAGAGGGCACTGCAGCAGAAAAATAACTAACAACTTATACCCAAGCCGGGGCTTGCTCTTTTTTGCCTAATACCCAAGGCGAGGCTTAGGGTCCTGAGTTCAATAACAGCAGCATATCAAGCAGGGGCTTGCTATTTTCAAGGTAACAAGCAAGCTAGGGCTTGGGTATGCGTAGAAAAAGCAAATTTTGTCACAATTTGAGTTCAAGAAGTATTGGTTCGAGCAGTTTGATTCAAGGACTTATAAGAGGACTTAAAGACATATAAAGAGGCATATAAAAGGAGGAGAATTACAAGGATTAGAAGAGAAGAATTCCATTAGATTAGATTAGAGTAGATTGGGAAAAAACCCTAGTTATTATGAGATTTGGAGATTGAAGCAACTTGGAGACCATTGAAGATCAAGAACAGTAGCTTGAGGAGGATGGAGATTTGCTGACAACAAATTCAATTCTTTTCCTTAATCTTATTCTTATCTTTTAATGTTTATTCAAGTGTGGATTCTTAGTTTTAATTCAATGAACTAATTCTTTGTTTGATATTACAATGGATCTTATTGTGTAGTTTATTTTAATATGCTTCGCTATCAATTGCTATGTTCTATTATGAGGATTGTTGTGAGACCCCGAATTTTATGAAATGAAAGTATTCAATTTTTTTATAATTATTCTATTTAGTAAATGGTTAAATTGATAAAAGTTTAAAGTTAAGGGTGATATTTGAAAAATTTTCAAAGTAAGAAAGTTTTCATAAAATAATCGGTGATAAAAGTACAGTAATACGCTTGGTTACATAGTAGTACACGATATTGATTATTGATGCTTACGTAAGAAGTCACTCAGTTATACTCAATTATTGCTACAGTAATTGATGCATCATATCTCTTATATTATTGATTCAATTGTTGTCACAGTATCATCTGCATAATATATATTATTAAATCAATAATTGAGACGGCAAAGTTATTCATATTATTATTTGCAATATTTACAATGTCTAGAAGTTCTGTCAAGGAGAGGTTTGGTCACCTAATTGCGCGCCAGTAAGGAGAAATCCTTATCGG
This sequence comes from Panax quinquefolius, assembly GCA_020205615.1. Taxonomy (NCBI): domain Eukaryota; kingdom Viridiplantae; phylum Streptophyta; class Magnoliopsida; order Apiales; family Araliaceae; genus Panax; species Panax quinquefolius. Next base: position 107,718,041 of record CM035157.1, on the reverse strand, counting down.
AAAGCCCCCTCTTTCCTGGGAACAACTTGGTTGTTAAATATTATGAGTTGTAATATTAATGATGAATAAGTTCGTGTTGATTAAAGATGAAATTGATAGTTCCATTATGTGGGAATTATTAGTGTTAGTGGAAATCGACATTTATTTCGATAATAATTGATGTTTGGAGGTTATATTGACCAATCGGGTAATTAACCGGATAAATGAGCAATTAATTGCTATTAATTCACATACTTATAACTATGTGTTCACATGTGTGTACTATTGATTCACATGATTTACTATTAGGGGATTTGGTGCAAGATTGATAATACTTGCATGACTAAGTTAAAAATTGAGGTATAGATGGAGGTACTATACTGTAATTCGTATTTTCACATGTCTAGAACTATTGAGTCACATGATTTACTATTCATTCACATGATTTACTATTAGGGGAGGTGGTGCAAGTTTGATAATACTTGCAGGACTAAATTAAAAATGAAGGAAAAGAGGAAGATATTATACTGTAATATTTCGAGCCCCAAAACGTGTAATTATCGAAACTATATTTTCCTATAAATAGAAGCTTATTCCTTCATTATTTCTCACCAATTCACTAAGTCTCACAAGAGCAATTATTATAGAGAAATTATAGAAAGAAAGAAGAAGTGAAGTCTGTTACTTCACTATTCCAGTATCCAGTCTTCTTCTGAGGTAAGGGATATCATTATTGTGTAAGGGGTATTATTCTTTCGTATTCATGAAGAGAGTTATTTTCTTTCAATACTCGTAAGGGTAATTATTCCATTCTTTATTATTATGTTAGAATAACCTATCTATGCGAAGTACTGCATACATGGTGAAATTCTTCTATTATTTCATTCTTTATTATTCTGTTGGAATAACTTGTTTGTGCGGTCTATCGCATGCCTGGTGAATTCTGTTGTTATTTCATTCTTTATTATTCTGTTAGAATATCCTGTCTCTGCGGATTACGCATGACCAGGTTCCATTCTTTATTATTCTGTTGGAATATCCTGTCTGTACGGATTACGCATGACCTGGTTCCATTCTTTATTATTCTGTTGGGAATAACGTGTCTGTGCGGTCTATCGCATGCATGGTGAATTCTTCTGTTATTCCATTCTTTATTATTCTGTTGGAATAACATGTCTATGTGGATTACCACATGCATGGTGAATGATCATTCGTATTCATTCTTTATTAAATTGTGGAAATGATTTATCTACGTGGATTACCGCTTGGTGGGTGAAAATCCATTTGCAGTTTCGTATATTCTATTATACTCATATGAGATATAATTTCTTTTGTACTCGTCACGGAATATCATTTTCTTTGGTATTTTTCTTTTACGAGTTACTATTCACGGGTTACTATTTACCCGGTTACTATTCACTCTAGTATTATTCACTCGGGTATTCAGGCCACTTTTTATGTCGGAGTACTATTCATGAGTTACTATTCACCCGATTACTATTCACTCTAGTATCATTCACTTGGGTATTCGGGACACTTTTTGTGACGGGGTACTATTTACGGGGTACTATTCCCAAAGTACTATTCACGGGGTACTATTCACCCGAAAAATATATTTCTTTTCTGTCCAAATTATTTTTGGTACATGAATATTATTCTTGAATTTTACTCCACAAAGCAAAGATCATGTTGACAATTTGGATATTTTAAACACCGGATAAATTTAAAGTCTTTAATATTTATCCTTGATTTCGTTGATTAATGCTTATATCATTGCCATCATCCTCATGCTTATATTATGATGAAAGTCATCTTTGGCTTACGTGCAAAGATGGACTATTGATTATTGGTTTTATATTTGTATATCTTTGGCTTACGTGCAAAGATGGATTGTTGATTATTGGTTTTACAGTTGTATATCTTTGGCTTACGTGCAAAGATGAACTATTGATTGATGAGTATCTTTGGCTTATGTGCATAGATAAACCGCTTATTGGTATGATTATGACCGGGGATCATTCTTGGATAATCGGGACCCGTAATATTATAGATGATGTGGTAAAAGTCCTCATTGGCAAGAAGGTGCATTGATGGATGCTTATTGGTATGATTATAACCAGTGGATTATTTGGTATAATCATGACCATTGATGATTACATGAATATCATCGTCAGAAAAGTGTGGGGGGTGATTCGATGATGTGGATTATTTATTAAGTCGAGTCTCAAATGATAAAATATTGATTATACACTTTTAATTCGTAAAAGATAGTAGATATCATGCTCTACTTGACTCTTCTAAAATACAGTTGTATGTCTTTTGCCTGTATTGCAAAGATGAATTGTTAATAAATATCTTTGGCCATAGTGTAAAGATGAATTTATTAGTATGATTATGAGCAGGAATTGTGATTTGGTATAACCATGATTTTTTATGTTTCAGGTGAAGATAAGTGATGAAAATTTTCTTCGTCCTGGGTGTGAAGAGGAATTTAGAATCACAATTATGATTATGAGCTATTCATATGATTGTGGACAGGAATTGTTGATTGATGTTACATGGATAAAACATTATTGGTGGACTTTTAACATGGAGAAGATAATATATCTGATGGTCTATTTGACTCTTCTAATGGATTGCTCGTTCCGCTGCAACTATGGTTGAAAAGTTTTATCATCTACCATATGTTCTAAATCTCTGATTTATTACTGATGAAGGCTATTGATGATGTAAATTATCTTTAGTCATGATATTCTTTACTGGGCTAGTTGTGCTCACCCTTTTTGTTTCATAATTCCTTTCAAGTAATAAGAGTATAGCTGGGTCGAGCGGGGGTAACAGGAGAATAGAACGGTGGTCTATAGCTGTTGAGGTTCTCCTTAAATAGTATGAAAATAATTTTATTGAGAACTTTAGATAAGTGTAATCGATTGTATACGTCATTTTCGATATTTAATTTTGGTGAACCGAATAAGGTGAGGTGAACCCAACTTTGAAGGGTGTTTTGCCACTATCATACAAGATGTCTAATGACATACAACCTCGTGTTATCATAAGACAGTGGTTGTACACATCCACTTCTGCCGAGTATATCTATGAGCACTACCTATATGATCTTGAGTTTGGTTGAAATATAATTTTCAATTGCGCATACAAAGGGAGATAGTTATATGTCAAGAGAAGACTCACATTGGAAAGAACATGATAGTAATCTTCTCATTTTTCTTTGGGGTCTATTGGGTCAACCAAGGATAATTACGTGGACATATGATATCTATCATAACCTGTAGGCAGCATGGCCTCCCATGTACGAAGGTTTCCTTGAGCACTTCCCAAAGATTTTAATTTCTAAAATAGTTTTTAATTGTACTTTTATGTAAAGTACCTTTTAAGGTTGTGGTCGAGGCACCATGAGAGTTACATACATTTGTATTAAAACTCACAGTTTAATTGTGGTCGATTCTCGCATTTACGCTTCAACAGTTAGTATAAATGAAGTTTGTATTTGATTTTTATAGTATGATATCTGGCGACTCAGAATGGGTCGTGTGGACCTATTTTGGGGGTGTCACAATTGTCTATTGTGATTTGGACTTAATTGTTTAATTGATTGGCCATTAATTACCGTGATAATCTATATGAACTTGAGCGATGAAGTATAGATTTAGATCTGATCATGATAGCATGTGTTTGTGATTTCTGCATAGATGGAATTCATGATTCGTGTTTAGGATAGAGATATGTCTTTACGCCATATGTAATCTTATAGAGAACTTGTGCTTTAAATCCTTTTTAATTTTAATTCACATAGAGATATAGTGGATTAGTTAATTAGGGTGTCTTGCTTAATTCTATCAATTGTGGATTTAAGTATGTATGGGTATTATGCATCGAGAGGTAGTTTGATCTGCTTTAGTGTTCTTAATTAACAATTCAGGATAGAAAATAATTGATGAGAAGTGTGTTAACTTAAATGAAGCAATAAGTGAAGTTGTGATCTTAAATCTCCATAATCTGATTTTTAATTAGTGGTAATTAGAATTAGTGTAATTAGATAATTTAATTCATAATCTTAAATTGGTTGTTTAAATAAAATTAGTTTGGTTAAGGGTTAATATTTGGTAATTTGTATTAATAATTCATCGTGGGAACGATACTCTACTTTCACTTTATTACTTTTTGACCACGTATACTTACGTGTTATGCGTAATTAGATTTTACCCAACAAGTTTTTGGCATCGTTGTCGGGGAGATGTGTGAGCGACTATTGGTATGAAAATGCAAGGAAAAGCCATCCAGACATCGTTTGGGCTTTCATGTTCATTTCACCTTCTTGGATTGGAACTTGGACTATATTGTAGAGCTTCTTCTTAGCTTTCCAGAACATCTTGAATCATTCCAATCAGAGTTCAGATGCAAGAGTTATGACATTTTTACCAACGGGCGTTGAACTTCGCTGTTTTGGGTGGCCATTTACATAGCAGTCATTTCCAGTCCAATTTCAACCTTCATCAGTTCGTTATTTCTTAAAACTCAAAGAATGAAAGTTGTGTAGCTCGTCGATAGCTTCGATTGATAGGTTGCAAGCTCCGTAACTCCTCCCGGATCAAAAGTTATGGATGTTTTACCAGAGGACACTGCAGTAGAAAAATAACTAACAGCTTATACCCAAGCTGGGGCTTGCTCTTTTTTGCCTAATACCCAAGTCGGGGCTTGGGGTCCTGAGTTCAATAACAGCATCATAGCAAGTCGGGGCTTGCTATTATGAAGGTAACAAGCAAGTCAGGGCTTGGGTACTCGCAGAAAGAGTAGTTTTTGTCAGAATTTGAGTCCAAGAAGGATTAGTTCGGGCTGATTGACTCAAGGACTTTCAAGAGAACTTAAAGACATATAAAGAGGCATATAAAAGGAGGAGAATCGCAAGGATTAGAAAAAAAGAGAGGAGGATTCCACTAGATTAGATTAGAGTAGATTGGGATGAAACCTTAGTTCTTATGAGATTTGGAGATTGAAGCAACTTGGAGACCATTGAAGATCAAGAATAAGAGCTTGAGGAAGATGGAGATTTGCTGACAACAGATTTATTCTTCATTCTTATCTTATTATTATCTTTCAATGTTTATTCAATTGTGGATTCTTAGTTTTAATTCAATGAACTAATTCTTTGTTTGAGATTACAATGGATCTTATTGTGTAGTTTATTTTAATATGCTTCGCTATCAATTATTATGTTTTATCGTGAGGATTGTCTATTGTGATTTGGACTTAATTGTTTAATTGATTGGAAATCAATTACCGTGATAATCTATATGAACTCGAGAGATGAAGTATAGATTTAGATCTGATCATGATAGCATGTGTTTGTGATTTCTGCATAGATGGAATTCATGATTCGTGTTTAGGATAAAGATATGTCTTTACGCCATATGTAATCTTATAGAGAACTTGTGCTTTAAATCCTTTTTAATTGTAATTCACATAGAGATATAGTGGATTAGTTAATTAGGGTGTCTTGTTTAATTCTATCATCTGTGGATTTAAGTGAGTATAGGTATTATGCATCGAGAGGTGGTTTTATCTGCTTTAGTGTTCTTGATTAACAATTCAAGATAGAGAATAATTGATGAGAAGTGTGTTAACTTAAATGAAGCAATAAGTGAAGTTGTGATCTTAAATCTCCATAATCTAATTTGTAATTAGTAGTAATTAGAAGTAGTTTAATTAAGTAATTTACTTTATAACATTAAATTGTTTGTTTAAATAAGATTAATTTGGTTAAGAGTTAATATTTGGTAATTTATATTAATAATTCCTCGTGGGAATGATACTCTACTTTCAATGTATTACTTGTTGACCATGTATACTTGCGTGGTGTGCGTAATTAGATTTTACCCAACACCCTTCCCCATTCACTTTAAAAGGGCCACTGGAATTTGAAAACCTCTTTGTTGTGCAACAATTACGAATAGTTAAAGATTGTCCCAGAGTTGAATTTGTTTCCTTGCCCACAGTTCTTGAAACAACTCATTAAAATAGTGTGATTCATAAGCTCATTCGTGCAAATCTTATTCCTCGAACTAGTGGTCGATCTAAAATGACTTATCAAGATTTGATATTGTCATCCCTCATTTTGTCAAAAACAAAATTTAATCGTGCTCTTTTAATGATAAATCATATGGAAAGTTGTGTTAAAACTAAATCAAAATATTTTCCATATGGTGGCTTTTTGACAAAGATATTTACTCATTTTGATATATCTTTTGAGAATGAAGAAGTGTTTCAATTAACTGAAGTAATTGATGACTTAGTCTTTGCAAATTCAAAACTCAAAATTGGGGCTGACAATGTTTTATCTTGGGACAATAAAGAAGATATTCCTGATCCTACTGCTCCTACTGTTTCTCCTTCCCATTCTCCTACTACTCATTATATTCCAATTCCTCCTGCTTCTCAAAATTCAGACCTTTCTCATCTTGTTTCTGATATGAATTCCATGTTCGACACAATGCTTGAACTCATGCATAATTTTTCAGCTTCACTCAATTCCTTATCCGATAGAGTACTCACTGTAACTGAGAATGTTGAATCTTTAGATGTGCAATTTAAGGATCTTTCTAAAAGGATTGAAGATGGATTGTTTGAGACTGATAAGAAGACAATTAATTTCTCCTTTTTGATGATATCAAAGGGGGAGAGATATTTGGTATTTAAAATTTGAATTGGCTTGAATTAGTATTCATGTTGGTAGTGAGATACCATATGCAATGATGGTTATTTGGATCAAGTCATTTTTTTTCTCCTTAATATGCATAAATTTAGGGGGAGCATTTAAATTCAAAAGATAATATATTGTCATCATCAAAAAGGGGGAGAATGTTAGTTTTTAAAATTGTGTTTTTAATAATGACAATATATTTATACATGTTGGTTATTTTATGGATTACATGGATTATATTTTAATATTGGTCTATTGAATATAATATAGTTTATTTGGCCCAATTTGAATAATAAATTCGATTAAGGAAATCTGTAGGATTACATGAAGTATTCCTTGCCCATGAAGCTTAAAATGTATATCTTTATTGCTGGAAATTTAATTAATATTGTTAATACAATTTGTTTTTATTGGGTCTCTTAAGGAATTTGGTTCTACTATGTCATCTGTTTGAGTTAGAGTCCATCATGGAAAGTGTTTGACAAATTCAAATTCATATGGAATTAAGTTGTTTAAGGAATCAGACAAAAAAATCTCATGGACTCTTTTACCTTATCATGCATATCTTTTAGCTCCCTTATTTTTGCTTGGGATATTATTATTATATCTTTCTAATATATATTTATATATATATATATATAATACATCTGCTAGTACATATATATATATATATATGGTTACCAATTCGAATATTGGTTAGGAGATTTTCTAGAAGTTGGTTTATTTAAGAAATCTCATTAAAAATTGTTAACAGCTAGTTAGACTTTTTCAGCTAGACTTTGGATATTCTTTGACTCCTTCATTGCAGTATATCTCATTTATATCTACTGAGCTATTTTATATTTTTATATCTTATTTGTTAGATTTTATAATAGGTATGAGATTTTTTAGCTAACAATTTTATAGCCGTTGTTTTTAGCCGTTGCTACTCACGTTATATATTCTCCTTCTCGGCTAAAATAGAGACAAGAGACTTGAAGCTGAAAACCATTATTGAATACATCCTGAAAGTTCTTCTAAAGTCTGATTCCAATTGTTAAAATCTTCTGAATCGTTTGTAATTGGAAATTCTTTGTAATCTTTTATTCATCTTTTGTAAACAGAGTATAAGTCTAGGTTGGCTTGGGTGATCATTTAATATTCAGTCTATACAACGGAAGCATCAAGGTCTCAAAGGTGAGAGAAGTTGTAGAGGTGCAAAGGGGGCAGATATGTCCAAGTCAAAATCGATCTTCGTTGTACAGGGAGTTTTCTGTAATCTTTTGAATATTAAGTTTTAATAAAAAAGTGTATCCAATACTAGTTGGTATTGGACGTGGATTAGGCCACTAGAGTAGAGGATAGAGGCTGAACCACGTAAAAATCATGGTGTGATTTATTGCTCTTTTGTTTCTGTTTTACGCTTTAATAATCTGCAGATTTTGGTTGAAGTCGGAAAAAATTTATACTAATACGGACAGGTATTAGTTGTCCATCTATAACATACGAAGAACATAACTAATACGGACAGGATTAGACCGTCCGTTTATAGCCTGTTATAGTAAACTTTAAAATTTAACCACTGTAAATCACTTTGGGTATTTACACCTATTCACCCCCCCCCCCCCTCTAGGTGTGCTTAATTACAGAATTTCAAACCTCACACACCTTCCCCTCCTTAAGATATTCCATAATCATCAACTAATAATTATTTTGATCCTTAACTTGCTCTCTACAATCTGCAAGATCAAAATACTAGAACCTTTCCTCCAAACACTCAACAACTCCTTGAGCTTATCTCAGATCTTCCTACCAAAATGGAGCTATATAATTCATCTCAGAGGGTGACCAAGGATATTTAAGAAGATCTTGAAGTACACTCTGAGCTTGTTCATATGAGGCTGACTCATTTGATCGATGCTGCCAACATCCTCCCCAGCAATCTAAGTACTGAGCTTACAAAGAAGCTTAAGGAGATTATCAAGGAAATGATCCAAAGTATCAATGAAAGGGATGAAATTAATTTTTAGGCTGCCAAGAAGCACAAGGAAGCAGTTCTCCTTATGTAGAAGACTCAGGAATCTCAAAATAAACTTATGATGGAAAGTCTCTCAAATCTACGAAATTCAATGAAAGAATTCCAAGCATTTTCCATGGGTCAAATGCAACAAACAGAAACTGTCTTGGCCATTATACAAAAGAACACATCTCGAACTGATTTTCTGGTTAAAGAAAACCGTGAAGACATTGCTCAATCCAAGAATCATCTCCAGGAGCTCATCCAAGGCATGAATCGTCTATCTGAAGACATTCGAACCCTTGATGCTAACATAACGGGGAAGAATATAGGGGAAGGAGAGAAAGACAAAAGAAGAGAAAAACAAATTGCTCAGTCTTCAAGGAGTCCTCCCACAAGATAACCTCGCCATCAGACTCCACGATCTAAACAGTAGCAGCGCCAACCAATTCTAATGGTGCAACCACTAAGGAGTCGAGGGCCATCTCCTAGCTCGCAAGGAGTAACCACTACTAGCCTAAACATGGCAATTGGAGATCCTGAATTCATGAAAATACACGATTATGGAGAAAGACTGAGTCAAAGAGAGCTGGAAGATATAGCATGGAGAGACGAAGCTAGTAGGAGAAGGAGAGTTGCAGAGCATGCAAATCCTTCAAGGAGCAAAAGGCAGAAGAAATAGAGATAAGTTGGAATTTAATTCTTATTGATGTAACTAAGCATTATTGTAATATCTATCCTTACAAACATCAATAAATTCATGCTTATTCTCTAGAGAATTCAGCTGCTCACTAAAACACTAGGTCATATTTACTTTCTAGCAACTGCATCTAGAAATTAATGATCATGATACAAATCTCCTTGGTTATGTCAACATCAAATAGGGGGAGATTATTGGGAAATTGCATATTTAAATTTGATGTTGAAAGTAAATATGCATGCTTATATGTAAAGTCCTTCAAGGAATACATGTACAGGGACTTAGTGGTAGATCAAACTTATTAGGTTGATCTATGCTTTAATGTTTATCATTCTGTAAATGAAGAAGAAAAGATCAAAGATGTTAGGTTGATCTATCCCTTGAGATGTAATAGATAGGCTTCAATAGAATCGTAGTCTATCGAGCTAGTCAAGAGATTGTAGAAGCCAAGGTAGAATCGTAGAGCATCGAGAATCGTAGTCTGTCTGCTTTGGAGGGCCTCTCGCAGAATCGTAGAGTGGTCCAGACGCCTGCTGACCCAACTCAAAAATTATAGTGTGATCTCGGAAGCGTAGAGTCTGCAAGTCAAGTAAGAAAAGATCATAGTCTACCAGTGCTTACGAGAAATCGTAGTGCTCTCTTCTATCAGTACCGAAACAAGCACCAATGTGGCAAGACACCACGATCATGATCATAGTGCATCATCTATCTGCATCAGAAGCATCGAGCTCTGTCCATTTGTTAAAGAATAAAATATAACAAATATAGAATGGATTATAGACGTTGAGACTCTCGGGAATCCCAATGACCCAACACTCATCCTTAGTATATAACAAAGAAACGTATTGAAGAAGCTAAGGAAATTACTATAGGTCGGCTGAAGACACCTTTTCAGGTGTTAGGTGAGGTAACGGTCTGGTGTGTTAATGGGGCCAGACGGCTAATCAGAAGATTTGCAGAAAGTCTCCATCAGTGCTCAGAAATGTCAAATACAATTAATGCTTCAACAGATGCCTTCAAACGGATACATTTCAAAGGCACCTTATATACAAATCAAATGAAGATGCAAGAAATAAGCAAGCATAGAACAAAAAGCTGAAAAACACTCAACGATCAACTCTATGATCTGAAAAGGAAGCTTGCTCAACTACTCAGTTCTTGCGAACAAAAGCTTAACAACAACTGAGTAACATCATTCAAGAACTCAACCATCCTTAAAGTAATGAAAGAAGTTCCAAGTCTGCTGGACTTGAAGAGTTCTGAGTGAACTTAAAAGTTCCGAGACTGCTGGTCTTGAAGAAATCTTTGAGATTCAAATATTGTAAAGATATCCTTAGTGGATTTCCTACTCAAGGAGTAGAAGAGTGGACTAGGAGCCTTGAGTGCTCTGAACCACTTAAAAACACCATGTCTCTTATATTCTTGTTATAACTGTTATATCTATCATAACTGCTTATCTTCCATTAACTCATTTTATCTTAAAGGGAGAAAAAACAAAACCTAAATTCCGTTGTGATTAGTTCATTTACAAATCTGGCAAGTATTTTGTAAAAGAAAATTTTAAAATATCTATTCAACCCCCCCCCCCCCCTTCTAGATAACTATTGTGCATCTGGGAACTAACATGTAGTAGTAACCCTGATTTGAATATTGGCAGAGTGCCTAGCCAATTTTCGGAAGTAGTAAAAGGAAATGTTGATATGCTAAACCAAAAAACAAGCCAAAATCCATAAGATATAAACAATTGCCAAAAATTAAAAATTTCTGATAAAGTTAATCAACACTTTCAAAACTAGTGACCAAAATAATTAAATAAGGTAACCATAACTAACACAACAGAATTTCAAAAATAAATAAACTCACATCATCGTCAAGTCACTGTCCTGGAGTCTTTAACTTGTAGAACCACATTTTAGATGAGATTGGGACAGACCCAAATCTAAATGTAGGTTCAATCTTATCATTATCTCCAGAGAATTTTTCAGTCCTTCAATATAAAAGCATATTAATTATTAAAAGAAAAAAAATTCTTTTTTTAAAAAAAACTATATTATTGTTAAACTATAAATAACATACATTTTTCTGTTATTTATGTCAATCTTAAACCATTGATCAAATAATACATCTTCAAATTTAGATGGCATACTCATGCAAACATTGGGAAATGCAGAAAGACCTCTGCGTATTTGTGTAGGAACTATAGCAGAAAAAGATGAATCAGCAGAACCAAACTTCGTTGTATATGGACTCCTCAAAACAGAAATCTTCGCAGAAGCACGAACCGATCTACCACAGGGTTTAGAACCACTTCTCTCCACTTTAACACAATAAACTATATCCTGAGTAGTTAAAATCATTTCATCAAGTACCGACCTATTTTTTGCATCGATTTTACCCCCTTTAGCAATTGACAAAACAGGTCACAAATACAATTAGAATTTCAATTAAAAATCCAAACTGACTGAGCAGTAACAGAAATACTATAAGGAAGTAACCAATCCAATCTATTAAGGTTACTAATATTGAAAAAAATATGAACCTCAATAGAGGTAAAAACAACAAGTTCTTTTCCAAAAGTTTGGCTTAAAATATAAAAAGTTGGAATGTCATTGTTCTTGCCAATCTATAAAAATAAAATACACTAATTAATCAAAAAAACAAAAACATATAACACAGAAAAATAAAAAAATATGTCTAACCTTGTCATCATCCCCATCAATGTGAACCCCGGTAGGGGTAAAAAAACAAGTTCTTTCCTAGAAGTCTGGCTTAAAATATCAAAAGTTGGGTTGTCATTGTTATTGCCAATCTGTAAAATTAAAAACACTAAATAATAAATAAAGCAAAAACATATAACACAGAAAAAACAAACAAATATGTTTAACCTTGTCATCATCTTCATCACTGTAAACCCCACCCATACCACCAACATCATCATCATCATCAGTTTTTCCATCAAACTGGTTTGCAGCATCCGAACCATTGCCTACATTATCAAACTCATTAGATATAACATCATCATCTAACTCATTACCATTACCAGCATCATCATCATCCAACTCATTACCTTCCGAACCACCACCGTCATCATCATCATCACCTTTATTCCCACCATCACTAACATTAGGGCAGCCACATAGCTGCTTTCTCAGAATCTTCCTTATGTCCCTGCAAATCTCGATATGGAAAACATGCAATTCATTCTTCAAATCTACCCCCAACTTCTCGATTTTTTTCATAACTTCAATCACCTTCTTTTCCAAAGGCCTCACCCGTGCATCGATCATATTTTTGACATCAGAAAGTGAAAATTCCAAATCTCCACCCTTCTTGGTTTTATCCACATTCATATCAACAACATTAGAGCCACCATCATTTCCATGGAAAAAGTGAAAACCACCCAAATCCAAACGATCCTTCTCATCAGATGTAGGAATGAGCATTTGTATCCTCAACTAAAACAGAGTGAGAAAAATTAATATATCATCTCAAAAACATTAAACAATTAAAAGAAACAAAACAGTACATGAAAAATAATAAATTAAAATCAGTAACCAGATGTATACATGAAGGTAACCAAATATAATGTTAATGGTGACCGGCGTACCTGTCTAGAACCAAACACTAAATCATTCAACTTGTCATTTTTGGGAGCCTTCCCTAATTCCTTCCATCTAAATAATCTAACTTCTGACAGATGTTCATCAATACAGAAACCCAGGACTTTCAGTATAGAAATGGTTTCAAATAAGAAAACTTGGAAAACATAGGGCAATCCATTCAACTTTTAAGATTTACTATAATTGTTCTTGTAAAAATTGTATATTAAACCCCCATTCATGCCCTTCTTTAAATGTCCCTTCACAACAAGCGCTAAAGAATTTTTCGTCTGTTCAAAGGAAAATTTCCCCCATGGATAACTATCAATGTCGCCATAAGAGAGAAAGTTAATCAATACCTCATCAACATGATTATTTGAAACAGTAGCTAGTAGGAAATTGCAAACCAAGAATATAATGGACATCCTGACAACCTCCTCATCATCATCAAATACAACTCTCTGATATATATCCTCCCGATACTAGTACGGGTCACAACCTCATCTCCAAAAAACTTTTCCACTAACTAATTTTCCCTTCCCTTGAATGCAAAAATATCCTCATTTCTTTGCCAACTCAAACCAGAAATTAAACAAAATTCTGGTAACCCGAATCTTACCCTTTTCTCACCAAACAAAAACCACATCTCCCATTTGTCCCTTTGATAAACTTCTCTCACCAAATACTAATGAATTATTTGTGAAAACATTTAGGGCTCCCCAACATCTACAAAGTTCCCAAAAAAAAGTCAACTTAAACTTTTCCAATTGATCTTTAGTCAATTTCTTCATAATGACACTGGGCACTTCCATTTCAGACCAATAAATGATTTTTGCAATGAAATTGTGATGGTGCTCCTGGTAATATAGATCCCAAATCTGCAAATACCATACATTACAATAGAAAAACAAGAAATATACTCACAACCTCAAATTAAACCAAAGTAATCAAACACATTAAAGTAGATAACCAAATCAAAATTGCATTACTAAAAAACACTAATGAGCATCTGCATTAACATAATGTACACAGTAACCAAATTAGAATCGAACAAACATCACACTACAACTCTAGAGTAACAAAACCCATTTCAACAACTATACAATCAGCAGTATCCAAATATATTAGCATTAGTAACCAAACATAATCAGTAGGTTACCAAAACCAATTTAATTAACCTCTGTATTGTCAAAAACTACCTAGTAACCAAATCAGAATATAATAGTAACCAATCCTCTACTTGGAGGGTACATAACCATTTTAACAAATACACATTAATCAATGACCAAATAAGATAGCACTAGTTCCCAAAATAAATTCACAAGTAGCCAGAAACAACTAAGGATTCCAAATTCTTAAAAACAATTAAAATAGCACACCTTAAGATGTTTTTGGCAGGGGATAATATTCCGGCTATAAGCATCATCTTCAGCTTCATTCCCAACTTTGTTTGGCGTATCTTCAAAATCAGACTCCAAATCCAGCAATTCCTTAGGCTTCTTAGAAACCTATCTCCCCGATTTCTTATCCTTAAGAGGGATTTGATCACTACCTTCTTCCCCTGCTTTGGGAACTTTACCACACCAGCCTTCACCTTCACATATTTTTTCACATTCTTAACAGAGTCATCCTCCCTAATTCTTTTCCTCTTCCCATCATTCTTCTTATCAACCATCCTCCCAACATTCTTCCTCGTAGAAACCATCCTATACAAAACCGAAAGAAATCACAAACGGCAACAACCAAGAAAGAAGAAGACCGCCGACGGCGACAACCAGGAAATTAAGAAGATGGAGCGGTGATACCCACAAATAAACCAAACGAAGCAACGACGTATGGAATATTACTACCAAAGGCGGCACACTGAACTTAGAAGAAGAGAAATTTGGTTTCCAAGTTTCCAAATTAGAAAATAAGGGTTTCCAATTGAAAGAAAGAGGAACGGTAAATTGGATAGGCATGCAATTCAAATTGTCACATATTATACACAAAAACCGGGAACAGTTACCATTTGAAAAACTAATTTGCCACATCAGCAACCCATTAATACACTCAACTAAATTAAAGGGATACCAAATGCACTAATAGTGTAAATAAAATATTGAAAATGCATTAATTCTGTAAATATTTTCCGGATGCACTTTTGTTGTAATTTTTTAAAAAAATTTACTAGAAAGTGTAAAAAACCAAAAAACTAGGAATGTTTACGGCCTTAGGCCCAGGCCTAGCTTTTTCATGCTCTTTTCAAATTGGTTCAGTCCGGTCATTCGGATTTCGGTCCTTTTGTACACCTCTACTTGGGAGTTATGAGTAAAATATTTTACCACTAGGCCTGCAAAAAACCGAACCATTCGTAAACAGATTCAGTTTGAGTTCGATTGGATTGGATTGGATTGCATTGTCGAGTCGAGTCGAGTCGAGTTCGCACATGGTATCACATTCGATTGCTCGATTAAACATGTTCATGAACCATGTAGTTCGGTTCGATTGTGTTCGCGAATAGTTAGGTTTGGTTTGAGTTCGATTCAGGTGGCGAGTATATACAATATTTGGCTTAATTTTTATTTCAGTGTGTTGATGATATTCGCAAACATCATGATGTATGCGAACATGATGATATTCATGAACATGATGTTGTTCGACTATATTCGCAAATTGTTCGCCAACTCGAACATGTTCGCAAACTATTCGCAAACAACTAACGATCCGAACTCGCACATGTGTATTGGTTCGATCGTGTTACTCGAACATGTTCGAGTTTGACTTATTGTGTTCGAGTTCGACAAAGTTCGGATCAAAACGGATCGTTTTGCATCCCTACTTACAACATTTATCCCCAAGTTACATGTGTTCAAGTCCATTGGGTGTAATTAATGATAATGATTTTAATCTATTTTAAATGAATTTCATACCATCACAGCCACTCACGTGTATCAATGATTTATAGAACATCATTCACCAGAATGGAAAAATAAAAAATAAAAAATTCCATATATTATTTCTTAATGCCAATAAATAGATAAGCTGATAAGAATTTCTATTACACGAGTACAAATAAAATCCATAAAAATCTGATCAGCCTTTTAGCTTCTAGTTCCACATATGAATCAAATGGCTGAATCATACTTTAAATTTCATTAACATTACAACATTCATGTGATTGAACAACTTCATTATAGGAGGAAATATGATCGAGAACATGTCGAACATAAGTGTTGGAGAAACTAAAAGGATATCAGATTTACTAATAGCTCGAGTATTTACAGAGGCCACTACACGTTTAAGGATATAGAAACACAAACCGTTGACCTAATTTTGCCTCAATCAGTTGGCAAGTTAAGCTCACCCTCTGGCCCAGCTCTCTTATTTACATATGAACTTGCTTGAATCTAAACTGCCTTAAAAATAAACACAACTTGTAACATTAAAAATCTAAACAGCCTTTTAAATTTTCAATCCATCTTCTCCAACATCTAATAATCTTTACACAAAGCAGGTCGTGCAGTAGGACTTGTTTGTATTCTTTTACATGAACATGTACACTTGGCGCGAATCTCATTGAGAGTCTGCACAAAACAGAATATACTTGATGAGGGAAAAGAGAGGCTTGTTGGTGATTCATATGAGCTTGAATGAGATGGGTTTTTAGGTATACCTGCACTTCTTTCTGTATGTCTTTAATGCTCTCTACGGCCAAATCTAACATATCAGCTGTATTTGCTTGCTGTCAATGGACAAAAATTATGTAAATTCTCATGACTTCAAAAGGAACAATAGTGCATGATCGTGATAGTTTGTTTTTCTTTTTTTTGATCTTGTGATCGTGATGGTTTGAAAATTACCTTGTCAATATTTGGGAAGAGATCTTGCAGCTTTTTCATTCTTTCACTAATACGTGTTCGTCTCACCTGTAAATCATAACAGAAATTTAATTAATTATGTTAGATTCATGAACATGAAGAAATTAGCGCTATGTTATGGCCAAAATAATCAAGCACTGGAAGGATTAAAAGCAATTGGGATAAGATTATTTAGATTTTACCCTCTCTGCAATGCTTCGTGGGTGAGTGGCAAAACCTCTTTTGGCCCGGATCTTACAAGGAGTGGAGCCTTGTTGAAACGGCTGAAAATTCTCAAGTGTGGCCATCTCGACAGAGGTGCTTGGCGAGCTCAGCTGGTGAACTAAACCAGAACTATAATGTTTGGAATCCCCATTCTGATACGTACGGAAATTAAGGTTATCTTTAGTGACTGACAGAATCATAAGCTATAAAAAGAAAACTTAGACACAAATTATTCTCAGAAATACCTGAGAGTCAAATCCATTCAAGTTGGAAAACATCTTCACTTCACTGTCTCTATTTCTTTTTAAGTTATTCGACGTAGAATCATTAGGACTGTTGGGGAGATAGCGCCCACTGGATTGCTCTCCATTCTGTCCACTCCCCAAGTGTCCATTCTGTTGGCTGCTAGTTCCTACGTTATCGTTTCCATTTTCAGTGATCGGAGAGCAAGAAGATGGCCCAGATGAGAAGGTCATATAACTACTCAATCTGATGGTTTTAGAACTGGCTTCTATATTAGTCCTACTACTAGCCCTGAAATTCCCCACGTCGCCTGGCACACCAAATCCTGAGATTAATCATGTCAATGAACTTCCGGTTCGAAGTCAAGATATCAATACTAAAGGAAGTTAGTTTACAACTGATCTCAAATTAATTAACGCTAAAAAGAGAATCGAATTCAAACACTTTTGGCATATGAAAATTCAAAGTTCCAATCATCTATCCATAAAATATGGTTTTTGATATTTTTATACAAAGTCATAATGGTTAAATTAGTTAATCAGGCCGTAGTGAACAAAGCTTGAGATAAATACATAAATAGAAAAATAGACTACCATGCTCACAAAACACATGCCACTATAAAATTAAGATGTTACTCTGTCCTAACCCAATTTTTCATGTTCTCCAAGCTAAGTTTTTTTATTTTTCCCAAGCTAAAATTAAGGCCATATAGTTTACCGACCAATTTTCTATTAAAAAAAATTCCACAAAACAAATTAAAAGAAAGGATAATACTAGGGCTATCAAATTTTTTGTCTCAAATGCTAGTCAATCACATGATATTTAGTCGAACAATGTAATGATGTCACATCAGAACTCACAAAAAATTAAAAACCTCTAGCATTACCCAAAACAAAATTCGATGACGTATCATATTTCCGTGTTTTCCAGATATAAAAGAAAACAACAGTTTTTCAAAATGATAGCCATTACCCATTCGAAGACTAAAAATGCAGAACAAAAAGTATGATGACAAAAGCTGAAAACAAAAACAAATAACTAGGGGTGTAAATGGTAACAGGAAAATTCGTATTTGAGAAAAAATTGAATATTATTTGTATTCAAAAAAAAATTGGATATATGGTATTCGGTTTAAAAATATCCGCAAATAAACAGATACGAATATGGATATAGGCGTATTCATATTCGTATTCGTTTAGCGTCTTAACGAAAATAAATTCGGCGGATAGCGAATATCTAGAATCCAATATTTATATCCGGATTCGGATCCATATTCAGAATTCGTATCCAAATAACACTACAAGAAAATTGGATAATTTCGACGAACTAAATTCCCTCGAAATTAAGGTATTTTTGAAGGAATTTTCCATCGCGACTAATTCCCTCGTAAATAAATTAATGCCGACAAAATTTCGTCGAAAATGACAGGCATCCGTTGGCGCCAACATTTCCGCCACGCCATTATTATTTTTGACAGAATTACATTTATTTTCGACGGACAATAAAATGAAGTACAATTATAAATGAAAAAATAGTCTAACTCAATAAAAAAAATATAATATCATATAATAAAACATTAAAAATAGAAAATATTTTAATATTATATAATATAAAAAACTAAGGGATGTGTTGGAAACATCTAAAATAAAATAAAGTAAAAATAATAAAATTTAATAAAATAAAATTAAAGATCAAAATAATATAAAATAAAAAATAAAATAAAATAAAATTTAATATTAAATTAAAAAAAAAAAATAAATGCAATATTAAATTAATAAAATAAATAAATAAAAATGATACAAATTAATAAAATTAAATTAAAGTACAAAATAATATAAAATTAAAATTAAATAAATATAATAAATATAAATATAAATGTAATATTAAATTTATAATATAATACTTTAAATTAAACTAAATTAAATTAACATAAATTAATATAAAATATAAGATAGTATAATATAACTAGATAACCTAAATAATATTAATTTACTTGGTTTCCGCTACAAAATAAAATAAAATAAAAATTTAAACAGTAAACTAAGTAGTATTTGCTTAGTTTCCCACTACTAAAATAAACTGACTTCATATGCATGTTATGTCTAGGACTGTTCCTAGATATTATGTCTCTCACTTAGGTCGGTGTCAACAGCTTAAGTACGTTTTTTCTATTTTGAGGACTTTTCGGCTGGTATATTTGCATGTTCTTTGAGTGCATACTTAGATTAAGTTGTCATAGTCTATTTCGTATACTTGAAATTAAATAAACATGCTCAAGGTATTGCCACTAGTGAAGAGACGCGCCAAGGAACGGGATAGCTAATAACCCTGATTTGATTGTGCCTTTTGTTCAATTAAAAATGTTAGATGACCAGAGTTGGATGTACCATAGGATTCCGTTCGATGGGAGGAAATTAGTTATTGCTTACCGTAATGGGATGCAAATTTTTTAAGTTTGCAAATGAACATGCTAATGATCCGAACAGAAAGATGAGATGCTCGTGTGTCAAGTGTAAAAACCTGATTTGGAAGAAAGCCGACGACATTAAATTCGACTTATTTTTACGTGAGTTTGTGGATGGATATATATTCCATATGGATTCATCACAGGGAATCAGCTGAGTTGAGGGAAATGATCGACAGTTTAGACCAACCAATTCACAAGGATTCATACGGTGATTATTAACGCCAAATTTTGTACGCCTGACGAAATCACCCAAAATAGCAAGCCAAAATCGCGTTAACGGTTGATTGTATTGTTGTGAAATCAAACTCACGAAATACATTCACATAAACATAAACAAAGAGATAAAATATGAACACAAGAATTTTACGTGGAAATCCAATTGGAAAAAAACCACGGAGAGAGAGAGTAATCCACTATAATAATATTGGGAGTACAAGTTGTGTATTTGTGTTGTATCTCTTGTGTCCCCTCTCCTCCACTGTCTCCTCCCTTTATTGTTGTATTTATAGATGTCATATCCACCTGAATCCAACTAGGAGTAGGAGTCCTTTGTAGAATCACCTTATAACAACAATTAATGGCTGATAGATTCCTTCCCAAATTAAACTTCCTTATCCCACCAAATAACGAAACACAATCTTATTTTAACAAGGACTCTCTCGCTGTCAAAATAAATATATTATGGGTCAACACCAAATCTAGACCATTAAATAAATTGGGTTATGGCTAGACCCAAATAATCACACTCCATCATTGCCCCCCAGTCTCTTATTTATAAGGAACTTATTTATAAGAGAGTATTCAAAAAGTCTCCGTGAGATTTTTATCCTCGGGATTTTTATCCCCGGGATTTTTATCCGTAGAATGTTCATCCTTTCGAGAGATCAAAGCCTTCTCGAAGGACATTTGGTGCTATTACTGCTTGGTCCGCCGCCGAACCACGTTTGCCCCGTTTTTAATCCCAGCTAACTCGAAGATTGGAAACCGTGCATCATGCATAGCTGTCGGCTGCCACTTTTATTAAAAAACAATTTCATGGGCATGTCCCTTTAGTCTGTGGTTGATGATGAAATCAAAGCCGCCTTTAAAGCACTTCAATGATATAAAAGCTTAAACTTTTATCTCTGTGCTGGCTGAATTCATTACTAGTGTGGTAACTCAGCACTAATTTATCATCACCTAGACCAAAGTGTTAATGTTTAGATTTTACATGCATCATGTGAATACTACCACTACATGCATAATATAAGTGAGAGTATGTAAAGTTGTATCAATAATCAATTACGATCAAGCTTCAATTGCTATTGGCATAATAAATATATACACACATACAAGTATATATTTAATTTAATAAAAAAAATCACTTATCTCCTTCGGTGAATCAGTGATTTTAAATCGACACTAGAAGAAGTGTCTTGCTTCCCACAGACGGCGCCAATGTTAACGCCAAATTTTGTACGCCTGACGAAATCACCAAAACAGCAGGCCAAAATCGCGCCAATGGTTGATTGTATTGTTAAATACAGTCACATAAGCATAAATTAAGAAATATAAAGTATGAACACAAGATTTACGTGAAAATTCAATTGAAAAAAAACCACGGAGAGAGAGAGAGTAATCCACTATAATAATATTGGGAGTACAAGTTGTGTATTTGTGTTGTATCTCTTGTGCCCCCTCTCCCCCCTTTATTGTTGTATTTATAGATGTCATATCCACCTGAATCCAATCAGGAGTAGGAGTCCTTTGTAGAATCACCTTATAACAACAATTAATGGCTGATAGATTCCTTCCAAAATTAAACCTCATTATCCCACCAAATAAGGAAACACAATCTTATTTTAATAAGGACTCTCTCGTTGTCAAAATAAATATATTATGGGTCAACATCAAATCTAGACCATTAAATAAATTGGGTTACACTTTGGCTAGACCCAAATAATCACACTCCAACATTGCCCCCCAGTCTCTTATTTATAAGGAACTTATTTATAAGAGAGTATTCAAAAAGTCTCCGTAGGATTTTTATCCTCAGGATTTTTTTTTATCCTCGAGATTTTTATCCTACGAATATTTATCCTTTGGATTTTTATCCTCCGAATATTTATCTGTAGAATGTTCATCCTTTCGGGAGATCAAAGCCTTCTCGAAGGACGTTTGGTGCTATTACTGCTTAGTCCACCGCCGAACCACGATTGCGCCATTTTTAATCCCAGCTAACTCGAAGATTAGAAACCATGCATCATGCATAGCTGTCGGCTGCCACTTTTATTGAAAAACAATTTCATGAGCATGCCCCTTTAGTCTGTGGTTGATGATGAAACCGATTCCGCCTTTAAAGCACTTCAATGATATAAAAGCTTAAATTTTTATCTTAGTGCTGGCTGAATTCGTTACTAGTGCGGTGACTCGGCACCAATTTATCATCACCTGAACCAAAGTGTTAATGTTTAGATTTTACATGCATCATGTGAATATTACCACTACATGCATAATATAAGTGAGAGAGTATGTAAAGTTGTATCAATAATCAATTACGATCATGCTTCAATTGTTATTGGCATAATAAATATATACACATGTACAAGTATATATTTAATTTAATAAAAATGAATCACTTATCTCCTTCGGTGAATCGGTGACTTTAAATCGACACTAGAACAAGTGTCTTGTACGCCTGACGAAATCACCCAAAACAGCAGGCTAAAATCACGCTAACGGTTGATTGTATTGTTGTGAAATCAAACTCACGAAATACATTCACATAAACATAAACAAAGAGACAAAATATGAACACAAGAATTTTACGTGGAAACCCAATTGGGAAAAAACCACGGAGAGAGAGTAATCCACTATAATAATATTGGGAGTACAAGTTGTGTATTTATGTTTTATCTCTTGTGTCCCCTCTCCTCCTCTGTCTCCTCCCCTTATTGTTGTATTTATAGATGTCATATCCACCTGAATCCAACTAGGAGTAGGAGTCCTTTGTAGAATCAAATTATAACAACAATTAATGGTTGATAGATTCCTTCCCAAATTAAACCTCCTTATCCCACCAAATAACGAAACACAGTCTTATTTTAATAAAGACTCGCTGTCAAAATAAATATATTATGGGTCAACACCAAATCTAGACCATTAAATAAATTGGGTTACACCTTGGCTAGACCCAAATAATCACACTCCAATAGTGATAATTATGATGTCGTGGAGATGTTAGTCGATGTTTATGCCAGTAACAATATTGTTTGGGCTGCAAACGAGCATTCGTCAAACAGTGCTTAGCAAGAACCAAATGACACAGCAGTTGCCTTTTACAAGATGTTATCTTAATCGGGGGTCTCATTGTACGATAAAAATGATAAGCACACTAGGCTATCTGCAGTGACAAAACTCTTACACTTCAATAATGAACATGACTGTAGTGAGAGAGGTTTAAATGATTTGCTTGCTCTTATCTATGAGTTCTTACCTAAGGATCATGGTAAATGGGTTGAATATATATGGGGTATTAGAAGATCGATACTTGTAAGCAGAAGTGCATATTATACTATGGGGAGGACAGAGATAAGTTGCAATAGATATATGCAACTTGCCTTGGTACAAGATGAAAAAACATGGGGGAAAGAGAAACATGTGTCTAAGAAGATCTTACAGTACTTTCGTCTTTCGCTGAGGATTCAGCGTCTATTCTTGTTTTTAGTCGATGAACTTAAGATATTGTGGGAGATGGGGGTCCAGACTTATGACAAATCGATCAAGGAAAGCTTTGTGATGAATGCATCCTTGTTGTGGATTGTCATTGACTTTCTGACACTTGGGATGATCAGTAGATGGTCGACTCATGGTAAGTTGTCATGACCAGAATTTATGGGGATGTTCAAGGCACACAGCTGAAGCATGGGCAAGAAACTAGTCTCTTTGAAACTACTCGTAGATTCTTGTAAGTTGATCGCAGTTATAAAAAGATATATGCACAATTCAATAGAAAGACAGAGAAGGGGGTTTTTGGTCGATTGTCGAGTAGCGAAGTATTGGGCTGGATGAACGATCTGAAATTTCCACCATCAGAGAAGAGCACAATAAGTTGAGAGCAATAGGTTACGGGAAGACTTATAACTAAACACACTTGCCCATGTGATTTGAGTTAACACATTGGGTCACACTTTCAGCTCGTCATTGTATAAATTCCATGCATACAAAAAAGTATATATTTGAGAACTTATTTTACACCGTGCTAGATACAAGTGGTAAAACAAAAGACAATGACAATATAAGAGAAGATTTGGAGGCACTGAACATAAGGCGGGAATTGTGGCTCTGACCTAACAATTAAAAACATAAAGCTCCATTTTTTCTTATCAAGCAATAAGTTGAAGACATTTGCAAGTGGATAAGTGCGTTGAGGCTCCCAGATGGATATGTTTCTAATATATCTCATTGCAGTAAGGTTGAACAGTTGAAAATTAATGGGTTCAAAAGTCACGATTGTCATGTATTCATGTAGAAGTTGATGTCAATTGCATTTCGTGAGATGTTACCTACAAAAGTTATAGATGCCTTGACTGAACTTTCATATTTCTATTGGGATCTATGTTCGACGATTATAAAGTACATTGATGTGGAGCAGATAGCGAAAACCATAGTGCTTAAAATTTGCAAGCTTGAAATGATATCCCCTCCAGGGTTCTTCGACTCGATGGAGCATTTGTCTATTCATCTAGCATTTAAACTTAAGCTTAGATGATCGGTGAAATATCGGTGGATATATCATTTTAAGTGTTGCTGGTTTGATACTAAAAAGGGTGTTAAAGTTGATCGTAATAGAATCATCACAGTAGATATAAAGTCAAAGTTACAATCTGATGACGTATTCGTGTTAGCCTTTCAAGTGGCTCAAGTGTACTATGTGCCTACTGTCATCAGTTATAGAAGCCCGTGGTATTAAGTTGTCACAACAAAGACTCGGGCATTTAATGGTGTTAATCTTACTGGGACGGATGACCCGTTGCATGAAAATATTAGCAATCCCAATCAAGTAGTGCTAAATGATGGCTATGTGCTTCTAAAAGATGTCATTGATGTACTCGATGATGAGGAAGTCAAGGAAGATGTGATCGTCAATGACTGTGGTCGTTGAAGATGATAATGATGAATAAACTGATAATGAAAAGGAAGAGATACAATCCAAGGATGACAATGATGTTGATTCTGACGGGTTTGATAACGTAACAAGTCTAAACTTATTTATATTTTATAAATAATTCACTATCAATAATGGTTAGTTAATTAAATTAACTGCAAATTAAATTATTTTAGTAATATATTTATGGCTAGACATAAGACTTTGGTGGTCGCAATCTTTGGTGGTAAATGACTGAAGATCCGATTAACGATGGTCGTATGGGTCATCTTCATCAGCTAGCAAGTTTTCGTCATCAAGAATTCGATTTTGTTTAGGCACAACTTTTTTATAGTTTATGAAAATCTTATATTAACATAATGTCATAAATTATACTTACAGATATTGGTCATCAACATCACCGAAGGACTAACCTCAGTTTATTTGGTCATCCGCCGACAATTCCACACACAGTTCGTGTAGATGTCGACTCTGCGCAATAAGTGACAAAACGTAATTTTAAATTAAAATAATTTATTTGATGACACAATTAAAATAACACACTATTATTTTATTTTTATTTTAGTATTTTGAACCTTGTGGCTAAGGCGACCATACACACCATATGCTTGACACACCTCCCCACTGATTGCATGCAATTTAGCCAGTACGCGCAGTATGATGTCTCATTTATGGAGACTATGTTGCGCGAGTTTCACATAAGTTAATTTTCATAAATTAAATTGTATACGTAAGTAGTAGTTACACATTGTTCTAATTTTTTCTAATAAGTTATCATTTTTTATAGATTTATTTTAGATATGAGGAGGGCATCCCTCAACCAGTCTATGACTTTGCTATTATTGCACATATAGTGAATAACTATATCGGCTGGTTGTACGAGATGAGACAGAGGACCTCCCGGGCTCCGGGCTGTTATAAACCAGCCCAGGACTACGATTCAAGACCATTAGCTTCAAATTGTCTCAGATGCAGTATGGGAGGCAATGTGTATGTACTGGGATGTTGATAACTTCAAGAAGAAGTCTGACCAGATGAAGAAAAATCGTGGTCAACTCCGAATAATACATACTACTAGCTCACTCTTTTTGGAGTTGAAGCCGGTATATGTGTATTTAGTTGTTTAGTTTAATATTGTCATAAACATATTAAATAAATGTTATATTAATGTATTTATTAGGCCATGCGGGTGAGCTTAGGCCGACCTACCACCATGGTCGATTTCTAAGATAGAGCCCAAACGTTGAAGGACTCTACTATGTCTCCCGTAGAATTAACTATACTGCTAACAGTTATTATAATTTTTAGTAATTATTAATATTAGGTAATTAATAAAACAAATTAATTAACTCACATATACATAATAAATTACATGACCGAATTTAAAAACTCCAAGACCGTGTAGCTAAGTTACGAGATTCTAGGAGAGATTCTAATCCGTTAGATTCCACCATCCCTCCGCCCGAGAGTAACTTATTTCAGGATGAGGAAATGACTCTTTGGGCCGCGTCTCACGATCCCCCCAGTAGCAGTATCAACAGGCATCGAGTGTAAGGTTTGTTGAAGGTACTAGTGTATACACTAACTGGAGGTATTAATATTTAGCATGTTTCTCGTTATTTCATAATTTATAAAATAATGTAAATTACTAATAATGTTATTTTTATTTCTGCAAGCTCTAGTTAGCGTCCGAGAGCACCTGTTGGATAATCTCATACGGGCGTTAGCTTGGACGACGAGCTATTCTTAAGGGTTATGACGACAGTGTCAGAGATGTTTGGTACAAATCTAATATTTCGTCGTCAGGATTTGCCTAGTCGTGCTCACCTTAATCATCTTGCTTAGGACATTAAAGAAGGGGGTCACCGCCGAGAGTACGGATATCCCTCCGGAGCAGTTCGCCGCGATACGTGACGAGATGTTACGGATGGTGGTTACCCTATTGTTGGAGACTTTTGGGCCGATGTTGAGTCAACACCTGACTACTCAGGTATTTTATTCCTTTTAAGTTGTATATTATGCATGTTATTTAATTATCATTTACCTATCTCTTTAATTCTCAAATACGGACTAATAAGTTATATTTTTAAGTGTATCAACAGGGTGGGGTGGTGATGTCGAGCAGAGGGATGATGACGATGATTTTCAGACACCAGAGCAGCATTGTCGACCCCCGCCCGATGATCTTTCTGATCAGACATCGATGGTAGTACTAGCTTTATTTACTTTTGTAAATTATTGTAAATAATTTATCTCTATATACTTTAGTTTAGCTTATTTTTTATAAATCATTGTACTTTAGTTTAGTTTTATAAATCCTTGTACTTTTAAAAAAAAATTGTATTACTTATCATAAATTAGTTTATATTTGTTATATTACCTTTGAGGTATTCATACATGAGTTATAATTACGTTGTATGTGATCATAAGATATAGATTATTGTAGGTGTTATTTGGGATAAAAACAAGTTTACAACTACAAAAATGTGGTTTAAAAACTTTGAAACTGCAAAAAAAAAAAAATTGTTATTTTCGACGAAAATTCGTCGGAAATAATTTATTATAATTTATTAAAAATATACTATTTCCAACGAAATATGTTATTTCTGACAAAAATTCCGTCAAAAATAAACTAAAATAATTAAACAGGTGGTCGACACGTGACACACTTAAACTCGACCAAATTATTCCATCAGATATAAGTCTGTCGAAAATAACATTTTCTCAACGTAATATTGGTCGAAAATAACATATTTCGTCAGAAATAATTAATTCCGACTGAAATGTCAACGGACTAAATCCCGACCAGTGTATATTTGTCCAAACTTTCGACGAATTTTTATGTAGAAAATAAACTATAACCGACAGAAATAGCTTATTTTCGACGGAAACTTCCATCGAAATTAAACTATTTTCTTGTAGTGTAACTTACATATATATATATATTATATAATAAGCAAAATAAAAAAAAAATTAATGGTCTTCCTTATATAATAATTATTTTTCACTATCATAAGAAAATTATTTTTAAAATATGTCATTTTACTTCTAAAATTTAGGAAATAACACTTTTATTATAATATTAATAAATTGAAATAAATTGATTTAAGTATAGTTAATGGATTTTTACTATTATAAATTTAAAATATCTGAAATGTACTCTCTCTGTCCCGTATTAAACCTCTTGATTTTTTATTTAGGATGTTTCATAATAAATGTCCTATTCTATATTTGTAACTACTTTTACCTTATTTTTTCACTTATACCCTCATAATCTTTTTACTCTAACTTTTGTTAAAAATTGAAAAATGATAAAAGGTTTACTTTAGGAACTAATGAACTATTATACCACTTTCTCTCTCATATTAACAGCATAATATGTCTACTATTTAATGACTCTCTAGAATCATTTTCTCTATTCATTCTAGCTTTTAGTATTTATTGGGAAAGTGTGAATAACAAAAAAATGATCTAGAAAACTAATTCACATGGGAAGAAGTAATATTTCATAGAAAAGTGGAGAAATACTTCAATTAATAAATAATTCAAAAGGGAAATTTAGGTAAAAAAAATATATATTATATTAATTAGCGTGTCGAAACCAATTAGGACATTTATTTCGGGATAGGGGGAGTATCATTTAACAAGAAAATTATATACTACAAGAACAAAACTATAGTTATTAACTTGTTACAAGTTTTTTATTTTCAAAACTTACTTGCGATACCGGGAGTTGGGGGTAATGGACAATATAATTTTATTGTTAAAATATGTTAGGTCTGAATTAATTTAGAATTAATCTAAAAGAGGGGGTAAATAGATTAATTCACGTTTATGAATTTTTTGGTGGAAGAAATATCTATCACTTTCATTTGTCCAATTATTTAGAAAATAAAAGTCCAAATATTTAAATATAATGTCAATTTTAGATCAAATTAGATTAACTAGTTATCATATATTATAACTCACACTCTTCATAAATATAATGAAATAAAATAATTTTTATAACTATATAATCTAAGTATTGATGATAAATAATAAATAAAACTTCTCATAAACATATTATTAAAATTTTAATCAAGTATTTGGAAAAAAAATTAAATATTCAATGTAAGTTATAGATTATAAATATTCATTCACAATGCAATATTACTGCACACACATAAAATCGACATTTACTTATTAATGAACATCTAAACATTAAAAAGTAGAGCATTCATTTTGAAATTTAGAATTTGAAAATAAGAAAAACTTATTTGAATTGTAATATAGAGCATTGATTATTGTATTTATTAAAATAAATAAATTAATATTCATTCATTAATAGACTATACTTTAAAATTATTATTTATTTTAATAAGATTGACAACTAAAGTTTAATCATTTATATTTATTTAAAATTCATTATTTATTTTTATATTTTTAATATATATTTATTTTCCTTTCCTTTATGATTATGATGTTTAATTAATATGTATGATTTAAATTTTAAATTGTGATTGATAATGAGTAATTATTCATTTTTTCCTTTATTTTTATAAATAATTTGAATAAATTTTATATTATGTGACTGATAAATAAATTTAAATACCCGAATATTTAAATAAAATAAACATAAACAAATATTATACGTATTCAGATATTATTTATAAATATAGTGTTTTTAAAATTCGTCAAATACCGATAACGCATAACAAATTAATTTTAGAACCCCACAAATATATGAGATCCAAAATGGAGGCAAAAAGTCAAACTTTCACCAACCCAAATTTAACATATAGATCTGATCAATTTCCAACTACTAAGGTAAACCTTTAATTAAAGCCAGTTTCCCACCACCAATCATATTCATCAACAAATTAAATATTAAGAAGAAAAAATTATAACAAAAATTACCAATTTCATCCGCCAAATTTGACAAAAATCCAGCTGGAGAACTGTTCTGCCGTATCAAATTTGAGCAATTTCCACTACTTTTCACTTGATTCAAACTCTCCATTCCCACAGACGAATTCAAACCCCTAAACGAATTCTCTGCATAAGGAGCATCACCTAACACCGAATTATGATCTGCTGCCGGCACTGTAGTAGCATAAACCATTTCCGAAGAAGCAATAGCAGAAACAGAAGAATAATCATTAATTGCCTCGGTCATTTCCTGCTTCAGAGCCTTCGGAAATTTCAGATCAATTGCATCACTCTCGTCGGAATCAAATCCCTGAAACATAATTTCCGATTCCCGATTCGTGTACTCATCGTCATCACCACCACCGGCGACACCGTTATTTAGTAGACTAGCAAAGAAAGAGCTCGGAGCCGATCGATATCTCGCCAAATTAGAGCTCGCCAGTGATGGCTGCTGCGACGGCTGCTCATAATTATACAGATCTGAATGCATCAATTTGAAATTCGAAGAAAACAAAATACTATCCATGTCTCTCGCTATGGCTTCCGAGCCACCAACACCATACATAATTAAACTTAATTATTCCATCCCCGAATTGAATCCCAAACTGAAGAAGAAATTAAATTTCAATTTCACTGCTTCAAGTATGAAAGATCTAGATTTTTCTCTCTTCAAATCACTGAAAGTTGATTTTTGAAGAAAATTTTAGAGAGAGATGGAGAAATGATTTTGGCATTTAGCTTATCGACAACTTTTATGTGCTTACTCACTATCTTTATCTATAGTATTTATCTATTTATGGAAAATATCTGCCCTCGGAATTTGGTAATATTTACGTAACTGTTCTTGGTGGTCTCAATCCACGAATGGGGGACCCTCCTTAGTCCTTGAGGCGAGGCTTATGTCGGCTTCTTTGATTGAGATTATAGATCTTTTCCTTTTTGTCTTTAGCACTCATTTAAGAAGCCATTTTCTTGATCTTGTATTTTAACTTTTACACCCTATTTTGGAATTTTAATTTTGAGAGAATATAAAATGAAGTCAAAAAATAAAATGTGTTTTGAAGTTTTTTTTAGTAGCAAAGAAAAAAAACAGAAATTAACTAAAAGAGTGTCTTGGAGTTTAAGTTAAAAAAAAAAAAAAAAGAGAGGACAATAAGAGAAAAAATGTTTTTTTTAAGGGAACTGATATTTTCATATGAAAATTTAATATTTCTGCATGATCCTTCTACCATGAATAGTGAGTGGGTCCTATTTGTATGTGAAAGAGACTCATGTAAAAATATTATTTTAACATATGAAAATATCAATTTTCTTTTATGAACTAAAAATTTTCTCTTCACTTTTAAGATGAAAATTAGAGAAAATAAAATGTGTCTTTTTTCAATTAAAAAACTCCTAGACACAGCATTAATTTTTAGTAGGTCTCATCTTCAATTCATGTATATATTCGTATGATCTGTTCATTTTTTTTAATGTAAAAATTATTGTTTCCTTTATGCGAGGTATATTTTCTTTTTCATATGAGATTTGATTGATAAATGTAAATAATCATCGTTAAAATTCTTACTATTATAATTGCTAGATTGGTAAACTGTGCAGTTACGAGCTTTTATAAAATTTATATTTTTTAAAGGGTTATATGTATATACATCACTGTGTATTCTATTATGCGATTAATGGATATAATTCACGAGTTTTTTAAGGCTATGATGATGGGTGACGACAATTCAATTCACCATTATATAATCGGCGCATATATAAGGCACAATTTTTATAAATAAAAATAAATTTTTTATAAATATTATTTTTGAATATTATGGAATAAATTTGATATAATGTTATAGTTGTGGGTAATATTTATAAATTTTGCAAAAAGTAAGCAAGTTGTTATAAAATATTACGTTTGGTGGGGAATATTCTTTTTGTGGGGAATATTAAATACGACGACTTCAATCATTAGTGGACCCCGCAGCGGAAAGTATTATTAAGTAGTTAAAAGCGACAAAATTATTTTTATAAAAATAACGGCGGAGGTATTCTTGTCAAAAGCGGTTGAACTACCCTAGTAAAAAATGCGATGTCTGGCGTAGTTGTATAAGTAGCACACGATATTGATTATTGATCTTTACGTGAAAGTCACTTCACTATGCTCGATTATTACTACGATAATTCTTTGCATCATATCTCTTATATTATTGATTCAATTATTGTCACGATATCATACATATAATATGTTATAGTATTAAATTATTAATTGAGGCGACAAGTTATAAATGATTAATAATTGTTGAAAGATTAAATATGTGTTGATTAAAAATAAAATGATTTGTGGTAATATTTATTCAATCCTTGATGTATATAAAGCGTCATTATGAGGCGTTTGTGGTAAGTTTGATTATTTTATGGGGGGGCATATGTCATCATCTAAGAGTCCTTCAATCGATAGTAATTACCTTTGTGAATAGTAATTACCTTTGTGAATAGTATTTACCTTCGTCGATAGTAATTACCTTTGTGAATAGTAATTACCTTTGTGAATAGTAATTACCTTCGTCGATAGTATTTACCTTCGTCGATAGTAATTACCTTCTTGATAGTAATTACCTTCGTCGATAGTAATTACCTTCGTCGATAGTAATTACCCTTCTTATGAATAGTAGTTGTCCCTTCATATTACCAAGAGTTAAGCTACTCTTGATTGTTCCAGGGTTAATTACTTCCATGAAATAGTAGTTGTCTCTTGATATTACCAAAAGTCATTTTGACCTTCGTTAAGACCAAGAGAGCCTTTCTCGGTTTTTCTATAAATAGAAAATTTCGTTCCTTCATTATTTCTTACGAATTCAACTGAAACTACAGAGAGAAGCTATAGAGAAAGAAGAAAAGTATTTTCTTCTTCACTTTTCCAATATTAAATTCTTACAGGTAAGGGATATTATTTGTTGTACTGTTAGTAAGGGTGTTATTCTTCTTTCTTATTCATGAAGAGAAACTTTTGTTATTCCATTCTTTATTATTACATTGGAATAACTTTGTATATATGTGGCATCTACCCTATACATAACTTTATATATCTGTGGCATACCTATACTTGGTGAAATCTTTATGTTATTCCATTCTTTATTATTACATTGGAATAACTTTGTATCACGGAATCCCCTATACTTGGTGACATTCTTCTATTATTTTATTATTCCGTTGGAACATCCTCACATACATACGCTTTCTGTGGGACTGGTTCCGCCTTTATTATTCATCTTTATTATTCTATTGGAATATCTTGTATGTATTTTACCGGACACAGTTAAAATCTTTATTATTACATCTTTATTATTATTGGAATATCTTGTATGTGTGTTTTACAGGACTAGTTAAAATCTTTATTATTCTGTCTTTATTATTCTATTGGAATATCACATGCATGTGTTTTACACCGACACAGTTTCCGTCTTTATTATTACATATTTATTATTACATTGGAATAACTTTTATACATCTGAAAATACTGCATGCATGGTGATTTCTTTTGTTATTTCATTCATTTATTATACTCGGTTGGTTAAAATTTTGACTTATACTCCATGAATTTAGTGGAATATCCTTGATATTTGCGCTTCATCCGGTATTTTTCATGAAAATATTTTTACGAGCATTCTTGAATTTTACTCTACAAAGCGATGTCATGTTGACAATTTGGGCGTTATTAATTCTGAATAAATTAATTAAATGAACTTATTTTATTGAATTATTATGTCATTGTCATCATCCTCATGTTATATTATGTTATCTTTGGCTTACGTGCGTAGATGAACTTAGTATGATTATGACCGAGGATCATTCGGTATAATCATGGCTTGTTATAAATGATGTGATAAAAGTCCTCGATTGGCTTTGTAATGCGATGATGGATAGTTTTGGTATGATTATGACCGGGGGGTGATTCGGTATAGTCGTGACCATTGATAATTTGATGAAAATCCTTGGCCAGTAGTGCGAGGGATGATTAGATATTGTGGTTTATTCATTAAACTGAGTCTTAGTGATAAAATTGATGAAAACCTTTTAAAACCTAAAAGATAGTAGAATTTATTTTTTACTTAACTCTTTTAATAGATTAATATTCATTGCCGATTAAAACTGGTTGTCTATTATATTTTATCGGTTTAACATTGTTGAAGACTATTGATAATTTATTACTGCATTATCTTAGTTATAATATTTCTTCTTTGGGCTAGTTGAGCTCACCCTTTCTTTCAACGTTCTCTTGAGGAAATGAGAATATAAATTTGGGACGAGTCGGGGAAAAGAGTGATGGTCCCAAGATAGCATTAGTAGTCCTCACTATTACATTAAATAGTGTGACAATAAATGTAATGAGGACTCCTTGAGTATGGATATTGTCTAAATGACAATATTCTATTAGAACTCTCGGTTTATGTATTGTCGTATGTTACTGCGACGGATGTATAATTAAGTTTGTATTTGAATTTATGTACCATGTAAGTGGCGACCCAAGATGGGTGGCGTATACCTAATTTTGGGGCGTCACGGTTGGTATCGAGCTTAGGGATATGATCCACTGGCTAAGATCTTGAGATAAGAACTAGGAGGGAGAGCGGTGAATTCCTTCGCTAGTATGACATATCTAAGTTTATTTGTTATTTAATTGGTCGGTTGAGTATAGGGATAATATTTGATATATTAATTAACCCTTGTGTTGTGGCGGTGTTTGGAAATGGCGGTGAAAATATTCACATGGAGTGAATGTGGTAGTTGTGACACCTTTAATCACTAATCGAGTTAATGCGATTATTATCGACGAAGAACAAATTAGAGATATCCACGTAGTGAATGAAGAACTAATTGTTGCACCTTAGAGCTAGTTTCTGCGGTAGCAGTGAGAGTGAGGAAGAAGAGGAAGAAGAAGAACACGAGGAGAATTGGTTAGAAGAAGTTTATGATCAAAACTTAGAATTACAAAATCGTGTTAAATGAGCTAGAAAACGAGTTGAAGAAGCGATGGCAAATTAAAATGGAACAAAGGGATCTGACAATTCAAAATTGGGTTACCCGATATGTGATGCTCGAACAAAATCACGCTTTGGCGAGGTGTAAGATATTAAAGTTGGAATCGAGAATTTAAAAATCAAAGATCAATTTGAAAGAAGAAACAAGCGAGCGAAGGAGAATAGAAGCGATGCATGGGTAAAAGGCTGCGCAAACGCGCGTTGATAGTGTAGAAAAAAGGCGTCCAGATCGATAAAGCGAAAATAGATGAAATGGACTTTGTTTTTGGAATGACGATTGGGAGAACCCAACATCGAATTGAATTACCACATCCATAGCGGTCGACCCGAATTTGATATGGATCGGAGAATAATGATTCAAATCATGGATCGAAATGTGAAGAAGCACTTAAGGGTGGAATGTACCCTATAGTAAAGTCGAACTTCGGTAATTTAAGCGAGGCGTTTAATGAAAGAAAACCGAGCGAAGTTATTACGGGTAAATTAATTATAAATTATTGTGAAGTCTATACTTTATTCAATACAAGTTCTACCCACTCTTTTATTCTACCTAGTTGTGTTCGATGTTTAAATCGACTCAAAAAAATTAGACTTTGATTTATCTATTGAAATTTCGTTGGGAGAAACCTTCGTTACCTCCAATCATTTATTAATCTTGTTGTTTCAAATAAACATTTTCACGATCTTATCTCTTTGGAAATACTTGCCTTTGAGGTAATTTTTGAAAACGATTGATCAAATACTTATTATTCTTTTTGTAAGGTTGTTAGCTTTCATATTCCTAACCAACTTTATTATCTGAATTCAAAGTAACCAAACCCTAAAGTTAATCATTGTTATATCAAGCCCTAAGTAAAGAGCCCCGATCCTTTCGTTGTTAACTTCCTTGTGTGGAATGCAAAAGCCGGACTTTACGTAGGCGACGTCGTGAATGGCGATGACAAGTTGATAGGTATCATTGTGAGGTCTTATCTAGGTTAAAGGATAGAAGTCACGGTTGGTATCGATGTAACGTATTATCCAAGTCTTGGATAAGAGTAGCGATTTTGAATGATATTTCTATCATTAATAAATTTCTTGACGTATTCTTGAAGATTTCCTAGCCTACCTAGGCGTGAAATCGAATTTTGTATTGACCAGATCTGAAAACCTGTTTCTTAAACCCTCGAATATTTTTTTTTAAAGGATCATTTACGAGGATTATGATGAAAGTCATAATAAAAGCATTGGACTAATGAAAATCATGGGTATATGAAGTATTAGTAAGTGTTATGATGAGTTATATGGTTATTATGTGAAAACATGAAAGTTTCTTAGAAATCACAAAGGGTTGAAAAATCGATTTTGGTAAAAAGCGTAACAAGAAATTCAATTGACCATATCTCCTATTATATTTTGAATTTTTGAGTGTGGTCAAGTCCTAGAGTTAGATCTATGAGTTTTGTAGCTTATCCAAGTGGAATCAACTGGAAAAGGTCTTTGTACATTTTCGTGTGTGGTTTGAATTTAGCAAAAGAGTCCAAAGCTGCAAATTACAAAAAATGCTACGCCTAGAAACTTTAAGGGGCTGTTTCGGCCACTAAATTTATGTGAAAAATTCTGGCCTTTTGGGACATAAAAATATATGTTATAAAGTACCTCCTGTCCAAAAATGAGCTCATTCTGACTTAAAATGAACAAGTTATGACCATTTCAATATTTAGGTTTTTTTGACGAAAAATGCTATAACTGGAGTTCTATAACTCCAATGACCATGAAATTTAAACTGGAGGCTCACATTAACATGTGTAAGGTTCTGCCAAGATTTGGGAATTTTTGGAGTTAAACTTGAGGTAGCTAATTTCTTAAGGAATTAATTAGAAATTGATTTTTGAAAAATAGTAAATGAATTTTAAAAATTCCGAGAAAAATATATTTTCATCATGGGACTATATTATGCTAAATCCCAGAAAAGAAATATTTTTGGGACTGATTTGGTATTTTTCATGAAAATAGTTTAATTCTGAACATATGAGTTAAATATGTTATGTGAAATATGAAAGTTGAAAATAGGATTTTATGGTTAGAGAATCCTATATAGAGTATATGCATATTTTTTTTTTGATGAGGATTTGATAATTGGTGATGATATCTTATGAGTATGGCATTTTGAATGATTAAATGCATTATATGGTAAAAGCGTAAACAATTGAGATAAATTGTTTATAAATTTAAGAAGTGATTAAAATATTGTTATAATATTAATGATATTAGATTATGAGATTATTAAGTGATTGATAACATGGGGATATTCTTAAATCTGGATAAATTATATTATAAATGTTTAATATTTATCCTTTATCTCATTTGATTGATTCTTTATATCATTATCCTCATTGCTTATATTGTGTTGAAAGTCATCTACGTGGCTTACGTGAATAGATGGACTTGGTATGATTATGACCGAGGATTGTTCGGTATAATCATAACTTAGTAATTGAAAACTCGATTATCTTTGGTAGTAGTGCATGGATAATTTGTGGTGGTCGTGATACTAATGAATACCACGATTATCTTTGGTAGTAGTCGTGGATAATTTATGGTCGTGATCTTAATGAATACCGATTATCTTTGGTAGTAGTGCATGGATAATTTAATGGTGGTGATACTAATGAATACCACGATTATCTTTGGTAGTAGTGCATGGATAATTAAATGGTCGTGATCTTAATGAATATCCTTGGCACGTAGTGCGAGGATGATTCGATGATATGGATTAATTATTGAAATGAGAGTCTCGAATGAAATATTAATTCATGGATGTGGTAAAAATCATCTTTGGTAGTAGTGCATTGATAGACTTGGTATGATTATAACCAAGTTATTCGGTATAATCATGGCCGTAATTGAAAACACGAATATCCTTGGCGATGAGTGCATGGATAATTAAGTGGTCGTGAAACTAATAAGTAGCGTCTCGGCATTATTGGTTTCTGATTTGTATATCTTTGGCTGTAGTGCAAAGATGAATTGTTAATGAATATCTTTGGCGGGATTAAGATGAATTTAATATTTTTAACGATAAAGGTATTGAAGGTATCCTCACCTCTTTATCATATCAGTATCGTACCCTAATTTAGAAGAAATTTCATAAGAAGGGGAGGTTGTAAGACCCGACTTTTATAAATAAAGATGAATTTTTTATAAATATTATTTTTGAATATTATGGAATAAATTTGATATAATGTTAGAGTTGTGGGTAATATTTATAAATTTTACAAAGTAAGCAAGTTGTTATAAAATATTAGTTTGGTGGGGAAATATTCTTTTTTCTCGGGAAATATTAATATGCGACGGTTCAAATCGTTTGTGGTAAGTTTGATTATTTTAAGGGGCATATGTCATGCAAGAGTCGACATAAAGCTGTGAATTACCTTTGAATACAAATATTGTCTACTAGATATTATCTGAACTTCGAAAGGAGTCCTCATTACAACTATTATCACCTTTGTGATATTTACCTTTGTGAATAGTGAGGATTTTACTAATCTTATCCTCTTTGAACCATTACTCCGTTCCCAGGCTAAAATCCCGGTATGTTCTCATTTCACGAAGAAACGGTGAAAGAAAGGATATTATACAAACTCAAAGGAGTCCTCATTATCTAGCCCGATGAGGAATATTATGACTAAGATAATGCGAATAAATTATCATTAGCCTTGACGATGTTAAGCGATAAAATCTGATAGACAACCGGTTTAAGCTGCGGTGAATATCGATCCATTAAAAAGTCAGTAGAGAATAAAATCTACTATCTTTTAGGTTTTAAAGGTTTTTATCAATTTTTATCATTTGAGACTCGACAATAAATAAACCACCACATCTAATCATCCACAATGTACCGCGATCGAGGATTTTCATCAAGTTATCGATGGTCGTGACTATCTTAGAA
This sequence comes from Panax quinquefolius, assembly GCA_020205615.1. Classification (NCBI taxonomy): domain Eukaryota; kingdom Viridiplantae; phylum Streptophyta; class Magnoliopsida; order Apiales; family Araliaceae; genus Panax; species Panax quinquefolius. Next base: position 107,679,266 of record CM035157.1, on the reverse strand, counting down.
TCACCCACAGTCATAATCATACCAAAAACTATCCATCAACATTACGAATACTTTGAGAACTTTTGTCACATCATTTATATCAAGTCGTGATTATCTGGAGATTGATCCACAGTCATAATCATACTAAGTTCATCTATCTTGCGTAAGCGAAGATAACATAATATAACATGAGGATGATGACAATGACATAATAATTCAATAAAACAAATTCAAAATTATTTAATCCATGAATTATTAACGTCAAATTATCGACATAATCTTTGTTTAAATGAGTAAAATTCAAGAATGATCGGAAGAATATTTCCATGAAAAGATCTTTGGATGAAACATTGAATATCGAGGATATTCTACTAATTTCATGGAGTATAGAAGTCAAAGTTTTAACCAATGAGTATAATAAAGAATGGAATAACAAAAGAAATCACCGTAAATGCGGTGCTTGCGCATGAAACGAGTTATTCAACGAGAATAATAATAACGGAACGGTCGGGTGAAATTCACGCAAGCGGGATGTTCAACGAGAATAATAAAGATGGAACCCGGATCCGGTGTAAAACACACGCGATAGGATATTCAGCGAGAATGATAAAAAGGCGGAACCGGTCGGGTGTAAAACACCTGAGACGAGGATGTTCAAGCGAGAATAATAAAAAGCGGAACCGAGTGCGGTGTAAAACACACTGACGAGATGTTCAGCGAGAATAATAGAAGAATGTCACCAAGTATAGGGTTAAGCCAGCGTATCTGAGTTATTCAATGAGAATAATAAGCGATGGAATAACATAAGGATCTCACCAAGTATAGGGTATCTGGCGTATCTGAGGTTATGTATAGGGTATGCCACTTTTACGAGTTATTCAATGCGAATAATAATGAATGGAATAACGAAGTTCTCTTCGAAGAAAGAATAACACCCACTACTAGTAAAAAATGAATATAGAAGTAGTGAAGTAGCGAATACTCTTCTTCTTTCTATAACTTTCTCTCTATAAACTTCTCTATATATTTTCTCTCTAGAGTTTGATGAATTAAATAAGAAAATAATGAAGGAATGAGCTTATTTATAGGAAAATGGAATGCGTAGTAACTAATCCATGAGCGGTCCAGTTGATTTACTTTAATCGGCGGTCCATATTTAAAGAAAAATCTTTTAAATAAAATATAATATATTCTATTTATATAAAAACATTTTACTATATCAAACATTATATGCAATCTTATCTGAAAAAACTATCTGAAAATCTATACGACACTATCGTATATAATAAAATATAATATATTATTTATAGAATAACTTTAATAAAGTATTACATTTTATATAAAAAGATGTTTACATTTTATTACGTTAATAATACTGAATAAAACAAAAGCGTCGTTATCATTATAATAATTCATATTATTAATCGTGATAATGGAATCAATGGTGACTTCTCACATAGGCATCGATAATCAATCTGGTGTAATGTCTTCTTATGCAACCACATGTATTCTTTGTACTTTTACTACTTAGGAGTAGTTCAGCGATGTCAACGGTAAAACTTCATAGTTATTTTAATAAAATATTTTTGTTGTTTTCTCGATCAAATGATAATTACATTTGTGGGGTTCACTGATGATTGAGTTATTATGCGAATATTCCTGCTAAGCCAGAATATTCCCAGAGCCAATCGAATATAATATAACCACTTGCATACTTTACAAAATTTATAAATACTACCCACATTATAATATTATCTCAAATTCACACCATAATATAAAAAAATTATTTTGACAAAATTTAAATCTTTATTGATAAAATCTGGGGGGTCTCACAATCTCCCCTCCTTATGGAATTTAAGCCCTCGAAATTAGAATTGCGATACACAGTATGATAAAGAAGTGAGGATACCTTGAATACCTTTATCGTTTAAAAATATTAAATTCATCTTTGAAATCTGCAAATTATTCATTAATCAATTCATCTTTTACTTCTGATATAAAGATATACTGTTTATAAAACCAATAATGCTAAGGCCTTGACTTAATAGTATCACGACCACGAATTATCCATGCACCACGGCGAGGATATTCGTGTTTTCAATCTGATTATGATTATCTTAAACAATCCACAGTCATAATAATCATACCAAGTCCATCTATGCACGTAAGCCGAGATGACTTTGAGCGCATCCATGAATTAATATTTCATTCTTTGAGACTCGGCTAAATAATTAATCCACATCATCGAATCATCCACCTTTTACGGGCCGAGGATATTCATTAGTATCACGACCACAAATTATCCATACACTACTGACGAAAAGATAATTGTGTTTTCAATTCTGATTATGATTATCTTAGAACAATCCACAGTCATAATCATACCAAGTCCATCTATGCCGCGTAAGCCACGATGACTTTGAACACATCCATGAATTAATATTTCATTCTTTGAGACTTAGCTCGATAATTAATCCACATCATCGAATCATCCACCTTTACTGGCCGAGGATATTCATTAGTATCACGACCACAAATTATCCATGCACTACGGCGAAAGATAATTGTGTTTTCAATTCTGATTATGATTATCTTAGAAACAATCCACAGTCATAATCATACCAAGTCCATCTATCTTGCGTAAACCGAGATGACTTTCAACGTAATATAAACGTGAGGATAATGATATAAAGAATCGATCAAATGAGATAAAGGATAAATATTAAACATTTATAATATAATTTATCCGAGTTCAAGAATATCCCCATGTTATCAATCATTTAATAATCTCATAATCTAATAACATTAATATTATAACAATATTTTAATCACTTCTTAAATTTATAAACAATTTATCTTAATTGTTTACACTTTACCATATAATGCATTTAATCATTCAAAATGTCATACTCATAAGATATCATCATCAATTATCAAATCTCTCAAAAAAATATGCATATACTCTATATATAGGATTCTCTAGCCATAAAATCCTATTTTTTCAACTTTGTTCTTCACATAACATATTTAACTCATATGTTAAGTAACTAAACTATTTTCATGAAAAATACCAAATCAGCCCCAAAAATATTTCTTTTCTGAGATTTAGCATAATATAGTCCCATAATGAAAATATATTTTTCTCGAATTTTAAAATTCATTTACTATTTTTAAAAATCAATTTCCATTAATTCCTTAAGAAATTAGCTACCTCAAGTTTAACTCCAAAATTCCCAAATCTTGGCAGGACCTTACACATGTTAACGTGAGCTTCAGTTTAAATTTCATGGTCATGGGAGTTATAGAACTCAGGTTATAGCGTTTTTTAAATCGGAAAAACCTAAATATTGAAATAGTCATAACTTGCTCATTTTAAGTTAGAATGAGCTCATTTTTGGACAGGAGGTACTTTATACCATATACTTTCATGTCCCAAAAGGCCAGAATTTTTCTCATAATTTAAGTGGCCAAAACAGCCTCTCTAAAATCATGGCGAGAAGCTTTTTTAGGTTTTTGCAGCTTTGCACTCCTTTGCTAAAATCAGTCCACACAAAAATCTACAACACCTTTTCCAGTAATTCCACTTGGATTAGTTAGGTAACTCATAGATCTAACTCTAGGACTTGACCACATTCAAAAATTCAAAATATAATAGGAGATATGGTTAATTGAATTTCATATTACGCTTTTCACTAAAATCGATTTTCAACTCTTTGTGATTTCTAAGAAACTTTCATGTTTTCACATACTAACCAACATAACTCATCATAAAACTTACTAATACTTCATATACCCATGATTTTTATTAGTTCTATACTTTTATTATGACTTTCATCATAATCCACGTAAAGCAGATCATTTTAGTTGAAGAAATATTTGAGGTTTAAGAAATGGGTTTTGTCTTTGGGGTCATACACAAAATTCGATTTCACGCTCTAGGGTAGGCTAGGAAGTCTTCAAGAATCGTGAGAAATTTATTAATGATAGAAATATCATTCAAAGCTGTTACTCTCGTCGAAGACTTGGATAGTCGTCACATTAATACCAGCTGTGACTTACATCCCTAACTGAGATAGCACCTCACAATGATACCTATCAACTTGCCATCTTCGATCATGGCGTCGCCTCTGAAAAATGCGGCTTGGTGCATTCCACACAAGGAAGTCAACAACGAAAGGATCGGGCTCTTTACTTATGGCTTGATATAACGGTGATTAACTTTAGGATTTGGTTACTTTGAATTAAGTATAACGGGTTGGTTAGGAATATGAAAGCTAACAACCTTACAAAAGAATAATGAGTAGTTAATCAATCGTTTTCAAAAATTACCTCAAAGGCAAGTATTTTCAAAGAGATAAGATGAGCGGTTAGCGTGAAAGTGTTTATTTGAAACAACAAGATTAATAAGCGATTGGAGTAACGAAGGTTTCTCCCAGCGAAGTTTCAATAGATAAATCAAAATCTAATTTCTCGGGTCAAATTTAAGCGTTGAGCATAAGCAAGAGAGATAAAGAATGGGTAGAACAGGTATCTAATAAGGTATAGACTTGCAAGAAATTTATAATTAACTAACTTGAGTGCTAACCGTTCGAGTCACTTTCTTTTTAAGAAGTCGTGAAAAGCGCTCTTCATGAAACCCACAGAGCTTTGTTTTATCCGTATCGCCTTTGGTGCCACCGTCCCGGTGGACTTGACTTTGGTGCCGACAAAATCGAGCTAAATGACCTTCTCTTCTTGAAATTTCCACTTCTATTATCTTGGCCATGATTACCATAGAAGTGGTTACCATTCTTGGCATGATAATTTCTCCCACGATGGTCATCATTTGTTAGATGGTTAATTCTGCGCGGTATGATTATTATCGTGTTGTTGGTCGTTACCTTTTGGTTGGTGACTCATTATCGGCTCGATAACAGAGCCCTATTCACAACATCTAAATACAAACAACATCACAAAACAAGGGTTAATTAACATGCAACATATTATCACTATACTACGTGAGGCCAATCAAATACCAAATAAACTTAGGTAGGTCATACTAGCGAAAAGAATTCCCGTCTCTCCCTCTAGTACTATTCTCACATCTTAGCCGGGATCATATCCTAAGCTACGATACCAATTGTGGCGCCCCAAAATTAGGTATCGTCACCCGTCTTGGGTGCTTACTTTACATGGTACATAAATTCAAATCTGACTTACTAATATAAGCGTAGGTATGCAATCGACATAAAGCGTGAGTTTGAATACAAATATTGTCTACTAGATATTATACAAACTCAAAAGGTCCTCATTACAACTATTATCACCTTTATTTCACGAATAGTGAGGATTACTAATCTTATCCTCGAACCATTACTCAGTTCCCAGGCTAAATCCCGGTATGTTCTCATTTCACGAAGAAAACGGTGAAAGAAAAGGTGAGCTCAACTAGCCCGATAAAATATTATGACTAAGATAATGCGAAATAAATTATCATTAGCCTTGACGATGTTAAGCGATAAAATACAATAAACAACCGGTTTAAGCTGCGGTGGAATATCTGATCCATTAAAAAGTCAGTAGAGAATAAAATCTACTATCTTTTAGGTTTTAAAGGTTTTTATCAATTTTTATCGTTTGAGACTCGACAATAAATAAACCACCACATCTAATCATCATCCTACCCACGATCGAGGATTTTCATCAAGTTATCGATGGTCGTGACTATCTTAGAATCACCCACAGTCATAATCATACCAAAAACTATCCATCATTTGCATTCTGAGGCCCTTTGAGAACTTTTGTCACATCATTTATATCAAGTCGTGATTATCTGGAGATTGATCCACAGTCATAATCATACTAAGTTCATCTATGCTTGCGTAAGCGAAGATAACATAATATAACATGAGGATGATGACAATGACATAATAATTCAATAAAACAAATTCAAAATTATTTAATCCATGAATTATTAACGTCAAATTGTCGACATAATCTTTGTTTAAATGAAGTAAAATTCAAGAATGATCGGAAGAATATTTCCATGAGAAGATCTTTGGATGAAGCATGAAATATCGAGGATATTCTACTAATTTCATGGAGTATAGAAGTCAAAGTTTTAACCAATTTGGTATAATAAAGAATGGAATAACAAAAGAAATCACCGTGCATGCGGTGCTTGCGCCAACGAGTTATTCAACGAGAATAATAATAACGGAACCGGTCGGGTGAAATTCACAAGCGGGATGTTCAACGAGAATAATAAAGATGGAACCGGATCCGGTGTAAAACACACGAGATAGGATATTCAGCGAGAATGATAAAAAAGCGGAACCGAATTCGGTGTAAAACACCTGAGCGGGATGTTCAACGAATAATAATAAAAAGAACCGAGTGCGGTGTAAAACACACACGACGGGATGTTCAATGCGGAATAATAGAAGAATGTCACCAAGTATAGGGTAAACCGGCGTATCTGAGTTATTCAATGAGAATAATAAGCGATGGAATAACATAAGGATCTCACCAAGTATAGGGTATCTGGCGTATCTCGAGGTTATGTATAGGGTATGCCACTTTTTTGAGGTTATTCAAGCGAATAATAATGAATGGAATAACGAAGTTCTCTTCGAAGAAAGAATAACACCCACTACAGTAAAAAGGCTGAATATAGAAGTAGTGAAGTAGCGAGAATACTCTTCTTCTTTCATAACTTTCTCTCTATAAACCTCTATATAATTTCTCTCTAGAGTTTGATGAATTAAGTAAGAAAATAATGAAGGAATGAGCTTATTTATAGGAAAATGGAATGCATAGTAACTAATCCATGAGCGGTCCAGTTGATTTACTTTAATCGGCGGTCCATATTTAAAGAAAAATCTTTTAAATAAAATATAATATATTCTATTTATATAAAAACATTTTACTTATCTGAACATTTATCAATCTTATGCAAAAAACTATGCAAAATCTTATACAACACTATCGTAATAAAATATAATATATTACATTTATAGAATAACTTTAATAAAGTATTCTATTTTATATAAAAAAGATGTTTACATTTTATTACGTTAATAATCTGAATAAAACAAAAGCGTCGTTATCATTATAATAATTCATATTATTAATCGTGATAATGGAATCAAAGCCAGGTGACTTCTCCATAGGCATCGATAATCGAATCTGGTGTGTCTTCTTATGCGACCACATGTATTCTTGTACTTTTACTACTGAGGTAGTTCAATGATATCAGCGGTAAAACTTCCAGATTATTTTAATAAAATATTTTTGTTGTTTTCTCGATCAAATGATAATTACATTGTGGGGTTCACCGATGATTGGTAGTTATCTGAATATTCCTGCTAAAGCAGAATATTCCCAGGCCGATCGAATATAATATAACCACTTGCATACTTTACAAAATTTATAAATCTACCCACAACTATAATATTATCTCAAATTCACACCATAATATAAAAAAATTATTTTGACAAAATTTAAATCTTTATTGATAAAATAAAATATTGGAATATCTTGTATGTGTGTTTTACAATTTACCTGGTTCCGCTTTTATTATTCAGATTTATTATTCTTTATTGGAATAACTTTGTCATCTAATCACCGCATTTGCATGGTGATTTCTTTTGTTATTTCATTCGCTTTATTATACTCAATTGGTTTAAAATTTTGACTTCTATACTCCATGAATTTAGTGGAATATCCTTTGATATTTATGCTTCATCCAAGATTTTTTCATAAAAAAATTTTACGAGCATTCTTGAATTTTACTCTACAAAGCGATGATCATGTTGATAATTTGGGCGTTATTAGTTCCTGAATAAATTAATTAAATAAACTTGTTTTATTGAATTATTATGTCATTGTCATCATCCTCATGTTATATTATGTTATCTTTGGCTTACGTCGTAGATGAACTTAGTATGATTATGATTGTGGATCATTCTTAGATAATCATGGCATTTATAAATGATGTGATAAAAGTCCTCGATGGCACAGTAATGCAATGATGATGGATAGTTTTGGTATGATTATGACCGTAGGGTGATTCTTAGATAGTCGCGACCATTGATAATTTGATGAAAATCCTTGATGCGTGGTACATGGATGATTAGATATTGTGGTTTATTCATTAAACCGAGTCTTAGTGATAAAATTGATGAAAACCTTTTAAAACCTAAAAGATAGTAGACTTTATTTTCTACTTAACTCTTTTAATAGATTGCGATATTCACCGCAGCTTTAACTGGTTGTTTATTGTATTTTATCGGTTTAACATTGTTGAAGACTATTGATAATTTATTCTCGCATTATCTTGGTTATAATATTTCTTCTTTATAGTTGAGCTCACCCTTTCTTTCACCGCATTCTTTCTTGAATGAGAATATATTTTTACGAGTCGGGAAAAGAGTGATGGTCCCAAGATAGCATTAGTAGTCCTCACTATTCTTACATTAAATAGTGTGACAATAAATGTAATGAGGACTCCTTGAGTATGGATATTGTCTAAATGACAATATTCCTATTAGAACTCTCGGTTTATGTATTTATCGTATGTTACTGCGGCAGATGTATAATTAAGTTTGTATTTGAATTTATGTACCATGTAAGTGGCGACCCAAGATGGGTGACGTATACCTAATTTTGGGGGCGTCACAGTGTACTACATAACTGTGCACATATCCTTTTTGTCAAATTATATTTTATATGAAAATCAATATAAATATATGAATCGTGTCAGATTTTTGAATACTTATTTTCATGTATAGTATGTATTTTTGTATTGATCAATAAATTACATAATGTTAATTTAAAGTTGCTATTAATGTATTAGATACTTACTTTTTTTTAGTTGTTTTAAAAAAAATCAAAAAAAAAAAAAATTAGCTTTTAACAAAAGTAAGAACTCCCTTACGAATCGGACCTATATATATATATATATATATATATATATATATATATATATTCTTAAAAAAGAGTTCCTTTTAATTTTGATTAAATTTATTTGTAAATTTTTTAAATTTAAATTGCAATATTAATTTAGTTATATTTTTAAAATAAAATTTTTATACTTAGTAGTACTTTGTAATTTGTTTATAGAATTCAATATTGCATTAATTAAATGAGTCGGAAAATGAAATATATGAACGCCAATCATAATTATATAAATATACATATATTTATATTAAGTTGTTAACAAATAAATTTTTACTCTTTTATTAACTATTTTGATACCATGCTTGATTGCTTGTACGTAATATTTAATAAGCTACTAATATATGTTCCATTTACGTAGTAATCACCTAAAGGAATCTCAATAAGTTTTAATCGAGTTTAGTAACTTGGCTATATATGCCACAGCTTATTTTGACCTAGAATATAGTCATTAGGAAAATACGAAGTAATGATAATATAATACTTCTTTCTTTCAATATAACTTGAATCTTTAAAGTTAATTTGAGGTATTTTTAAATTAAAAATTAATTTATTTTATCTAATTTCTAAAAATGATAAATCTTATAATTAGTTGTATTTCATATAATATTATAATTTTATTATTTAAAATAATAAAATTGAATAAAATTCTATCTATTTTAAATTTAAAAATATTTAAATTAATTAAAAAATAAAATTTAATTTAAATTTTAAATCGAAGAAGTACTATAATTAATTTTAATTGTCTACCCTTTTATTTAACTAACAACAGAAGCCACATCAACATGTTCATCCCTGTCTGTCATACAAATTATATATATATATATATATATATATATATATATATATATATACGGCCATCTTCTAAATGAAACTTTAAAAGAAATGACTAAAAAGCGAGCAGTTATAGCGATAATTTTTTTTGTTGCTATAGCATATAAAGCTTACGACATAACCAAAAAATCGTCGCTAACTACAGTGGATAATTCAATGGTGTAATCAGTAAAACGTGCAAACTATAGTGAATAATTTATTAATTTTATCGATAAAAAATTAACGCCTGTTTATTTTTTTTAATGAAATGACCTAATTATAAAATAATAATTAATTTAATAAAATAATTTTAAAAAATAAAAATTTAATAATATAATCAATAAAACGTATCAACTACGAAAGATATTTCATTAATTTTGCCTTTTTAAATTCCTTGAATTTGGACAAAGTCAAGAACATTGCTGTCATCGAGTGCCTTTTGGAAAAAGGTTGGGGATGCTCAGCACCATATTATAAAGTAGTACCATTGTATTGAGGTAAGAATTAACATTTATACCGAAGCCTTTAGCTCGAGTGGTAAGAATCAAGAAAAGAGAATGAAGAAAATTTGGAGCATTGGAAATTGTTAGGAAGAAGTGGGAGGAAATTGATCAAAAACTTGTATAACATTTCAAAGTACTTAAAATATATTTATATATAAAAATTTATTAACAAATAATCTCTTAAAAATAAAATAGTAATGTACTATATATTTCAAGTTAAATTTTCCTAACAAACATTAGAAAAAAAAAATTAATCTCTCTTTTTTTTCTCTCATAAATTTTAACATGTCATGTACACGCTCTAATTTTCTCTCCTCATTTTTTTTCTTCTCTCTAGACAAAAATCATAGCATCCTTAGATATGGAGAGAACTTGTAAGACCCCAATTTTTTTTTTAATAAAGATAATTTTTCTATAAATATCATTTTTGAATATTATGGAATGAATTTGATATAATGTTATAGTTGTGGGTAATATTTATAAATTTTGCTAAGTATGCAAGTTGTTATAAAATATTAGATTGGTGGGAAATATTCTTTTTTTTGTAGAATATTAAATGCAATGGCACAATCATTGGTGGACCCCACAATGGAATTATTATCGGATTGAAAAAACGATAAAAATATTTTATAAATAACTTGGCGAAGGTGTTATTATTAAAAGCTGATTGAACTACAGTAGTAGTAAAAAAATGAATATGTCTGGCGTGGTTGCGTAGTAGCACGGTATTGATTATTGATGCTTCGTGAGAAGTCACTCATTTATACTCAATTATTACTTTCGATAATTCTTTGCATCATATCTCTCATATTATTGATTCGATTATTGTCACGAATCATCATACGCATTATATGTTATATTATTAAATCAATAATTGAGGCGACAAAGTTATTCATATTATTAAATTGCAATATTTACTGATATGTCTAGAAGTTACATCGAGGAGAGGTTTGGTCACCTAATTTATTGCTTGATAGGGAGAAATCCTTATTGGAAAGCCCCATCTTTCACAGGAACAACTTTGGTTGCTAAATATTGTGAGTTATAATATTAATGATGAATAAGTTTGTGTTGATTAAAATGAATTTGATAGTTTCATTGTGTTGGGATTATTTGTGTTAGTAGAAATCGACATCTATTAGATGATAATTGATGTACGAAGGTTATATTGTTCAATCGGGTATTCGAGAGAACTTTTAGTGTTATTAATTTACTATTCGAGTTACTATTCACGAGTTACTATTCACGAGTTACTTTCATTCACCTTATTCACTATTACTATTCACTCTAGTATTGTGCATTATTGTGGTATTTGGGTACAATATTATTCCATGAGGAGATGTGCTAATTTTTCGAATAGTTGGTTGAAGTTATATTAGTGAATCAATATGGACCGCTGGTGGAAAGTTATAATAGTGAATCAATATGGATTGCTGGTTTAAAGTTTTAATAGTAAATCAGTATGGACCGTTGCTTTAAGTTTTAATAGTAAATCAATCTAAACCGTCCGTTTAAAAGTAAATCAATCTGGACCGTTCAGGAATTAGTTACTATTCAATCCATTCTTCTATAAATAGAAGCTCATTCCTTCATTATTTCTTACGAATTCACTGAAACTCTAGAGAGAGAAATTATAGAGAGAAAGAAGAAGAGTATTACTTTCTTCACTACTTCGATATCCAGTGTCTTTTACGGTAACGGGTGTTATTCTTTCTAATTCATGAAGAGAACTTCTGTTATTCCATTCTTTATTATTACATTGGAATAACTTTTGTATATCGTGGACTCCCTATACTTGGTGAAATCCTTATGTTATTCCATTCTTTATTATTACATTAGAATATCACATACATGCATTTTCTGTGGGACACGGTTCCGTTTTTTATTATTACATTGGAATAACTTTTGTATCGTGGACTCCCCTATACTTGGTGAAATCCTTATGTTATTTCATTCTTTATTATTACATTGGAATATCACACATGCATGCGTTTCTGTGGGACACAGTTAAAATTTATTATTATTATTGGAATAACTAACTCACTCCCCTATACTTGGTGAAATCATTATGTTATTCCATTCTTTATTATTACATTGGAATATCACATGCATGCGTTTTCTGTGGGACTGAATTTCCGTATTTATTATTACATTGGAATAACTTTTACCTGTCTTATCTATCACATGCACGGTGATTTCTTTTGTTATTCCATTCCTTATTATACTCGATTGGTTAAAGTTTTGACTTCTATACTCCATGAAATTAGTGGAATATCATTGATATTTGCGCTTCATCGATATCTTTTCATGGAAATATTCTTACGAGCATTCTTGAATTTTACTCTCTGAAAGAATTATCATGTTGACAATTTGGGCGTTATTAGTTCTGGATAAACTAATTCTTGAACTTATTTTATTGAATTCTTATATCATTGTCATCATCCTCATGTTTATATTTTTTAAAGTCATCATGGGCCTATAGTGCATAGATGGACTTGGTATGATTATGACCGAGGATTATTCGGTATAATCATGGCCAGTAATGTTACAAATGATGTGGTAAAAGTCCTCATTGGTCGTAGTGCATTGATGGACGAGTTGTTGGCATGATCATGACCATTGATGAATACACGAATATCTTTGGCCCGTAGTGCATGGATAATTTGTGGTGCATTGACCACTAATGAATATCCTTGGTAAGTAGTCTGCGGGGATGATGTTGATTATTTATTAAGTGAGTCTCGTGATAAAAGTGATGAAAACTTTTAAATCATAAAAGATAGTAGATTTTATTCTCTAATTGACTCTTTTAATGGATTTCTAATTCCTCTGCAGTTAAACTTGTTGTCTATTGTATTTTATCAGTTTAACATTGTTGAAGGCTAATGATAATTTATCCTACATTATCTTAGTCATAATATTTCTTACTGGGCTAGTTGAGCTCACCCTTTCTTTCACTTTGTACTCTTGAGAAATGAGAACGTGGCGAGGGGACTAGTCGGGGACGGAGTGATGGTCGGATGATAGCATTAGTAGTCCTCACTATTCTATGAAATAGTGTGATAATAATTATAATGAGGACTTATTACGAGTGGATATTGTCTAGAAGACAATATTTGTATTAAAACTCACGACTTTTGTTGTATATTTAAGATTATATTTGTATTACATACCATGTATCTCGGCGACCCAAGATGGGTGATGTATACCTATTTTGGGGCGTCACGATTTAATATCAAAGCTTGGGATATGATCCATGGCTAAGATGTGAGATAAGAACTAGGAGGAGAGGCGGAAATTCCTTCGCTAGTATGACCTACCTAAGTTTATTTGTTATTTAATTGGTCGGTCAGAGTATAGGGTTAATATGTGATATGTTAATTAACCCTTGTTTTGTGGCAGTATTTAAAAATGGCATCCGAGAATGTTGAGAACATCAATGGAGCATAGGAGACCGTTGAGTCTCCACAGATCAATAACTAGGACAATGTGCATCAGGAAGGCGACAATCCTCATGCAAACAACAACACTGACCAAATGATGAACGATGGAATGTTCCGAGGCTTCATACAATTCATGCAACATTAGGCGAGAGCGACTCTTGTCCAAAATACAGGTGGAAACACTGGCAACTCTCGGACGGTCACCACCAAACAATTCAAGGAGCTGGGACCACCGGAGTTTTTTGGAGAGCCAAAACCACTTAAGGCGGAGACGTGGATAAAACAGATCAACAAGATATTTGATGTCTTGGGTTGCTCCGAGAGCAAAAGGTTCCCTTTGCCACCTTCATGTTGCGAGGAGGGGATTCTTGGTGGGAATCTATAAAGCGTACTCAACCTGCCACACTGAAGATGTCTTGGGAGAAGTTTCAAGAACTGTTCAACGACAAGTACTTTACCGAAAGTATTCGTCATATGAAAGAGGTAGAGTTCATCAAGCTGGAGCAAAACAACACGACCATGTCACAGTACGAAGCCAAGTTTGCCGAGTTGTCCCAGTTTGCGTCCCATTTGGTTGATAATGAGGAGAAAATGACGCGAATGTTTCTAAGAGGTTTGAAACCTGAGATGCATCAATATCTTATCTCTCATAAACTGTGTTTGTATTCAGATGTTGTTAATAGGGCTCAGTTATTGGAACGCGATAATGAGTCAACACAACCAAAAGAAGCGGTAGCAAAAATGATAATACCGGTGATAGCGATCATCGAAGCGGTGACAATAAGCGTGGAGGAATCAACATGCGAAAATGGTAACCACTTGGTGGTAATCATGGCCAAAACAATAAGAATGGACATTTCAAGAAGAGGAGATTCAACAATGATGGAAAGACGTCGGCACCATCACCGTTGTTAAGGAAGGAGAACGACCACTTATTATATACTTCAAATGCGGAGGGAGGACATATCGGTCAAAGCTGCGCGATGCCATCAAAGCATGTTACAATTGTGGAAGAGAGGACACCTAGCCCGATTTTATCGTTCACCAAAGACAAGTCCAAATGGGAAGGAGGCACCAAAGGTCGTCCCGAAAAAAGTCAAAGCCAGATGGTCTGAGGAGAGCGTTTGTCGTGACTTCCCGAAAATAAGGAACCCGAATGAGGTCATCATGGGTAAGCTTATCATAAACTCTAGCGAAGTATATACCTTATTTGATACCTGGTTCTACCCATTCTTTTATTTCTCCTACTTGCGCTCAACGTTTAAAATTGACTCGGAGAAATTGGACTTTGACTTAGGCTGTTGAAACTCAGTTGGGAGAAACCTTCATTACATCCACTGTTTATAAGTCTTGTTTGGTTCAAATCGGTATCCTCACATTACCTGTCGATCTTATTTTATTGAAAATACTTGCATTTGACGTAATTCTAGGGATTGATTGGTTAAGTACTCATCATGCAAAAATTGATTGTTTTCGTAAGGTTGTTAGCTTTCATATTCCTAACCAACCTATTATGCGAATTCAAGAAACCAAACCATTAAAATCAATCACTTTCATCTCAAGTCATAAAGCTATTCGTTTATTGAAAAACGGATGTCAAGCTTTCTTAGCTCATGTCACGGATCTAAACAAAAATACGTTAGTTTTGAATGATATTTCTATTGTTAATGAATTTCCTGACGTATTCCCTGAAGAACTTTATGGCCTACCCCCAGAGCGTGAAATTGAATTTTGTATCGACCTTGAACCCAGTACAAAACCTATTTCCAAAGCCCCATATCGAATAGCTCTATTGAACTTCGAGAGTTAAAGACCCAATTCGCGAGAATTGTTAGACATTGGCTTTATTAGTCTAGTATTTCTCCTTGGGGTGCTCTTGTTACTATTCATGAAAAAGAAATATGGGAGTATCGCGACTTTGTATTGATTATCGGGAGTTGAACCATGTCACCATAAAAATAGGTACCCATTGCCACGTATTGATGACTTGTTTGACCCGGTTGCAAGGCGCCAAAATTCTTTTCAAAGATTGATCTTCATTAGGATATCACCAATTGAAGATTAGAACCAGATGACATTCTAAAAAGCGGCTTTTCGAACTTGATGCGGGCATTATGAATTCCTAGTCATATCTTTTGGATTGACTAATGCTCCTATTACCTTCATGGATATAATGAGCCAAGTATTCAAGGATTATTTGGATCACTTTATGGTCATCTTAATTGATGACATCCTTATTTATTCAAAAAGCCGTGAAGATCATGAAAGCGACACTTGAGGTGATACTCCAAAAGCTTCGTGAATATAAGCTTTATGCCAAGTTGAAGAAATCGAGTTACGGCTTGAGGAAGTAGCATTCCTTGGGCACGTAGTATCAAGTCATGGAATATCTGTTGACCCAATGAAAGATTGAAGCTATTCAAAGTTTGGAGCAACCTAAATCGATGGATAATAGAAATCGTAGCTTTCTCGGCTTATTTGGTTATTATCGAGATTTGTAGAAGGGTTTTCTCGAATCGCTACTCCACTAACTTCATTAACTCGAAAAGATACAAAATTCGGTTGGAGCGAGGAATGTGAGAAGAGTTTTCAAGAACTTCGAGAGAGACTCATTTAAAGACCTGTTACGACAATACCATCGGCTCGGAGGGGATTTGTCATCTCAGATGATGCTTGAGGGCAAAGGTTTAGGATGTGTTCTCATGAAATATGGGAAAGTCATAGCCTATGCCTCTCGATAACTTAAAGAATATGAGAGGAATTATCCTACTCATGATTTAGAGTTGGCAGCAGTCGTTTTTGCACTAAAGATTTGGAGGCATTACTTGTATGGGGAGAAAGTAGAGATCTTTACGGATCATAAAAGCCTCAAATATTTCTTTACTCAAAAGGAACTCAACATGCGACAACGACGTTGGCTTGAACTGTTGAAAGATTATGATCATACCATCGATACCATCTGGAAAAGCGAGCGTGGTAGCTAACGCATTGAGTAGAAGATCATATCTTGAATGCAGTGCGATATTGACAACGCAAAGGCCCATTTTGTGTGACTTACAAAGGATGGAGATAGAGTTAAAGACTCCAAGGACCCATGTGATGATAGCGAATATAAGAGTAGAACCGACTTTAATTGATAAAGTTAAAGCTGCTCAAGCTACAAACCTGGAGCTAATGTGTATGAGGAAGAAAGTGCAAGAAGGTGCTATGCCGGAAGCAAGAATCGATGAAGAAGGAATAATTCGAGTCAACTCCAAACTTTGTGTTCCTAACAACCCTGATTTAAAGTATAGAATCATGATGGAGGCGCACAACACACCGTTTGCAATCCATCCTCGGAGTACCAAAATATATCGTGATCTTTGTCATACATTTTGGTGGAGCAATATGAAGAGAGAGATAGCGTTGTTTATCTCAAGGTGTCTAACTTGTCAACGAGTCAAGGCGGAGCATCAAGTGCCAATAGGTCCATTGCAACCACTTGAAATTCCAGAATGGAAGTGGGAGCACATTACCATGGATTTCGTTACTGGTCTTTCCAATGTTTCTCAAGGCATAAATGCGATTTGGGTCATTGTTGATAGATTGACTAAATCTGCTCATTTCTTACCGATACGAGAAACCTATACACTTGAATGTCTTGCTAGTATGTATATAAACGAGATTGTAAGATTGCATGGTATGCCAGTATCCATAGTTTCTGATCGAGACCCAAGATTCACTTCAAGATTTTGGGTTAGTTTGTAAAAAGCTATGGGCATAGATTTACAATTTAGTTCGGCATATCATCCTCAGACGGACAGACAATCAGAGAGGACTATTCAAACTCTTGATGATTTATTAAGACTCTGTGTCCTTGACTTCAAGGGAAGTTGGGACAAGTTCTTACCGTTGGTGGAGTTTTCATACAACAGTTATCAAGCAAGTATTGACATGGCTCCATTCGAAGTATTGTATGGAAGAAAGTGTCGTTCTCGGTATCTTTGGGATGAGGTGGGTGAAGCAACGTTGTTGGGATCGGAGTTGAAATGCGTATGACTACTGAAAAAGATTCAAACGATCCGAAAACGTATAAAAACCTCACAAGATCGACAAAAGAGTTATGTTGATCTTCATCGAAAGGGCGTGAATTCGATATTGGAGATCATGTGTTGTTACGTGTTTCTCCATGGAAAGGAGTTACGAGATTCGGAAAGAGAGGAAAGCTCAATCCTCGATTCATTGGCCCATTTTAATCCTCGAGCAGTAGGAATCATGCTATAGACTCGCTTTCTGTGCCAAGTATATCTCGTGTTCATAATATTTTCACATATCTATGTTACATAAATATGTGAAAGACCCACCACATTATTGAGTTAGAAACCCATGACGAAATAGCGGAAGATTTAACATATGAGGAGGTTCTGTTAAAATCTTGGATAAAAAGGAGCATATTCTACGCTCGAAGGTTATACCTCAATCAAAGTTTTATGGAGGAACCACGATGTTGAGGAAATGACACAGGAATTAGAATCTAAAATGAAATCAAGGTATCCTTACCTCTTTGACATACCGAATCGTACCCTAATTTCGAGGGAGAATTTCATAAGAAGGGAGGTTGTAAGACCCCAATTTTTTTTTAATAAAGATGATTTTTCTATAAATATCATTTTGAATATTATGGAATGAATTTGATATAATGTTATAGTTGTGGGTAATATTTATAAATTTTGCTAAGTATGCAAGTTTTATAAAATATTCGATTGGTCAGGGAATATTCTTTTTGTCGGGAATATTAAATATGCAATGCACAATCATTGGTGGACCCCACAATGGAATTATTGTCGGATTGAAAAATGATAAAAATATTTTATAAATAACTTGGCGGAGGTGTTATTGTTAAAAGCTGATGAACTACCCGGTAGTAAAAAATGCGATGTCTGGCGTGGTTGCGTAGTAGCACACGGTATTGATTATTGATGCTTACGTGAGAAGTCACTCATTTATACTCAATTATTATTGCAGTAATTGCTACATCATATCTCTCATATTATTGATTCAATTATTGTCACAGTATCATCTGCATTATATGTTATATTATCAAATCAATAATTGAGACGATAAAGTTATTCATATTATTAAATTACAATATTTACAATGTCTAAAAGTTACATCGAGGAGGGTTTGGTCACCTAATTGCTACGCAATAGGGAGAAATCCTTATTGAAAGCCCCTCTTTCACGGGAACAACTTTGGTTGCTAAATATTGTGAGTTATAATATTAATGATGAATAAGTTTGTGTTGATTAAATATGAATTTGATAGTTTCATTGTGTTGGGATTATTTGTGTTAGTAGAAATCGACATCTATTAGATGATAATTGATGTGCGGAGGTTATATTGTTCAATCGGTATTAGGGAACTTTTAGTGTTGTATTGTACTATTCACGAGTTACTATTCACGAGTTACTATTAATTATTTACTATTCACGAGTTACTATTCACGAGTTACTATTCACCCAGTTACTATTCACTCTAGTATTGTGCATTCGGGTATTTGGGTACAATATTATTCCATGAGGAGATGTGCTAATTTTTCAGACCGTTGGTTGAAGTTATATTAGTGAATCAATATGGACCGCTGCTGGAAAGTTATAATAGTGAATCAATATGGATCACTAGTTTAAAGTTTTAATAGTAAATCAGTGTGGACCATTGCTTTAAGTTTTAATAGTAAATCAATCTAAACCATCCGTTTAAAAGTAAATCAATCTGGACTGTTTAGGAATTAGTTACTATTCAATCCATTCTTCAATAAATAGAAGCTCATTCCTTCATTATTTCTTACGAATTCACTGAAACTCTAGAGAGAAAAATTATAGAGAGAAAGAAGAAGAGTATTCTGCTACTTCACTACTTCGATATCCAGTATCTTTTACGGTAAGGGGTGTTATTCTTTCTTAGTCATTGAGAGAACTTCTGTTATTCTATTCTTTATTATTCTTTTGGAATAATCTGCATACGCGAACTCCCCTATAGTTGGTGAAATCCTTATGTTATTCCATTCTTTATTATTCTGATGGAATATCCTCGTGCACAATGCATTTCTGTGGGACTGATTCCGCCTTTATTATTACATTGGAATAACTCCCATACTTGGTGATCTGACTCCCCTATACTTGGTGAAATCCTTATGTTATTCCATTCTTTATTATTCATTTGGAATATCACATGCACATGCGTTTTTTATGCTGGGACTTCCGGTTCCGCTCTTTATTATTACATTGGAATAACTTTTACCTGCTATCTATCACATGCCTGGTGATTTCTTTTGTTATTCCATTCCTTATTATACTCAGTCGGTTAAAGTTTTGACTTCTATACTCCATGAAATTAGTACAATATCATTGATATTTGTGCTTCATCCAGTATCTTTTCATGGAAATATTCTTCTAAGTATTCTTGAATTTTATTCTACAAAGAAGTATCATGTTGACAATTTGGACGTTATTAGTTCCTGGATAAACTAATTCTTGAACTTGTTTTATGGAATTCTTATATCATTGTCATCATCCTCATGTTTATATTTTTTTAAAGTCATCTATGGCCTGTAGTGCATAGATGGACTTGGTATGATTATGACCAGGGATTATTCAGTATAATCATGACCGTAATGTTACAAATGATGTGGTAAAAGTCCTCATTGGCCGTAGTGCATTGATGGACAGTTGTTGGCATGATCATGACCATTGATGAATACGCGAATATGCTTGGCCCATTGTGCATGGATAATTTGTGGTCGTGACCCTAATGAATATCCTTGGCCGTAGTCCAGGGATGATGTTGATTATTTATTAAGCTGAGTCTCAGCGATAAAAGTGATGAAAAACTTTTTAAATCATAAAAGATATTAGATTGTATTCTCTACTTGACTCTTTTAATGGATTGCTAATTCCGCTGCAGTTAAACTTGTTGTCTATTGTATTTTATCAGTTTAACATTGTTGAAGGCTAATGATAATTTATCCTGCATTATCTTAGTCATAATATTTCTTACTGGGCTAGTTAAGCTCACCCTTTCTTTCACTGTTCTCGTCAGGAAATGAGAACATAGCAGGAACTAGTCGGGGGACGGAGTGATGGTCCAGATGATAGCATTAGTAGCCCTCACTATTCTATGAAATAGTGTGATAATAATTGTAATGAGGACCTATTCTGAGAGTGGATATTGTCTAGAAGACAATATTTATATTATAACTCACAACTTTTGTTGTATATTTAAGATTATATTTGTATTCTGTACCATGTATCTGACGACCCAAGATGGGTGATGTATACCTATTTTGGGGGCGTCACAGAACTCTCCTTTTGGAGATTCAGATACCCTCCTCTAGATATCTCTTATTTTAATCAAATAAATTATGTTTCCTTCTGGTAGAGTTTATTTTCTTCTGTTGTGGGACTTATTTTATCCATCAGATGACTGATTTATTTTTCTTTTGTTACAAAATTTCATTATTATCTTTTGGAAGATTTTGTTTTTTTCGTTTGGTAGATTTCTTTGTTTTTTTCTTTCGTGAGACTTTTTCCAGTGTATGAATTGTTGAAGATAGATTGTTCAGATTTGGATGTGACATTATCATGTACACATATTATTCAACTCATCGTGTTGAAGAACGGTTCATATTTGCACATCATATTATTATTTTTCTGATATTACTGTATTTTAGGAGTTTATGTAAGACCCTCAACTTTTATGAATAAAGATGAATTTTTTCTCTAAATATCATTTTGAATATTATGGTGTGGATTTGTTATAATATTATAGTTGTGGGTAATATTTATAAATTTTGCAAAGTATGCAAGTTGTCATAAAATATTCGATTGGTCTGGAAATATTCGTTTTAACAGGAAATATTCGTACGTCGGCACAATCATTGATGGACCCCACAACAGAATTATTGTCGGAGTTAGAAAATGACAGAAATATCTTTTATAAAAATAACGGCGAAAGTTTTACCGTTAATTGTTGAAATACCCGGTGATAAAAGTACAGTAATACGCATGGTTGCATAGTTGCACACGGTATTAATTATTGATGCTTACGTGAGAAGTCACTCAGTTATACTCAATTATTGCCACAGTAAACGCTGTATAGTATCTCACGTTATTTGATTCAATTATTGTCAATATTTATATTATTAAATCAATAGTTGAGATGACAAGTTATTCATATTATTATTTGCATTATCAACAATGTCTAGAAAAATTCTGTCGAGGAAAGGGGTTTGGTCACCTAATTGCGAGCTAATAGGGAGAAATTCTTATCGGAAAGCCCCCTCTTTCCTGGGAATGATCTGGTTGTTAATATTGCAAGTTATATTATTGATGAATAAATATTGTTAAAAATATTGAGGGGATTTTTATGAAGTATTTGTTATAAATTTTGCTTATTATTTGGACTCCCACTTACTTATTTTTCAAAATTATCGGTAGAAAGTTATTCAATATATATATATATAATAAGAGGCGGGGCCCACAAAATTGAAATGGGATGGTCACGGAAAAGAGGATGGCAGGAAAGTGGTAGAATTTTTTTTTATATATAATATATTATAATAAGTTTTATTTTTTTATGAAAAATAGAATATATGCATAGTAAAATCAAAAAAAAATTAAAAAAAAATTTGGCCGAATTCGGTGCCCGTGAGTTTTTAACATTGTGCATCCGTGATTTTATTCAAATAGTATCCTTTCTATTCTCCTATAAATAGGATACTTAGTTTAGAATTGAAAATCACACCAAAATCAGAGAATTTTTTTTTATAATATTGAGCGTATTTCTTTCGAGTTTTAGGAAGCTTTGAGTGTAGAAAACAGTTCAAATTTTCTTTAAGAATATCCCCGCTATACCAGTCGGAATACTCTCCTTTTTAAGGTAAGGGGTATTATTTTTGTTCAATATTTGTATGAAATAATATTTTCTTTCATACTCTGTAGAATGTAAGTAATATTATTTCATTTCAGATTCTGAATTCTACACTCATTTTGTTAAAGTATGTCTTCTATACTCCTTGAAATTAGTAGAATATCCTTGAAATTTGCACTTCATCTAGTATCTTTTCATAAAAATATTATTTTGAGCATTCTTCATAATTTTTGATCTTTTCATGCCGTGACACTATTCACGGGTTACTATTCTCGAAGTACTATTCATGAGATACTATTCACTCAGGTACTATTCACCCGAGATACTATTCATGACAAAAATTAATTTCTTTCGGTCCAAATCATTTTTGATACAATATGATTCTTGAATTTTACTCCACAAAGCAGTATCATATTAACAATTTGGACATTATTGAATTTCAGATAAATTGAATTATAAATTTTTAAAATTTATCCTTTACTTTCATTTAATTGAATTCTTATATCATTGTCATCATCCTCATAATTATATTATTATGAAAGTCATCTTTGGCCCGCAATGCATAGATGGACTGTTGATTAGTATGATTATGACCAGAGATTATTCGGTATAATCATGACCTGTAATGTTACAAATGATGTGGTAAATGTCCTCATTGGCCCGTAGTGCATTGATGGACAGTTGTTGGCATGATCATGACTATTAGTGATAACATGAATATCCTTGGCCCGTAGTGCATGGATAATTCGTGGACGTGATACTAATGAATATATTTGGCCCGTAGTGCATGGATAATTCAGTGATGTGGAACATTTATTGAGCTAAGTCTCAGCGATAAAATTGATGATAAACTTTTTAAATCATAGAAGATGGTAGATATCATGCTCTACTTGACTATTCTAATGGATCCGCTGCAGTTAAACTTGTTGTTTATTAGTTTAACACTATTGAAGGCTAACAATAATTTATTCTGTATTATCTTAGTCATAATATTTCTTACTGGGCTAGTTGAGCTCACCCTTTGCTTTCATTGTTCTCTTCAGGAAATGAGAACGTAACCGGGACT
The DNA here is from genome assembly GCA_020205615.1 of Panax quinquefolius. NCBI lineage: Eukaryota > Viridiplantae > Streptophyta > Magnoliopsida > Apiales > Araliaceae > Panax > Panax quinquefolius. The sequence goes on along the minus strand of CM035157.1, from coordinate 107,655,618 downwards.
AGTCGGAGAACGAAGTGATGATCCGAGTTGGTGGCTGTAGTAGTCCTCACTATTGATGAATAAATAAATCCTTCACTATTATGACATACCTAAGCTTATTTGTTATTTAATTGGTCGGTCAGAATATATGGGTATTATGTGGTATGTCAATTAACCCTTGTTTTGTGGCAGTATTTGAAAACGACATCTGAAAATGTTGAGATAAGCAATGGAGCATAGGAGACCATTGAGTCACGACAAATAAATAACCAGGATAATGTGCATCAGGAAGGCAACAATCCTTATGTAAACAACAAAACCGACCAAATGATGAACGATGGGATGTTCAGAGGCTTTCTGCAATTCATGTAACATCAGGCGAGAGAGACTCCTGTGCAAAATGCAGGTGGAAACACTGGCAACTCTCGGATGGTCACCACTAAGCAGTTCAAGGAGTTGGGACCAACGAAGTTTTTGGGAAAGCCAGAACCACTTAAGGCGGAGATGTGGATAAAGCAGATCACCAAGATATTTGATGTCTTGGGATGCTCCAAGGAGCAAAAGGTTCCCTTTGCCACCTTCATGTTATGAGAGAAGCGATTCTCGGTGTAAATCATCAAACATACTCAACTCCGCCAGACCGAAGATGTCTTGGGAGAAGTTCCAAGAAGTGTTCAACGACAAGTACTTTCCCGAAAGTATTCGTCACATGAAGGAAGTGAAATTTATTAAGCTAGAACAAAACAATATGACCGTGTCGCAGTACGAGGCTAAGTTTGCCTAGTTTTCCTGGTTTGCATCCCATTTGGTTGATAATGAGGAGAGAATGACGCGAATGTTTCTGCGAGGTTTGAAACTCGAAATACGTCAATACCTCATTTCTCACAAACTATGTTTGTATTCAGATGTTGTAAATATGGCTCAGTTATTGGAGCGCGATAATGAGTCAACTCAACCAAGAGAGAGCAGCCGACAAAATGATAATACCAGTGGTAGCAGTCATCGAAGCGGTGACAACAAACGTGGAGGGAATCAATATGCCAGAAATGGTAACCACTTCGGTGGTAATCATGGCCAAGACAATAGAAGTGGAAATTTAAAGAAGAGGAGATTCAATAATGATGGAAAGACGTAAGCACCAACAACCGTTGTTAAGTAAGGAGAACTACCACCAACCGTATGCTTCAAATACGGAGGGGAGGGACACATCAGTCCAAACTGCACGATGCAGTCCAAAACATGTTATAATTGCAAAAGAGAAGGTCATTGTAAGTCCCCAACTTATTATAAATAAAATTGAATTTTTCTCTATTCATTATTCTAAATTAATAAGGTGTTAATTTGATATAATGCTTTGGTTATGGGTGAAATGTGCAAATTTTACAAAATAAGTAAGTGGTTATAAAATATTCATTTCTGTCGGGGAATATTCATTTGGTCGTGGAATATTCTTGTTGTCGGGGAATATTCGTACGACGGCGCAACCATTTGTGGGCCCCATAACGGAAAACGGTTGGATGAAGGAAAACGATAAAGTATGAGTTTTTATAAATAACTACACAGAATTGTTACCGCTAACCTTTGTTAGAATACACGGTGGTTAAAATACGATGTCTACGCGTGGTTGCATAAAGATATTATACCAGTATTGCATGTATTTTTGGAGTTATTGATTCTTACGTAAAAAGGCACTACTCAATAATTGTTACAGTAGTTACTGTTCAATATTTTATTTTATTAATTCAATAATTGCTGCGTTGATAGTTTATATTATTGTTGTTTCAATAAATGTCATTGCATAGTATTTCCCATTATCAGATTAATAATTCATATTATTTGAATAATATTATTAGATAGTATTATTGGCAATGTCTAGAAAGTTCTGTCAAGGAGAGGTTTGGTCACCTAATTGCGCGCCAGTAAGGAGAAACCCTTATTGGAAAGCCCCCTCTTTATTGGGAACGACCTGGTTGTCATAATTATGATTCTGTAATATTATTTTTGAATAATTATTTATTGATTTATATGATAAGGAAATATTTATTTAATGCGGATATAAATGATGGATTTATTTATGTGGTTATAAATGAAGGAATTAATGTTGAGGTATTTTATCAGTATTTTATCGGATTGGAGGTATTAAAAGATCAAATCGATGTTCTTAAAGCTCTATTGCGTGAGTTATAATTTTAATCCGACCGTTGGATCGTTGTGATTTTTGGATATGTTATACATATATAAGTTGAGTATATATCCACAAATTTTGAACCATTAAAAATTAATGTATGATTTGTTGTGAATTTTAAGAGGTGTTGAAAATCATCCGTTTATGGATTTCGGATATTTTCTGTCTGGAATTGGGAAAAACATAAAGCTACAAAGTTGTAGAGAATTCGATTTCGTGTGGAATGGACATAAAATTCATATTTTTCTGATAAACAGGCTATTTTCTTTGAATTACTGAAGTTTTGGAAAATAAAATGATTTTTATTAAAATTGGGTAGGACCCACTTTTGTTTTAAACATGTGGGCTGCCAAAAAATTTCAGAATTGGCTGGCTTGTTTGATCAAATTGGGTGTGCATAGAATTAAAGAAATAAATAATATTATTTTATTATTTTAGTCTCCTTTGGCGTTCTAGCATTTTTCTATAAATAGGCGCTTAGGTTAGAATTGAAAACCACACCAGAAACAAGTTTTCTTTCTCTCTATATTATCGAGCGTATTTTGTGAGTATTTAGATACTTTGAAAGTTGTTATTCAGTGCAAGTTCCCTTCGGCTTTTTTGGCTTTACATCCGATATTCCGAACAAAAGTACTATCATTTTGAGGTAAGGGATGTTATTTTTTTTGTAAATGATATTATTTTCTTCAATATCATTATGCCAAAATATTGATATGAATTTTGTTGTGGAATTTCTACCTTTTTGTGTCGGGGTTACTATTCACGTATACGACACTATTCACGAATACGGTACTATTCATCGAAAAATAAAAATTTTCCTTTTTGTCCAAGATGTCTATTATGGTTACTATCTTTGATTCTATCCATGTTTTGATCTTTATTTTTGAATTCTGTTTCACAATTGGTTATTATGAAGTATTATTGATCTTGGATAAACTGTTATACGAATCCCTAGTATTTGTCCTTCTGTCTCGCTGGATTCGTTTTTTGTAAAAATACTTTTCATCATCCTCAGTGTTAAATGATGATATTACTGAATATCTTTGGCCTGTAGTGCAAAGATGAATGATTAACTGATGAATATCTTTGGCCCATAGTGCAAAGATGAACATGTGTTAAGATGAACATGACCGACTGGTGATACAAATGAATATCTTTGGCCTGTAGTGCAAAGATGAATATTTGATTAAAGATGTATATTGATTGTTGTTACACGGATAAAATATTGATGAGGACTTTTAAATCTTAGAAGATAGTAGAACTCATTCTCTACATGACTCTTCTAATGGATTTATGTTTCCGCTGCATTTGTTGATCTAAAACTTATTATCTATTATATTCTATCAGATTTTTCCCTGTTGAAGACTAATGATAATTTGTTGTATATTATATTAGTCATAATATTCTTTTATCGGGCTAGTTGAGCTCACCCTTTTCCTTTTTGTTCCATTTTCTTCTCGTGGAGGTGAGAAACATAGCAGGATCTAATGGGTATGGAGTGATGGTTCTAGAAAGATGTTTTAGCAGTCCTCACTATTTCGTAAAATAGTATATGAATAATTGTAATGAGGACTTATTTGAGTGTGGATATTGTCTAGAAGACAATATTTGTATTTAAACTCACAAAGATGTGTTGTTGTATTTTTGCACGACAATTATATTATTGAAGTTGTAGTTTGCTTTCTCGTACCATATATATTTGGCGACTCGAAATGGGTGTTGTATACCTATTTTGGGGGTCCACAATTGGTATCAGAGCTTAGGGATATGGTCTCTAGTGGAGATCGGGGAATAGAACTAGGAGGGGAGAGATGGGTAAATCCTTCGCTAGTGTGTCCTACCTAAGCTTATTTATTGGTCGGTCATAATATAGGGATATTATGTGATATGTTAATTTGTTTAATTAACCCTTATTTTATGACAGTTTTTAAGAATGGCAACTGAGAACGTTAACAATGGAGTCTATGAGACTGTGGAACAACCTTTGATTACCAACCAAGAGAACGTGCAACAGGAAGGCAATATTCCTCCTGTAAACAACACTACCGAGCAAACGATGAATGATGCGATGTTTTGAAGCTTTTTGCAGTTCATGCAAAATCGATTTAGGAGACTCGTGTACAAAAATACTGGTGAAAATGATAGCAACGCTACGCTTATTTGTCATAGCCAAGCGCTTCAAGGAGTTGGGACCACCAGATTTACGGGAAAGCCCGATCCGATTAAAGGCGAAAATGTGGGTTAAGCAAATTACCAAGATATTCGATGTCTTGGGGTCGCACGGAGGAATGTAAGGTTCCATTCGCCACCTTTACATGCTCCGTGGTGAGGCGATTCATCGGTGGGAATCGTGAAGCGTACCCACCACCGCACTCAACACGTCTTGGAAAATTTTTAGAAACTGTTCAATGACAAGTACTTTTTTGAAAGTATTCGTCATATGAAGGAGGTAGAGTTTATTAGACTAGAACAGAACAACATGACGGTGTCCCAGTACGGGGCGAAGTTTGCGGAGTTATCCAGGTTTGCATCTCATTTGGTAGAAAATGAGAAACGTATGACGCGGATGTTTCTGAGAGGTCTAAAACCCAAGATTCGACAATATCTTCTCTCTCATAAATTTTCTTTATATTCAGATGTTGTAAACAAGGCTCAATTATTAGAGCGTGATAATGAGTATATTCAACCGAGGGACCACAAGCAAGGTTATATCGGTGACAGCAGTCATCGGAGCGATGATAACCAGCGAGGAGGGAAGAATACGGACAAAAGTGGTAACCACTCGGGTGGTAATCGTGGCTATGATAATAGGAGAGGTGAGTCAAGTGGAAATTTCAAAAAGAGGAGATTCAACAGTGACGGGAACACATCAGCAGCAGCACCAGCACCAACAACAAATTCTAGGGGAGGAGAACGACCGCCAGTTAGATGCTACAGATGCGGAGAGGAGGGACATATAAGTCCAAACTGTTTACAACCTTCCAAGGTGTGTTTCAATTATGGAAAAGATGGTCACATAGCCGGATTTTGTCCGGTAGCGAAGTCAAGTCCAACTGGGACGGCGGCACCAAAGGCGACTACGGACAAAACAAAGTCGGTGGTTCAAGGAAGGGCATTTGTCGTGACTGGCCAAAACGAGAGAAACCCGAACGAGGTGATCACGGGTAAGATAATCTTGAACTCTTGCGAAGTTTATACCTTACTAGATACTGGTTCTACCCATTCTTTTATCTCTCCTACTTGTGCTCAACGTTTAAACTTGACTCCGAAGAAATTGGACTTATCTGTTGAAACTCCGTTGGGTGAAACCTTTGTTACATCTACAGTTAATAAATCTTGCTTGATCCAAGTTGGCACAATCACATTACCTGTTGATCTTATCTCTTTCAAGATACTTGCATTTGATGTGATTTAGTGGATTGATTGTTAACCACTCATCATGCCAAAATTAATTTTTTTCGTAAGGTTGTTAGTTTTATATTCCTAACCAACCTCGTTATACTAATTCAAGCAACTAAACCACTAAAATCGGTCATCATCATATCAAGCCATAAAGTTATTCGCTTATTGAAAACGGATGTCAAGCTTTCTTAGCCCATGTTATGGATTTGAATAAAGACACGCCGATTTGAATAAAATTTCATTGTTAGTGAATTTCCGACGATTTTCTAAAGAACTTCCGGTCACCCCGAACGAGAAGTTGAATTCTTTATCGATCTTGAACCGCACAAAGCCCATTTCTAAAACCCCATATCGAATGGCTCCTATTGAACTTCGTGGAGTTAAAAGTCCAACTACAAGAATTGTTGAACATCGGTTTCATCTGCCCCTAGTACATCCTCGGGGTGCTCCTGCTTTATTTGTAAAAAAAACGGAGTATGCGACTTTCAGATTGATTACGAGAATCGAACTATGTCACCATCAAGAATAGGTATCCACTACCTCGCATCGATGACCTATTCGACCAAATTGCAAGGAGCACAATTCTTTTCAAAGATCGATCTTTGTTCGGATATCATCAGCAAGATTAAAACTAAGGATATTCCAAAGACCGCCTTCGTAACTCCCATGACGGGCATTATGAATTCTTAGTCATGTCTTTTGGATTGATTAATGCTCCTGCTGCTTTCATGGATATGATGAACCGTGTATTCTAGAAATATTTGGATTAGTTCGTTGCTGTCTTTATTGATGACATCCTCATCTATTCCAAAAGTCGTGAAGATCATGAGCATCATTTGAAGCTGATACTTGAAAGGCTTTGCGAAAACAAGCTATGTGTCAAGCTGAAGAAATGCGAGTTCTGGCTTAAGGAAATAGCATTCCTTGGGCATGTGGTGTCAAAACATGGAGTATCTGTTGACCCGACGAAGATCGAAGCAATACAAAGTTGGGAGCAACCGTTTCGGTGATCGAAGTGCGAGTTTCGGGCTTAATGGGTTATTATCAGAGATTCGTGGAAAGATTTTCTCAAATCGCTACTCCGTTAACTCAGCTGACTCAGAAAGATACAAAATTCGTATGGAGCGAGGAATGTGAAAAGAGTTTCCAAGAGCTCAAGAGGAGACTCATTTTGGCACCTGTTCTAACAATACTATCTGGTTCGGATAGATTTGTTATCTACAGCGATACTTCAGGCAAAAGGTTAGGATGTGTTCGCATGCAATATGGGAAAGTCATAGCCTATGCCTCGTGACAACTCAAAGAATATGAGAGGAATTATCCTACTCATGATTTGGAGTTGGCAGTAGTCGTATTCGCGTTGAAAATTTGGAGACACTACCTGTATGGGGAGAAAGTGGAGATCTATACGGATCATAAAAGCCTCAAATATTTCTTCACCCAAAAAGAACTCAACATGCGACAACGACGTTGGCTCGAGCTGTTGAAGGATTACACTACTAGAAAATCAGCCTATAGCGACGGTCGGCGACCGTCGCCATAGAACCCGTCGGTAAAGCCTATAGCCACAGTCTTTTGGCCTATAGCGACGATCGCTGACCCTAACTATAGGTCATGACAAAATCGTGTATTTGCTCTTTACGAACGATCGCTGAGAGTTATTGTTACGATCATGACCGTAGCTATAGATGTCTATAGCGACGCTCGATGACCGTCACTATAGGGATGTGTTTTATAGAACACTATAGCTACGATCGATCGCTATAGCCTTTTCATATTTAAAAAAAAATTAATTGTGTATATTTATCCAACAAAAACAAATACAATATAAAATAAAACATAAAAAATTATTGTTTACATGATTTAAAATCATTCACATTACAATTACAATAATTACAATCTTCTTCAGAGAAGGCTAACTACTGTATCAAACATTAAGTTACAATAACAATGAGAATGACCAAGATTCTATTACTGCATAGCATAGCAGACTACAGATCATATTACTACATATATCTGTTGACGACGCTTTGCTTGTGAGATTGCTGGATCCTGATCCTCCAACGCCGCCTTCTCTTTTTCTCTTATCTGCAACAAGGAATTTTGTTTAGTATCTTGATTCAAATCATCAAGTACAAGTACAACCACGAGAAAATATGAAAATCATTAAGTATTAGTACTAGTGGCCCTGACCCTGACATTGTTAACAATTGAATTGTTATGGCAATGGAAAGGATGATCTTATTCTTCCTAGTCCTTTTCCTCCCTGTTCCAATACTCCCCAACTATACCATCATGCAAGAAAGCATTCATTCAATAATTTTTCAAGAGGTAAATCAAATATTAGAATTTCAATATTTCACAGCCAGGCAAAACCATTGATCAATGCCTGATTTTAGGTTATTATAATTTAGCTTTAAATAAATATTCCAAAAATAATCATTACTGACATAAAACTGTGTTAGATAAAGCATATTTATGAAGTGCTTTAAGTTACTTAACTATCCTTCTGCACCTAAGAAGTCAAACAACTCTATGGCTAACATTCGCAAACAGAACTCAGTTAATTCGTTTATTTAAGTTGTCCATTAACAATGTTGACAAACATGCATATGATAGTAAGAATGTCACCTAGGCCTACAAGCCTAAAATATATTATAAGGACCTCCCATACATAACCTAAAGCTTCTCAGAAGTAATCTGCAATCATGGCATGGCACAATAATTATACATGCCTTCAAGTATATCGAACGCAACTTAACCATATAACCATGTATGCAGCAGGTACACACATATATAGTCAAATCTTGTAAAGTTTTATTATTGTAGTAAGAATCATATTTATCCGAGTTGTACCCCTGAAGATAAATAAAAACTTTTATTGCATGGCAATCTCTAGTCTCACTACAATCACGATGACTAAGTATTTCATTAAGATTCATTCAATCAGAAAATAATAGAGTTAATAAAGTTTTGAGAACAGCATAAATAAAGCAGAATGAAAGACTTACTTTCTTAATGCAGCATATGCTTCAGCCTTTTCAAGGGGGTACCCAGAGGAATAAAAGGCAATCAAGCAATCACATATAGTCCAGCTGTAAAAATAAAGACAACAACAGAATTTAATCACTATTAGAAACTGAACTGTCTCCTACATCCTAACAATGGTCTTCACACTAGAAAAAGAAAGGTCAAGGTGAGTTTAAAAAAAACTAAGGTGAGTTCCTTCCTTTACTAAGAAAAAGATGTTGGATTTCATAAATGAAAGAAAATAAACGAACATGGGTCCCTTGAAAAAAGATAATGACACAACACTATATGCTTACATGACATTTATAAAATGTAGGATATTATACATATCTATGTTTATATTAATAGCCATATGTTTACCATGTTATTTATCATATATATAATCCACATATACTCCTGTTCAAAATAAGATTCTTTTCTGTTTCCTTCAGTAATCATACTTCTTTCACTTCCTTTTGAGGCTAAATTACAACCAACTCTGCCCCAAGTTGGATGTCATAAACATTAATACATTCCACCACCTGCACAGGAAAACTATTAATTTATTGTATGGTCCTCGCAGTTTAATGAATTGGAGTAGACTCTCTCATAGAACATTGAGATTACCTGGGACAATTCCTTCTTCAACAGTTGCCTTTGTAGCATTTAAAGCGTCAGTTACTCTATCCTTCTTCTCACTAACCTCAGCTTCGCTGGCTCCTCCAATCTATAAGAAGAACAGATTTACATTATCCCAATAGTTATAGAGTAAGATCTAGTACACTTTCTGCTTGGCCTTAGATTAATGGTTGTTTCATCAATGGCACAACAAAACTCTTCAATAAGAGGCTGACCTTCAAAACAGCAACACCTCCAGAAAGTTTTGCTAACCTCTCCTGATGCTTCTCCTTGTTATAATCTGAAGTGCTTAACTTAATTGTTGATCTAAGCTGTCAGCGGACAATTGCAACCACTTAAGAGACGTTTTAATGAACTGGAAGCCAGATAAAATTTCACACAGTTAGGGAAGGAGTATAAACCTGCTCACATCTTTTTTCAATAGCTTTCTTGTCACCTGCTCCGTCAAGGATAACTGTATCATCCTTTGATATTGTAACCTACATATCAAAAAATAAGAGCTCAAAGTCAACAAGTAAATCTTAAGAGAGCTGCTACAATGGAAGTATTTTTTCTTTTGGACAAGAGAGATTATAATAAAAAATAGCGAGGATGGAGTGGGAGTGGGAGTGGGAGTGGGAGTGGGAGTGGGAGTGGGAGTGGGAGTGGGAGTGGGAGTCGAGAAAACTGCAACAAGTCTCACCTTTTTGCATGAGCCAAACACTTCAAGTCCCACCTTTTCAAGGTTCATTCCAAGCTCATTGGTTATAACCTATTTCATTAGGGGGGAAACAGAGATAAAAAAGAACCAATTAAATGTGCATTATAGTAGCAGCGCCACCAAATAAAACAGAGGTATTCATACAATAGAATAATAAAATTTCAACCTACCGTGCCTCCAGTGAGGGTTGCAAGGTCTTGCAAATTGGCCTTCCTGTTCTCTCCAAATCCAGGAGCTTTAATGGCACAAAACTACAGATTCATATTCCGATCACATAAGAAAAGGTGCATCTACAAAGAAAAGTAACTAATTATTGAAGGGAACAGTCCTTAATAAGTGTGGAACCCAATGAATTTTTTTCAAACCTTGCCAACACAAACAAATTTTAATTAGATTCTGTACCACTTAACAAAGGCAAGTCTACCAACTGTATTACAAAATCAAACATACTGGAACCAAAAACTACATATTAGTAACAACAAATGTATATACACAAACAAAAACAAAAAAACAAAAAAAAAAAAAAAAAAAAAATTAAACAAACCCAACCCGAATTTCCCACCCAAGTAAATAACATACAAGATTTAAGCCCCACTTTAACAAAGCCATTCGATATAATAAAAAATTACCAGACGCTATGATTCAACAAGAGTTAACAAACGAGTATGACTCAAACTTAACCACCACTTCCAAATTTCAATTACATTCTACCACAAACAAACACAATTCCAGATATTGCAATTCAATAGATCTTATAAGTATGTAGTACACAATTTTCAATAAGCCTCAAACAAAATCATCATAAAGACTATGATTCAATGAATATGATTAAAATCTAAAGAACTCTTCAACATTCCAATTAAATTTTAAACTATTAAAGACATGTCAGCAAATTGACTTGCATTACAAAATGGAATCAACAAAACTATTTAATAGAAAATCGGACCATGAAACCCTCTCTAAAAAAATCATATTCTCATTATATCGGGATATAACGCTTAGCAGCCTGCTTACCCACCACAGCTGCTCCGGCCGCCAACCCACCAATGGCCTCAGCAATTGCAGCCGACCTAGGCCCAGCCGTCGCACGATAAAGAACCCCAGTTCCCAGCCCAGCCGCCACGCTATTCAACACATCATCAGTACCCCTAAAATGCAAAATCCCACTTTCTAAGCCAGCAAAAATCAAACCAAGAACACCAAGGGTGTTTCCAAATTTCCTGCCGATGTGGCCGCCCGAATTGAGGACCCGGTTGGTTCGGAGCTTGAGGGTTTCACCGGGCTCGGCTGCTCTGAGGCCCTCCAAAGACCCTTTAAGGCCGTCGGTAACGGCGCCGGCTAAATAGCCGGATCCGGTGTAGTACTGGAGGTTTTCGCTCCAGGAACGGCGCTGGACGGTAGCTTCTTCGTCGAAGAGGTATTCGGGGGAAGTTGGGAGTTTATAGAGGGTACAGATTAGGACTTGGAGATCTTGGTAAGAGTGGTATTGGCGTGTTGCTGGCTTTTTCTCCGATGAATTCGCCATTTTTCAATGATCTGATTATATATATATATATATATATATATATATATAGAGAGAGAGAGAGAGAGAGAGAGAGAGATTGACAGGGGTTTTGGAGGTTTTGAGATTGATGAGAGAAATCAAACAAAATGAGTTTGATAAGGTTAATGGATCGTTTGTTTTTGTGGGTTTTTTTAAAAAAAATATCTATACTGACGGCAGATAATGACCGTCGCTATATATACCCTATAGCGAGGGTTCCATCCCTATCGTCGTTATAGATCGTCGCTATAGGTCAAATTTATAATAGTGTTACGACCATTCAATATCATCCTGTAAAAGAAACATCAGAATGACGCTTTTGAGAAAAAAGATCATATGCGGATGAAACCAAGCGATGTTGTTAACACAAATGCCCATTTTGTATGCGACTTACAAAGGATGGAGATAGAGTTAAAGGCTCCAAGTACCCACGTGATGATATCAAACATACGAAGTAGAACCGACTTTAATCGATAAAGTTAAAGTTGCTTGCAAGCTACTAACCCAGGGGTCGATGCGTGATGAAGAAGAAAGTGCAAGAAGGTGCTATTCCAGAAGCAGGAATCGATGAAGAATGAATACTTCGAGTCAACTCCAGACTTTGCGTTCCTAACGATTCTGACTTGAAGCATAGAATCATGATGGAGGCTCATAACACACCATTTGCAATCCATCCTGGGAGTACCAAAATGTATCATAATCTTCGACATACATTTTGGTGGAACAATATGAAGAGAGAGATCGTGGAGTTTATCTCGAGGTGTTTAACCTGTCAACATGTAAAGGCAGAGCATCAAATGCCAAAGGGTTCATTGCAACCACTTGAGATTTCAAAATGGAAGTGGGAACACATTACTATGGATTTCGTTACGGGTCTTCCCAAGGTTTCTCAAGGTATAGATGCGATTTGGGTTATTGTTGATAGATTAACCAAGTCTGCTTCATTTCTTGCCTATACGTGAGACTTATTCCTCGAACGCCTTGCTTCGTATATGCGTGAATGAGATTGTGAGATCGCATGGCATGCCAAGATTAATAGTTTTGGATCGCGACCCAAGATTCACTTCACGATTTTGGGTTAGCTTGTAGAAAGCTATGGGCACGGATTTATTTATTGGGCCGCAGATACCATCCTCAAATGAATGCATAATCGAGAGGACTATTCAAACTCTTGAAGATCTATTAAGACTCGTGTCCTGTACTTCAAAGGAGTTGGGATAAGTATTTACCATCAGTGAATTCTCCTACAACAACAGCTTATCAATCAAGTATAGGCATGGCTCCATTTGAGGCGTTGTATGGATTTAAAATGTCGCTCTCCAAAGATGTTGGGGCGAGGTGGGTGAAACAACTTTGTTGGGACCGTAATTAGTACGCATGACTACAGAAAAGATCCAAATGATTCGACAACGTATTCAAACCTCACAGGATCGATAAAAGAGTTATGCTGATCTTCATCAAAAGGACGTGGAATTTAATATTGGGGATTATGTATTGTTACGTGTTGCTCCATGGAAGGGAGTTACAAGATTCGGGAAGAGAGGAAAGCTCAATCCACGATTTATTGGTCTATTTCAGATTCTTGACCGAGAAGGAAATGTGGCCTATAGACTCACGTTACCTCCAAGCATATCTCGTGTTCATAATATTTTTCACATATCTATGCTTCGTAAATATGTGAAAGACCTAAACCACATTATTGAGTTAGAACTAGACGAGATAGCCGAAGATTTAACTTACGAGGAGGTACCTGTTAAGATCTTGGATAGGAAAGAGCATGTCCTGCGCACCAAGGTTATACCACAAGTTAAGGTTTTGTGGAGGAACCATGCTATTGAAAAAATGACCTAAGAGTTTGAATCAGAAATGAAAGCGAGGTACTCTCACCTGTTCGAAACACCAGGTACGTACGTCAATTTCAAGGACGAAATTTTATAAGGAGGGGAGGTTGTAAGACCCCAACTTATTATAAATAAAATTGAATTTTCCTCTATTCATTATTCTAAATTAATAAGGTGTTAATTTGATATAATGCTTTGGTTATGGGTGAAATGTCCAAATTTTACAAAATAAGTAAGTGGTTATAAAATATTCATTTCTGTCGGAGAATATTCGTTTGGTCGTGGAATATTCTTATTGTCGGGGAATATTCGCATGACCACCAAGCACCATTTGTGGGCCCATAACTGAAAAAACGGTTGGATGAAGGGAAATGAAAAGTATGAGTTTTATAAATAACTATTAATTGTTACCGAAGTAACACCGTTGAATACACGTGGTTAAAATACGATGAATACGCGTGGTTGTAGAGTAAGCACCAGATATTGCGATGTATTTTTGGAATTATTGATTCTTACGTAAGAAGGCACTACTCAATAATTGTTACAATAGTTATCGCTCAATATTTTATTTTATTGATTCAATAATTGTCATTGCGTTGATAGTTTATATTATTGTTGTTTCAATAAATGTCATCGATAATATTTTCCATTATCGATCAAGAATTCATATTATTTGAATAATATTATTAGATAGCATTATTGGCAATGTCTAGAAATTTCACAAGAGAGAGGTTGGTCACCTAATTGCGCCGCCAAGAAGGAGAGAAATCCTTATCGAAAGCCCCTCTTTATCGGGAACGACATTCGGTTGTCATAATTGTGATTCGTAATATTGTGAATAATTAATTATTGATTTATATGATAAGAAAATATTTATTTGATGCAGATATAAATGATGGATTTATTTATGTGGTTATAAATGAAGGAATTAATGTTGAGGTGTTTTATCAGTATTTTGTCGGATTTGAGGTATTAAAAGATCAAATCGGTGTTCTTAAAGCTCTATTACGTGAGTTATAATTTTAATCCGACCGTTATATCATTGTGATTTTTGGATATGTTATACATATATAAGTTGAGTATATATCCACAAATTTTGAACCGTTAAATATTAATGTATGATTTGTTGTGAATTTTAAGAGGTGTTAAAAATCATCCGTTTGTGGATTTCGGATATTTTTTATCTGGAATTGGGAAAAACTTAAAAGTACAAAGTTGTAGAGAATTCGATTTCGTGTGGAATGGACATAAAATTCGTATTTTTCTGATAAACAGGCTATTTTCTATGAATTACTAAAGTTTTCGAAAATAAAATGATTTTTATTAAAATTGGGTGGGACTATAGGTCGTCGCCATAGGTCAAATTTCTAGTAGTGTTACAACCATATCATTCAATATCATCCTAGAAAAGCAAACATTGTAGCTGACGCATTGAGTAAAAGATCATATGCGGGTACGAGTGCAATGTTGTTAACACAAATGCCCATTTTGTACGACTTACAAAGGATGGAGATAGAGTTAAAGGCTCCAAGTACCCACGTGATGATATCAAACATACGAGTAGAACCGACTTTAATCGATAAAGTTAAAGCTGCTCAAGCTACGGACCTGGGGCTGATGCGTATGAAGAAGAAAGTGCAAGAAGGTGCTATTCCGTAACCAAGAATCGATGAAGAAGGAATACTTGAGTCAACTCCGGACTTTCAAGGCTCCTAACGATTCTGACTTGAAGCATAGAATCATGATGGAGGCACATAACACACCATTTGAAATCCATCCTGGGAGTACCAAAATGTATCATGATCTTCGACATACATTTTGGTGGAACAATATGAAGAGAGAGATCGTGGAGTTTATCTCGAGGTGTTTAACCTATCAACATGTAAAGACAGAGCATCAAATGCCAAAGGGTCCATTGCAACCACTTGAGATTCTAAAATGGAAGTGGGAACACATTACTATGGATTTCGTTACGGGTCTTCCTAAGGTTTCCCAAGGTATAGATGCAATTTGGGTTATTGTTGATAGATTAACCAAGTCTGCTCATTTCTTGCCTATACGTGAGACTTATTCCCTTGAACGTCTTGCTCATATGTACGTGAATGAGATTGTGAGATTACATGGCATGCCAGTATCAATAGTTTCGGATCGTGACCCAAGATTCACTTCACGATTTTGGTTTAGCTTGCAGAAAGTTATGGGCATGGATTTACGATTCAGTTCGGCATACCATCATCAAATGGACGGACAATCAGAGAGGACTATTCAAACTCTTGAAGATCTATTAAGACTCTGTGTCCTAAACTTCAAAGGGAGTTGGGATAAGTATTTACCATTGGTGGAATTCTCCTACAACAACAGTTATCAAGCAAGTATAGGCATGGCTCCATTTGAGGCGTTGTATGGACGAAAATGTCGTTCTCCAGTATGTTGGGACGAGGTGGGTGGAGCAACTTTGTTGGGACCAGAATTAGTACGCATGACTGCAGAAAAGATCCAAATGATTTGACAACGTATTCAAACCTCACAGGATCGATAAAAGAGTTATACTGATCTTCATCAAAAGGACGTGGAATTTAATATTGGGGATCATGTATTGTTACGTGTTGCTCCATGGAAGGGAGTTACAAGATTCGGGAAGAGAGGAAAGCTCAATCCACGATTTATTGGTCCATTTCAGATTCTTGACCGAGTAGGAAATGTGGCCTATAGACTCATGTTACCTCCAAGCATGTCTCGTGTTCATAATGTTTTTCACATATCTATGCTTCGTAAATATGTGAAAGACCCAAACCACATTATTGAGTTAGAACTAGACGAGATAACCAAAGATTTAACTTACGAGGAGGTACCTGTTAAGATCTTGGATAGGAAAGAGCATGTCCTGCGCACCAAGGTTATACCACAAGTTAAGGTTTTGTGGAGGAACCATGCTATTAAAGAAATGATTTAGGAGTTGGAATCGGAAATGAAAGCGAGGTACCCTCACCTGTTCGAAATACCAGGTACGTACGTCAATTTCGAGGACAAAATTTTATAAGGAGGGGAGGTTGTAAGACCCCAACTTATTATAAATAAAATTGAATTTTCCTCTATTCATTATTCTAAATTAATAAGGTGTTAATTTGATATAATGCTTTGGTTATGGGTGAAATGTGCAAATTTTACAAAATAAGTAAGTGGTTATATAATATTCATTTTTGTCGGGGAATATTCGTTTAGTCGTGGAATATTCTTATTGTCGGGGAATATTCGCATTTACTTGGCAAGATCCATTTGTGGGCCCCATAATGTAAAAACTATTGGATGAAGGAAAATGACAAATTATGAGTTTTATAAATAATCTACAGTAATTGTTACCAATTAACAATCGTTGGAATACACGGTGGTTAAAATACGATGTCTACGCGTGTGGTTGCAGAGTAAAGACACCAGATTGCATATTTTTGGAATTATTGATTCTTACGTAAGAAGGCACTACTCAATAATTGTTACAATAGTTACTGCTCAATATTTTATTTTATTGATTCAATAATTGTCATGTTGATAGTTTATATTATCATTGTTTCAATAAATGTCATCAGATAGTATTTCCCATTATCGGATCAATAATTCATATTATTTGAATAATATTATTAGATAACATTATTGGCAATGTCTAGAAAGTTCACAAGGAGAGGTTTGGTCCCCTCGATTGCAGCGCCAAGAAGGAGTAATCCTTATTGAAAGCCCCTCTTCTTGAAAACGATCCGTCATTATAATTGTGATTCTGTAATATTATTTGTGAATAATTAATTATTGATTTATATGATAAAGAAATATTTATTTGATGCGATATATAAATGATGAATTTATTTATGTGGTTATAAATGAAGGAATTAATGTTGAGGTGTTTTATCAGTATTTTGTCGGATTGGAGGCATTAAAAGATCAAATCGGTGTTCTTAAAGCTCTATGACGTGAGTTATAATTTTAATCCGACCATTATATCATTGTGATTTTTGGATATGTTATACATATATAAGTTTAGTATATATCCACAAATTTTGAACCGTTAAATATTAATGTATGATTTGTTGTGAATTTTAAGAGGTGTTAAAAATCATCCGTTTGTGGATTTCGGATATTTTCTGTCTAGAATTGGGAAAAACTTAAAGGTACAAAGTTGTAGAGAATTTGATTTCGTGTGGAATGGACATAAATTCGTATTTTATCTGATAAACGGGCTATTTTCTATGAATTACTGAAGTTTTGGAAAATAAAATAATTTTTATTAAAATTGGGTGGGACCCACTTTTGTTTTAAACATGTGGGCTGCCAAGAAATTTCAGAATTGGCTGGCTTGTTTGATCAAATTGGGTGTGCGTAGAAGTAAAGGAATAAATAATATTATTTTATTATTTTATTCTTCTTTGACGTTCTAGCATTTTCCTATAAATAGGCGCTTAGGTTAGAATTGAAAATCACACCAGAAATAAGTTTTCTTTCTCTCTATATTATCGAGCGTATTTTGTGAGTATTTAGATACTTTGAGAGTTGCTATTCAGTGCAAGTTTCCTTCGGCTTTACATCCGATATTCCGAACAGAAGTACTATCATTTTGAGGTAAGGGATGTTATTTTTTTTTGTAAATGATATTATTTTCTTCAATATCATTATGCCGAAATATTGATATAAATTTTATTGTGGAATTTCTACCTTTTTGTGTCGGGGTTACTATTCACGTATACGACACTATTCACGTATACGGCACTATTCACGAATCATTATTCATCGAAAAATAAAAATTTTCCTTTTTGTCCAAGATGTCTATTATGGTTACTATCTTTGATTGTATCCATTTTTTGATATTTATTTTTGAATTCTGCTTCACAATTGGTTATTATGAAGTATTATTGATCTTGGATAAACTGTTATACGAATCCCTAGTATTTGTCCTTCTGTCTCGCTGGATTCATTTTCTTTAAAAATATTTTTCATCATTCTCAGTCTTAAATGATGATATTACTGAATATCTTTGGCCTGTAGTACAAAGATGAATGATTAACTGATGAATATCTTTGGCCTGTAGTGCAAAGATGAACAGGTGTTGAGATGAACATGACCGACTGGTGATACAAATTAATATCTTTGGCCTGTAGTGTAAAGATGAATATTTGATTAAAGATGTATATTGATTGTTGTTACACGGATAAAATATTGATGAGGACTTCTAAATCTTAGAAGATAGTAGAACTCATTCTCTACATGACTCTTCTAATGAATTTCTGTTTCCGCTGCATTTGTTGATCTAAAACTTGTTGTCTATTATATTCTATAAGATTTTTTCCTGTTGAAGACTAATGATAATTTGTTGTATATTATATTAGTCATAATATTCTTTACTGGGCTAGTTGAGCTCACCCTTTTCCTTTTTGTTCTATTTTTCTTCTCAGGAGGTGAGAACATAAGCGAGATCTAAGTCGGGGTATGGAGTGATGGTTCTAGAAAGATGTTTTAGCGATCCTCACTATTTCTCGTAAAATAGTGTATGAATAATTGTAATGAGGACTTATTTGAGTGTGGATATTGTCTAGAAGACAATATTTGTATTTAAACTCACAGTATGTGTTGTCGTATTTAGCACGACAATTGTATTATTGAAGTTGTAGTTTGCTTTTCACGTACCATGTATTTGGCGCACTCGTAATGGGTGTTGTATACCTATTTTGGGGGCGCCACAATTGGTATCGAGCTTAGGGATATGGTCTCTGGCGAGATCGGGAATAGAACTAGAGGGGAGAGATAGGTAAATCCTTCGCTAGTGTGTCCTACCTAAGCTTATTTATTGGCTCATTATAAATATAGGGATATTATGTGATATGTTAATTTGTTTAATTAACCCTTATTTTATGACAGTTTTTAAGAATGACAGCTGAGAACGTTAACAATGGAGTCTATGAGACTGTGGAACAACCTTTGATTACCAACCAAGAGAACGTGCAACAGGAAGGCAATATTCCTCCTGTAAACAACACTACCGAGCAAACGATGAATGATGCGATGTTTAGAAGCTTTTTGCAGTTCATGAAAAATCAGACAAGGGAGACTCGTGTACAAAATACGGGTGGAAATGATAGCAACGCGCGGATTGTCATAGCCAAGCAGTTCAAGGAGTTGGGACCACCAGATTTCTGGGGAAAGCCCGATCCGATTGAGTCGCTAGATACATGGTATATAAATTCAAATACAACTTAATTATACAACAGTCGTGTAAAATACGACAAAACATAGCTGAGAGTTTAAACAAAAATATTGTCATCTAGACAATATCCACACTCAATGGTGTCCTCATTACAATTATTATCACATTATTCCGTAGAATAGTGAGGACTACTAAAGCCATTTATCCTGGACCATCACTCCATTCCCCGACTCGTCCCAGCTATATTCTCATTTCCTGAAGAGAACAATGAAAGAAAGGGTGAGCTCAACTAGCCCAGTAAGAAATATTATGACTAAGATAATGCAGAATAAATTTTCCTTAGCCTTCAACAGTATAACAACTGATAGAATACAATAGACAACAAGTTTTAGATCAATAACTGCAGCGGAATAAGCAATCCATTAGAAGAGTCAAGTAGAACATAATGTCTACTATCTCCTCTAGATTAAAAGTCCATCGTTAATATTTCATTGCTGTAATACTCATCAACAGTTCTTTGTTATACCCAAGACAAAAAGAACTCTCATTACATATCTTCACTTGAACCACCAAAGATTATAGTTAAATACACAATTAATATTTATAATCATGTAAATCAATAGTTTCTCCTTGCCACAAAGGCTTAATAGAACGTTTACTCAATATCCTTACCCCAAAGGCTAAAGATATTCAAATGTAATAACAATGATCATACCAGTCAGTTGTCTACCTTTGCACTACGGGCCAAAGATATTCAACTATAAAACTAATAGTCATGATCATACCAATCAATTGTTCTCACAAGATGCAAATGCGGCCAAAGACATTTAACCGTTAACTAATGGTCATGATCCCGCTTGATCACATCATCGAATTATCCATGCACCACGGGCCAAGGATATTCGTTAGTATCACCAATGGTTATGATCATGTCACACACCGCCCATCTTTGCACTACGCCAAAGCTTTCAATCAACAGCCTGTCTTTCGCACGTAAGCCAAAGATTTAAAATTGTAAAATCAATAATCAACAGTCCATCTTTGCACGTAAGCCAAAGATATACAACCGTAAAACCAATAATCAACAGTCCATCTATGCACGTAAGCCAAAGATGACTTTCATCACAATATAAGTGTGACGCCCCCAAAACAGGTATACATCACCCATCTTGGGTCGCCAGAAAATACATGGTACAAAATACAAATACAACTTAATTATACAACAGTCATGTAAAATACGACAAAACATAGCTGAGAGTTTAAACAAGAATATTGTCATCTAGACAATATCCACACTCAATGGAGTCCTCATTATAATTATTATCACACTATTCCATAGAATAGTGAGGACTACTAATGCTATCATCTGGACCGTCAATCCGTTCCCTGACTCGTCCCAGCTATATTCTCATTTCCTGAAGAGAACAATGAAAGAAAGGGTGAGCTCAACTAGCCCAGTAAGAAATATTATGACTAAAATAATGCAGAATAAATTATCATTAGCCTTCAACAATGTTAAACTGATAAAATACAATAGACATCAAGTTTAACTGCAGCGGAATAAGCAATCCATTAGAAGAGTCAAGTAGAGCATGATATCTACTATCTTCTATGTTTTAAAATGTTTTCATCAATTTTTATCGCTGAGACTCAACTTAATAAATAAACAACATCATCGAATCATCCCTGCACTACGGGCCAAGGATATTCATTAAATCATCAATGATCATGACTATACCGAATAATCCCTGGTCATAATCATACCAAAAATTGTCCATCAATGCACCACAGGCCACTGAGGACTTTTACTACATCATTTATAACATTACAGGTCATGATTATACCGAATGATCCCTGGTCATAATCATACCAAGTCCATCTATGCACGTAAGCCAAAGATGACTTTCATCACAATATAAGCATGAGGATGATGACAATGATATAAGCATTAATCAAACGAAAACAAGGATAAATATTAAAGACTTTAAATTTATCCAAATATTATCAACCACTTAATAAGCTCATAATCTAATATTATTAATATTATAACAATATTTTAATCACTTCTTAAACTTATAAACAATTTATTTCAATTATTTATACTTTACCAAATAATGCATTTAATCATTCAAAAATGCCATACTCATAAGATTTCATCACCAATGATCAAATCCCTTATCAAAAATCTGCATATACCCTATATAGGATTCCCAAGCCATAAAATCCTATTTTTCAATTTTGTTACTTCACATAACATATTTAATTTATTTACTCATAACTAGTTCATTTTCATGAAAAATACCAAATCAGTCCCAAAAATATTTCTTTTCTGGGATTTAGCAGAATATAGTCCCATATTGAACATATATTTTTCTTGGAATTTTTAAAATTCATTTACTATTTTCATATGGCCAAAACTCGCCAATATTTAGACATTTATCATAAATTGTACTTTTATCCAAAAATTCCGAAATTTACGGTATACTCTCATATATACATGTACTCCCAATAAAATTTTTACCAATTTTGGAGTTAACCACAAGGAGTTATAAGGGTTTACTTTTAAAATAGTCTTTTCCCATAAAATCCATAACTCTTAATCTATACATCCAATAATCGCCATTTTTGGACACAATCTAGAAAACTCATCAAATTATCATTTCAAATTTTTTTCAGAATTTTCGAAGGTCAAAAAAATTACGATACTACCCCTGGCAGAAACCCATTTTAATAAAAATACTATTCATATGAATACAAAGGATCATTCACCATGCATGCGATAATCCACATAGACAAGTTATTCTAACAGAATAATAAAGAATGGAATAATGTAAGAATTCACCATGCATGCGATAGACCAAGACAAACAAAGTTATTCTCAATGTAATAATAAAGAATGGAACTGTGTCAAATGCAGAAACCGCATGCAATCGGATATTCCAACAGAATAATAAAGAATGGAACCAGGTCATGGGTAAACCGCACAGACAGGATATTCTAACAGAATAATAAGGAATGAAATAACAAAAGAATTCACCATGTATGCAATAGATCAAGCAGACAGTTATTCCAATGTAATAATAAAGAATGGAACCAGTTCGTAATCAAGACAGACGAGGATATTCCAACGTAATAATAAAGAATGGAATAACAATAAAATTCACCAGGCATGCGATAGATCGCACAGATAGGTTATTCCAACAGAATAATAAATAATGGAATAACAGAAGAATTTCACCATGTATGCGGTACTTCGCATAGACAGGTTATTCCAACATAATAATAAGGAATAGAACATACATGGTGAAGTATATATATATTATTTAAAGTATATATTCCTTATTATTATGTTGGAATAACTTGTCTATGCGAAATACCGCATACACGGTGAAATTCTTCTAT
Organism: Panax quinquefolius; assembly: GCA_020205615.1. Lineage (NCBI taxonomy): Eukaryota > Viridiplantae > Streptophyta > Magnoliopsida > Apiales > Araliaceae > Panax > Panax quinquefolius. Next base: position 107,632,734 of record CM035157.1, on the reverse strand, counting down.
TATTCCATTCTTTATTATTCTCGTTAAATATCCCGTCTCTAAGGTATTTAATTCGTTCCATTATTTATTATTCTTTTGAATATCCTGTCTCGTAAGGCTTACGCATGACCGTTCCATTCTTTATTGTTCGCTGAGAATAACCTCGTCTCATGCATGGCCTATCGCATGTACGGTGAATTCTTCTCATTTATTCCATTCTTTATTATTCTTGCTGAATAACTCAGATATGTGATTACCACATGCATGGTGAATGATCCTTTGTATTTCATTCCTTATTAAATTGTGGAAATTATCTGTTTACGTGGATTACCGCATGGCGAGTGAAAATCCATTGGCAGTTTCGTAATTTTTCTGACCCTCAAAAATTCTAGAAAGTCATAATATAAGCATTGGACTGTTGATTATGATGAAAGTCATAATAAAAGTATTGGATTGATGAAAATTATGGGTATATGTAGTATTAGTAAGTGTTATGATGAGTTATGTTGGTTATTATGTGAAAACATGAAAGTTTCTTAGAATTTACAAAGAGTTGAAAATCAAATTTTTGGTGAAAATGGAACATGAAATTCAATTGACCATATCTCCTATAATATTTCAAATTTTTGATTGTGGTCAAGTTCTAGAGTTAAATCTATGAGTTTTCTAACTTATCCAAGTGGAATCACTGGAAAAGGTGTTGTAGATTTTTGTGTGGACTGATTTTAGTAAAGGAGTGAAAAACTGCAAAGTACCAAAATGCTACTGCCCATAAATTTAAAAGGGCATTTTTGGCCACTTAATTTGTGAGAAAAATTCCGGCCTTTTGGGGCATGGAAGTATATGGTATAAAGTACCTCCTGTCCAAAAATGAGCTCATTCCGACTTAAAATGAGCAAGTTATGACCATTTCAATATTTAGGTTTTTCCGATGAAAAATACTATAACCGGAGCTCTATAACTCCGATTACCATGAAATTTAAACTGGAAGCTCATGTTAACATGTGTAAGATCTTGCCAAGATTTGGAAATTTCTGGAGTTAAACTTGAGGTAGCTAATTTCTTAAGAAATTAATTAGAAATTAATTTTTGAAAAATACTTAAGAGAGTTGAGAAATTATAAAAAAAATACTTGTTGTATATGAAATATATGTATATATGTTTGGACAAAGGATAAAAAAATATTAAGTTGACTTGGTAATTTTTTATAAAAATAGTTTAGTTTCAAACATATGAGTTAAATATGTTATGTGAAGTTGAAGAATTGGTAAATAGAATTTTAGGGCTTGAAAATCTTATATAAGGTGTATGCAGATTTTTGGTGAGTGATTTGATCATTGGTGATGAAATCTTATGAGTATGAAATTTTTGAATGATTAAATGCATTATTTGGTAAAGTGTAAACAATTAAATTAAATTATTTATAAGTTTAAGAAGTGATTAAAATATTGTTATAATATTAACAATATTAGATTATGAGTTATTTAAGTGATGGATAATATTTGGATAAATTTAAAGTCTTTAATATTTATCCTTGTTTTCGCTTGATTAATGCTTATATTATTGTCATCATCCTCATGCTTATATTGTGATGAAAGTCATCTTTGCTTACGTGCGTAGATGGACTTGGTATGATTATGACCGTGGATTATTCTAGGATAATTATAACCATAATGTAATGAGTAATGTGGTAAAAGTCCTCATCGGCCGATAGTTCATCGGTGGACGGTTGTTGGTATGATTATGACCGTGGATTATTCTAAGATAATCATGACCATTGATAATTACATGAATATCCTTGGCCGTAGTGCGGGGATGATGTGCTTTTTTATTGTCGAGTCTCAAATGATAAAGTTTATGAAAATCTTTTTAAATCATAGAAGATAGTAGATTTTATGCTTTACTTGACTCTTCTAATGGATTGCTTATTCCACTGCAGTTAAACTTGATGTCTACTGTATTTTATCAGTTTAACATTGTTAAAGACTAATGATAATTTATTCTGCATTATCTTAGTCATAATATTTCTTACTGGGCAAGTTGAGCTCACCCTTTCTTTCACTGTTCTCTTCAGGAAATGAGAATATAGCTGGCACGAGTCGGGGAACGGAGCGACGGTCCAGATGATAGCATTAGTAGTCCTCACTATTTTGTTAAATAGTGTGACAATAAATATAATGAGGACTCCATTGAGTGTGGATATTGTCTAGATGACAATATTCTTATTAAAACTCTCAGTTTATGTTTTGTCGTATTTTACACGACAACCAGATTATTAAGTTGTATTTGTATTTTTGTACCATGCATTCATGCACTTCAATATGGGTGATGTATACCTATTTTGGGGGCGCCACAATTAGTATCAAAGCTTAGGATATGATCCCCGGTCGGGATGTGAGATAAGAACTAGGAGGGGAGAGACGGAGAATTTTTTCGCTAGTATGACCTACCTAAGTTTATTTTGTATTTAATTGGTCACGTAGAGTATATTGATAATATGTGACATGTTAATTAACCCTTGTTTTTTAAGCGGTGTTTGAAAATGGCAGCTGAAAATGTTAACAATGGAGTGAATGAGACCGTTGAGACACCTTTAATCACTAACCGTGTTAATGTGATGTCGACGGAGAAGAAATTAGAGATATCTACGTGGTGAGTGAAGAACTAATAGTTGCACCTTTGAGCTAGTCGCAGAGGTTGCAAATGAGAGAGTGAGGAAGAAGAGGAAGAAGAGGAACCTGAGGAGAATTTATTAGAAGAATTTTATGATCAAAATTTAGAATTACAAAATTGTGTTCATGAGTTAGAAGAGTAGGCTGAAGAACGGCAGGCGGTCGTGGAGCAAAGAGATGTAACAATTCAAAATTGTGTTACCCAATGTGCGATGCTTGAACAGAAGCACTCTTTGGCAGAGTATAAGATATTAGAGCTGGAATCTGAGAATCCTATGATCAAAGTTCTGATGAAAGAAGAAACAACTGAACGAAGGAGAATAGATGATACATGGGTAAAAGCTGCACGACGCGTAGATATTGTAGAAAAAGACGTCCGATCCAATAAGGCCAAAATAGATGAAATGGATTTTGCTTTTTTGACAGCAATTGGGAGAATCCAACATTGAATTTGGAATTATCCTGTGCAGAGCGGTCGACCCCAATTCGATATGGATCGGAGAATAATGATTTAAATCATGGATCAGGAATGCGACGAAGCAATTAAGGGTGGAATGTACACTATAGCAAGTTAAAATTCGGTAGTTTAAGTGAGAGCGTTTATCGAGGAACCCGAACGAAGTTATTACGGGTAAGTTAATTATAAACTCTTGCGAAGTCTATACCTTATTCGATACCGATTCTACCCACTCTTTTATTTCACCTAGTTGTGTTCAATGTTTGAACTTGGCTCTTGAGAAATTAGACTTTTACTTATCTGTTGAAACTCATTAGGAGAAAACCTTTGTTACATTCTATCGCTTATAAATCTTGTTTGATTCAAATCGACACTTTCACGTTACCTGTCGATCTTATCTCTTTGAAAATACTTGCCTTTGATGTGATTTTAGGAATCGATTGGTTAACTACTCATCATGCTTTCTATAAGGTTGTTAACTTTTATATTCCTAACCAACCTGTTATGCGAATTCAAGCAACCAAACCACTAAAGTTAATCACTGTTATATCAAGCCATAAGTAAAGAGCCCCGATCCTTTCATTGTTGACTTCCTTGTGTGGAATGCAATGAAGCCAGACTTTTCGTAGGGGACATTGTGAATGACGATAGCATGTTAATAGGTATCAATGTGACGTGTTATCCAAGTCTTGGATGAGAGTCACAGTTTTGAATGATATTTCTAACTTTAATAAATTTCTTGACGTATTTCTGAAGACTTCTTGGCCTACACTGAAGGCGTGAATCGAATTTTGTCTTCGACCCCAAGACAAAACCCATTTCTTCAACCCTAAATATTTCTTCAAACAAAGCGAACGTATAATGCGCCAAAGACATTGGCTTGAGCTGTTGAAGATTACGATCATACCATTCAATATCATTAGCCTTCAACAATGTTAAACTGATAAAATACAATAGACATCAAGTTTAACGGTAGCGGAATAAGCAATCCATTAGAAGAGTCAAGTAGAGCATGATATCTACTATCTTCTATGTTTTAAAATATTATCATCAATTTTTATCGCTGAGACTCAGCTTAATAAATAAACCACATCATCGAATCATCCCTGCACTACGGGCCAAGGATATTCATTAAATCATCAATGATTATGACTATACCGAATAATCCCTGGTCATAATCATACCAAAAATTGTCCATCAATGCACTATAGGCCACTGAGGACTTTTACCACATCATTTATAACATTACAGGTCATGATTATACTGTAAAATCCCAAATTTTACAAATAAAGATTTAATTATCTCGAAATATTTTTTTGAATATTATGGTGTGAATTTGATATAATGTTATAGTTGTGGGTAATATTTATAAATTTTGCAAAGTATGCAAGTTGTTGTATTATATTCGATTGGTCGGGGAATATTCAATTTAGCAGGGAATATTCGTACAACGACGCAATCATTGGTGGATCCCACAACGAAATTATTGTCGGATTGAGAAAACGACAAAAATATTTTTATGAAGGTAACGACGGAAGTTTTACCGTTAATACTGTTGAACTACTCGGTAGTAAAAGTACAGTAATACGCGTGATTACATAGTAGCACACGGTATTGATTATTGATGCTTACGTGAGAAAATACTCAGTTTTGTTCAATTATTGCTACAGTAATTGTTGCATAGTATCTCACGTTATTTGATTCAATTATTGTCGATTCTTATATTATATATATATAAGTTTTGTTTTATTAGTATTTATAGTATAATAAAACAGAAAAGCTTTTTATATAAAACAGAATACTTTTATAAAGTCATTCATTTTATTAGGCAATAATTAGAATATATTATATTCTATTATGCATAATGTTTTGCATAGTAAAATCTTATTATATAAAACATAATACTTTTATAAAGTTATTTGTTTTATTAGACAATAATTAGAATATATTATATTTTATTATGCATGGTGTTTGCATAAATGCTCAGATAGTATTTTGCATTGTAAAATCTTTTTATTTAAAATAAAATACTTTTATAAAGTTATTTATTTTATTAGACAATAAATAGAATATATTATATTTTATTTAAAAGATTTTGTTTTATTAGAATATTTTATAGTAAACCAATCTGGACCGTCCGTTTAAAAGTAAATGAATCTGGACCGTTCATGGATTAGTTACTATTTAGTCCATTCTTCTATAAATAGAAGCTCATTCCTTCATTATTTCTTACGAATTCAGTGAACTCTAGAGAGAGAAACTATAGAGAGAGTTCTTCTTCTGTAATCTCGAGCGTATTTCTTTAGCGTTTAAGAAAGCTTTGAGCGTAGTGCAAGTTTTCTTCGAGTATATCATCGCCCTACTAGTCGGAATACTCTTCTTTCAAAGGTAAGGGGTATTTTTTTTCAATATTCATGAAGAGAACTTCTGTTATTCCATTTTTTATTATTCTGTTGGAATAACCTGTATACGCGGTCTACCCTATACTTGGTGAAATTCTTCTGTTATTCCATTATTTATTATTCTGCGGGAATAACCTGTCTATGCGAAGTACCGCATACATGGTGAATTCTGTTGTTATTCCATTCTTTATTATTCTGTTGGAATATCCTGCTCAAGGCTTTTACACCGGACTGGTTCCGCTTTTTATTATTCATTGAATATCCTCGTCTGCAAGGCGTTTTACGGGACCGGTTCCGTTATTTATTATTCGTTAGAATAACCTCGCCTATGCTAATCACCGTATGCATGGTGATTTCATTGTTATTCCATTCTTTATTATTCGCTGAATATCCTCGTGCATGCTTTTTACGCCGGGACTGGTTTCGTTATTTATTATTTGTTGGAATAACTTTACATCATGCCAAGTACACGCATGCATGGTGATTTCGCTGTTATTCCATTCTTTATTATTCTCATTGAAGCATCTTGTTTGGCAAGTAATTTCACCGACTTGGTTCGGGCTTATTTATTATTCTGTTGAATAACTCGCCTATGCCAAGTACCGCATGCATGGTATTTTTTTTCATATTCATGAAGAGAACTTCATTATTCCATTCTTTATTATTCTGCTGGAATAACTCAGATACGCTGGTCACCCTATACTTGGTGAAATTCTTCCATTATTCCATTCTTTATTATTCTCATTGAACATCTTGTTCACATGCGCTTTTACGCTTAGAACTCGGGTTCCGCTTTTATTATTTTGTTGAATATCCTGCTTGTGCGCTTTTACGCCGGACCGGTTTCGTAATTTATTATTCGTTTGAATAACTCGCCTATGCAAAGTACCGCATGCATGGTGATTTCTGTTGTTATTCCATTCTTTATTATTCTGCTTGAATATCCTCGTCGACGCCAATTACGCTCGACCGGTTCCGTTATTTATTATTCTCGTTAGAATAACCTACATGCAAGTACCGCATGCATGGTGATTTCTTTTGTTATTCCATTCTTTATTATACTCAGTTGGTTAAAGTTTTGACTTCTATACTCTATGAAATTAGTGGAATTTCCTTGATATTTGCGCTTCATCCTGTATCTTTTCATGAAAATATTCTTTCGAGCATTCTTGAATTTTACTCTATACAGAAGTATCATGTTGACAATTTGGACGTTATTAGTTTCTGGATAATTTAATTCGTGAACTTGTTTTATTGAATTCTTATATCATTGTCATCATCCTCATGTTTATATTTTGTTGAAAGTCATCTGTGGCATGTAGTGCATAGAGGGACTTGGTATGATTATGACCAGGGATTATTTGGTATAATCATGACCGTAATGTTACAAGTGATATGGAAAAAATCTTCATCGGCCGTAGTGCATTGATGGACGACGCTTGGTATGATTATGGCTATGGATTCTCTTCGCCAAGGAAGCAAAATGAATTGTTTTATGGCACGATCAGATCATTGATGAAAACACAATTATCTTTGGCCCGTAGTGCATGGATAATTCGTGGTCGTGATACTAAATAATATCCTCGGCCTCAGTAGTGCGTGGATGAATTGATGATGTGGATTATTTATTAAGTCGAGTCCCAAATGATAAAAGTGATAAAAACCTTTAAATCATAAAAGATAGTAGATTTTATTCTCTACTCGACTCTTTAATGGATCGCTTGTTCCAATCGCAGCTTAAACTTGATGTTTGTTATATTGTATCGACGCTTAACACTTGTTGAAGGCTAACGATAATTTATTCAGTATTATCTTAGTCATAATATTTCTTATTGGGCTAGTTGAGCTCACCTTTTTACTCTCATTGTTCTCTTCAGGAAATGAGAACGTAGCGAGGACTAGTCGGGAACAGAGTAGTGACTATCCGTATAATAGCATTAGTAGTCCTCACTATTCTATTAAATAGTGTGATAATAAATATAATGAGGACTTATTTTGAGAGTGGATATTGTCTAGAAGACAATATTTGTATTAAAACTCACATCTTTCTTGTTGTATATTAAAGATTGTATTTGTATTCTGTACCATATATTTGGCGACTCAGAAGAGGTGATGTATACCTATTTTGGGGGCGTCACATATACCGAATGATCCCTGGTCATAATCATACCAAGTTCATCTATGCATGTAAGCCAAAGATGACTTTCATCACAATATAAGCATGAGGATGATGACAATGATATAAGCAGTAATCAATCGAAAACAAGGATAACTATTAAAGACTTTAAATTTATCCAAATATTATCAATCACTTAATAAACTTATAATCTAATATTATTAATATTATAACAATATTTTAATCACTTCTTAAACTTATAAACAATTTATTTCAATTGTTTACACTTTACCAAATAATGCATTTAATCATTCAAAATGCCATACTCATATGATTTCATCACCAATGATCAAATCCCTCATCAAAAATCTGCATATACCCTATATAGGATTTCCAAGCCATAAAATCCTATTTTCCAATTTTGTTACTTCACATAACATATTTTTTTTTTACTCATAACTAGTTCATTTTCATGAAAAATACCAAATCTGTCCCAAAAATATTTCTTTTCTGGGATTTAGCAGAATATAGTCCCATATTGAACATATATTTTTCTTGGAATTTTTAAAATTCATTTACTATTTTTCATATGGTCAAAAATGTCGAATATTTAGACATTTATCATAAATTATACTTTTGTCCAAAAATTCCGAAATTTACAGGGAATACTCCTGTTATATACATGTACTCCAAATAAAAATTTCAGCAATTTTGGAGTTAGCCACAAGGAGTTATAAGGGTTTACTTTTAAAATAGTCTTTTTCCATAAAATCCATAACTCTTAATCTATACATCCAAAAATAGCCATTTTTGGACACAATCTAGAAAACTCATCAAATTATCATTTCAATTTTTTTCTAGAATTTTTGAAGGTCAGAAAAATTATGATACTGCCCCTGGCAGAAACCCCTTTTGAATGAAAATACTATTCATATGAATACAAAGGATCATTCACCATGCATGCGGTAATCCACATAGACAGGTTATTCCAACAAAATAATAAAGAATGGAATAACAAAAGAATTCACCATGCATGCGATAGATCAGATAAACAAAGTTATTCTCAATGTAATAATAAAGAATGGAACTGTGTCATGCGAAACCGCATGCATGTGATATTCCAATGTAATAATAAAGAATGGAACTGTGTCATGCAGAAACCGCATGATGTGATATTCCAATGTAATAATAAAGAATGGAACCAGTCATGCGTAAACCGCATGCATGTGATATTTCAAATGTAATAATAAAGAATGGAATAACAAAAGAATTCACCATGCATGCGATAGATCGCATGCATACGGAGTTATTCCAATAGAATAATAAAGAATGGAACCAGTTCTAGCATAATCCGCACAAATGTGATATTCCAAATGTAATAATAAAGAATGGAATAACAACAGAATTCACTGCATGCGATAGATCAAGATGCATAAAGTTATTCCAATAGAATAATAAATAATGGAATAATGTAAGAATTTCACCATGTATGCGGTATTGGATGAGACAAAGTTATTCCAACATAATAATAAGGAATGGAATAACAACAATTACATTCATAAATACGAAAGAAATAATACCCCTTACCTTAGAAAGAAACTGGATACTGGAGTAGAGAGGTAACAGACTTCTCTTCTTTTTTCTCTCTATAATAATTGCTCTATAGCTTTAGTGAATTGGTGATAAATGAAGGAAGAATGAGCTTCTATTTATAGGAAAATATAGTTTCAATAATTACATGTTTTGGGGCTCAAAATATTACAGTACAATACCTCCAACTTTTCTTTCATTTTTAATTTAGTCCTACAAGTATTATCAAACTTACACCACCTCCCGTAATAGTAAATAATGTGAATCAATAGTTCAATCATGTGAATCAATAGTTATAATCATGTGAAAATATGAATTACAGTATAGTACCTCCATCTATACCTCCATTTTTAACTTAGTCATGCAAGTATTATCAATCTTGCACCAACTCCCCTAATAGTACAAGAATGTGAATCAATAGGACACACATGTGAACAAATAGTTATATAAGCATGTGAATTAGTAGCAATTACTTGCTCATTTATTCGATTAATTATCCGATTTATCAATATAACCCCCAGACATCAATTATCATCGGAATAGATGTCGATTTCCACTAACACTAATAATTTCAACACAATAGAACTATCAATTTCATCTTTAATCAACACGAACTTATTCATCATTAATATTATAACTCACAATATTTAACAACCAGTCGCTCTCGTGAAAGAGGGGCTTTCCGATAAGGATTTCTTCTTATCAAGTAGCCAAGAATTGGATGACCAAACCTCTCCTCGATGTAACTTCTAGACATTGTAAATATTATAATTTAATAATATAAATAACTTTGTCGCCTCAATTATTGAATTAATAATATATCATATTATGCGAGATGATATTGTGACAATAATCGAATCAATAATATGAGAGATATGATGCATCAATTCATCAGAGCAATAATTGAGTATAACCGAGTGACTTCTTACATAAGCATCAATAATCAATACCGTAAAGCTACTATGCAACCACACGACATCGTACTTTTTACTAATGGGTAGTTCAACAATTTTAACGGTAACACTTTCGCCGTTATTTTTATAAAAAGATAATTCTTTCGTTTTCTAACTACGACAATACTTCCGTTGTGGGGTTCACCAATGATTGTGCCGTCGTACGAATATTCCCCGACAAAAAGAATATTCCCCGACCAATCGAATATTATATAACCACTTGCTTACTTTGCAAAATTTGTAAATATTACCCACAAATATAACATTATATCAAATCCACACCATAATATTCAAAAAAAATATTTTGAGAAATTTAAATCTTTATTCATAAAATTTGGGGTCTCACAATAAGCATGAGGATGATGACAATGATATAAACATTAATCAAACGCAATCAAGGATAAATATTAAAGACTTTAAATTTATCCAGAGTTTAAAAATATCCAAATTGTCAACATGATACTGCTTTGTAGAGTAAAATTCAAGAATAATATTCATGTACCAAAAATAATTTGGACAAAAAAGAAATATATTTTTTGGGTAAATAGTACCCCGTGAATAGTACCCTATGAATAGTACTTCGGGAATAGTACCCCGTGAATAGTATCTCGACATAAAAAGTATCCCGTATACCCGAGTGAATAATACTATAGTGAATAGTAATCGGGTGAATAGTAACCCGTAAATAGTAACTCATGAATAGTACTCTAGCACAAAAAGTACCCCGAATACCCGAGTGAATAATACTAGAGTGAATAGTAACTGGGTGAATAGTAACACGTGAATAGTAACTCATAATAGAAAAACACCAAAGAAAATGATATTTCATGACGAGTACAAAAGAAATGATATCCCGATGAGTATAATAGAATATACGAAATCAGAATGGATTTTCACCCGCCACGCAGTAATCCACACGAAGATGCATCATTTCCACAATTTAATAAAGATGAATACGAATGATCATTCACCATGCATGCGGTAATCCACATGTATGTGTTATTCTAATGTAATAATAAAGAATGGAATAATGTAAGAATTCACCATGCATGCGATAGACCGCACATACAAAGTTATTCCTGCATTTAATAATAAAGAATGCAACTGTGTCATGCGTAATCCGCATGCATGTGATATTCCAACGTAATAATAAAGAATGAAATAACAATGTAATTCACCAGTGCATGCAATAGATCAAGACAGATGTTGCCTCTTTTTCAGTTCTGATAAAAGAGCTCTAACTCATGCAAGAATATATGTGTCAACAAGTAATACAAAGTAAGTAAAGTATCGATCCCACAAAGAAAGTTGTCAAATTTAAACTACTATGCATCAATTAAATCACTATACTTATATGCTTAAACTAACGACTATATTTGTGAATTAATCTAATTGCGAATAACAACTAAAACAAGAATAATAATGGAATAAACCAAATCTGGAAATAATGAGATCCTAACTTCATTTAACACTTCCTCTAATTACCACTATCATGCAAGAACTGTTCACATATCACAGGAAAGTAGCCAAGAGCACTAATAGAGTCATAGCCATTTTCAATGTACTAAGACCTACTTACACAACATCCACAAATGATAGACTCCATGTAATCATCAATATAACCAAAATCACTATATGTCTATGTGAAATTGCAATCATACTGAATTTAAGCACAAGCCCTTATTTTAACTCATACGGTGAAACAATATATGTCTATCTGGTTCACGAAATACACAAGCCATATAAAACAGCCCCATATACGTATGCTATCATGATTATAATCCATACTCGCATGTTCATTGTCAATTCCATACAAGTACTGAAACGAATGGTGATCAAGCATTCATACATGCAAAACAATCATGAAAAAAATTCCATATGATATGTAAAATAGCCCTAGCAATCAAGCATGCAACTAAACTACATATTAAAATCTGTTAGAATCCCATAATGGAGTTTAGTTCATGACTGAACCAAAAGCCATTATGGGATCAAATCTAAACATGGTTAATAAGCAAACAATTGAAAGATGAAGGATAGAAATGATCAAACCCAATTGTTGATTATTGACCAAAGTTAACGTTCAAATCCTTAATTAAAATAAAATAAATCGCAAGACTTTTCAGTATCGCATAGCGTCACGCTTGAGCTCCCCATCGTAATCCTCGCTACGCCGCGAGACTTACAAGATGTCATGTTGCTTTCGGTCGGGTGCTCATGAGGGCGCGCTTCTAAGCTTGTCTGTCGCCACCATGTACCGCATCGACTTACAATCTGTGAATTCTGGTTCTGCGTCACCGAATCGATCCGTTTCTCTTCGCTCCTTCCTTTGTCCATCCATGCTTGGTCTTCTGCTCCACTTGCTCCTCATGCCATGCATATCCCAGCTTGTGCCTCGCTTCATGCGTCCGATTAGCCTCGTGCCCTCTAATACCACCAAATTAGGCCGTTTCCTGCACTTTTTCACCAAAAGGAGTTTTAAGTAAATGCAATGCAAAATAACATAAAATGCAACTAAAAACACACTAAAATGTACTTGAGATGGGCATAGTTCGCGTGAATTGGTATCCAATAAGTAGGTATAAAACCCACTTATCAAATACCCCCAAACTTGAACTGTTGCTTGCCCTCAAGCAATGCATACTAATGAACAATGAAAATGCAGCTACAATACTATGCAACTAAGCTATGATGTAAACTAGTCTCACATAGTTCCAAATTTCTAATGAAATTTCAAATAAATTGCCTCAAATAAGTATCCAGATTCAAGAATACCATTTCAAACCAAACTATAGGCATAATATCATACACTCAGATAATTCATATATGCTATAGAGATGCTATGTGTGTGTGTGGTGTTCACCAAAACTTGACTTGAGCAAAGAATACACATGTTACATTGCTTTAAACTGAAAATTATAGTCTAAATCAAGACTCATGTATACTCATGCAACACAGACTGTTTCAACATATCAACACAAACTGAGGTTCAACAATGGGTTTAACTGCGTTATTGCTACTCACGAGGGCAATTTTTGCTCTTTCTCGCGGTGTTTATTGCTATTTTTTTTTTCACATGACTGTGCAATGTCTTATTCCATTAGGCAACACTGCTACCCCTTAGCGAGCTTTCAAACAACGACTCCCAGACCATGAAAGACCTTAGGGCGCTAGGTGTAGAGACAATCCCCTTGGGCGTACTTACTCAAGTAGCCAGGACCCCAAAATAAGACTAGCCACGTTACTGCTATTTGATTTTTCTTTTTTTTATATATACATAGCATACCCATGTTTTCCCAAAGTTTGAATATCAAAGTTTCATACAGTTTAAGATCACTTTCCAAATATTTCTCTTTCTTAAAACTACATTTTCTATTGAGCAATGCACACATACTTCTTATACCTACAAGTGATTGTGAACACATTCGTGCAAACCAAAAGCATTTAAACAGCAATATGAATTTCATCGTGTAAAACATTATATCTCAGCTCATGTTATCCACAATACTCAAGAATCTTTCAAAATTCACTATCATCATTGGCTAGACAAAATTTTCATAAAGCTAAACATTGTGAGACATGCAAACTAAAACATACTAAAGACAAGCAATAATAATTAAAAATTAAAAAATTTCTCAAAATTTTATCTAACACATAAACATACAAAATTAAAACTAAATGAAACTATATGCAACTATACTACTACCCCAATACCCCAAACTTATAATATTCAATGCCCCATTGAATGAAGGTAAAGGGCACAGAAAACTCCCCTAATGATCGTACAGTACCACCCTCCCTGGGTGTGTGAATCTGGTGGTGGATATGGCACATCGTCATCCCGAATCGAGGCCACTCGAGCATTGTTCCTCGTCAGGCAAAAGCTCTCGCCAAGGCTCTCGTTAGACCCGTAGCAAATGTTTCAAATTATCATACAGGCATCGACCTCAAGGCTCCAACCTTCTTGAGTCAAGCGATCACTATGGGGAGCATGTGGTCGTGTCGACGGGCTTGTCTCATTTCTCTGAGTGGGCAGCTGGGAATGTGGGCCAGAAAATAAATCCTCGTCCACGCGGGTGTGGTTCACCACCTGCCCAGTCCTCAAATTTTGCAATGGTGGCATGAGTTATGTCTTGGCTCGGGTATTGCATTTGTTCGTTGCCCAAGTTGCATCCCTGATGAGCACATAACATGGCTACCACTGATGCGTGTGGAATGCTCCTCGTGGTACTTCCCCTCAAATACTTCAAAATATTTTGATGAATCAAATGACCCACGTCAATATACTTGTCCGTAATTATACCCCACAAAATTATGGCCCTTTCCGCCGTGATCTCATGTTGATGAGACGAGGGCAATAGCTTTGCACATATAAACAAATTCCACACCTTGGCATATCGATTCGGTCAAATGGTCACTTTGAATATGCGAGGTCGGGTTCGTCTTGACTTTCAGAAGTCCACTTCGCACTGCACGCATAATTTAACAATAACAAGCTCCAAGTCCGTTGCCATATGTGCCCCTGTGATCCAATTGGCAGCCCCTGTTGGTGGTGTCTTGCTGAGTCTGAAAATGGTTCTGATGGCGGTGGGTCCAGAGTCTATCTCAACACCTCAAACCATAGCGATATCGCTCATGGTGACTTTGGCATCATGGCGTAAAACTCTCGTAGACTATGCTCATCGAATGGGCGTGGCGAAGGGCGATGAATCCAACCCATCCCCGTCAATCGAATCATGGCACATAACTAACCATCTTGCCCCTCCGCTTGAAACCGCGCTCCTCGACAAACGCCTTCGCCACAATTTCGTAATACTCTCATTGGGTCGCTAAATTCAAAATTTTGGTATGATCGACGATATCCTCCCCTTGACTGCCAGAGGAACATGATGATGAGGAAGAAGAAGATCGTGCCCTCTTTGGACCCATTTGCAGTTAAAAGAGAACTGAAAATGATATGCTTGATAATGACTAAGAGTGGCTGATGACAATGTCTCCAAACTTGTTGCTGCAATCCCAATCAAACCCTAGCTTTATAGCAGTGGATGAGAGCGTGGGGCTGAGCTATGATCGTGGAGGGAATCGTGGGTATGTGATGAAATTAATGGCTTTGATTTGTAACTGATAGAGAGGAAGATGAGGAAACGTGCATTTGTGGGGAGAGAGCACTGTGATTGCGCTTCTATTTTAATTTCAAATGAGAGTCCAACTGATCTCCATCACGTTTTTAACTTAAAAGTTTTTCCGTCGTCGATGCGACATGCATCTACCGCACGAGGTTTTAATGGGTCATGCATGGTTGGCAATCTGGTCCGGCAGTATACCACGCGGGTGCGCGATTTTGTGCTGTAATCATTGCGCGGCCGTGCGATCCCGATACCTGCATTGCTAACTTTCGTTCTTAGAATCTGCAAGACAGTAATGTATGCTCTCCAATACTCCTACAATAACATCAATAGACCTTATCAAAGCATGGTTTACTAAATAAAAATGAATGCCTATTCTGTCATCCTAATTTCAATGCAATGTACAAACATAATCTTCTGTGAGTTGACTACGATGAATAAGCATAAAAAGGTACTCATACTGTCCTAACAAGTAATGAAAATAAGCTAACCCAAACAACTTGAACTGAATAAATACTAAGTAGAGATAGAAATAATGGGTTGCCTCCCATCAAGCACTAAGTTATAGTCAATTAGCTTGACTGTCTCTGAATCTCATGGCGAAGATAGAATTGCGGTGACTTTCTGTCTGTCCACCTTACCCCAAAATTTAATGACTTCAGCTTTCGTCAATGGCTTTACCTCCGAATCTGAGTTTTCACCAAGTACATTGTTCACCAAACGCTGAACTTTACCATTTAGACCTCAATTCACCCAATCAACTAGGAAACACTCATCATCTGCTGGGAACTTCATGGCTTTGAAGACATTGAATGTGACCTCCTGATCATGTACACGCATAGTAAGTTCCCCTTTTTGCACGACTATCAAAGTCCTTCTTGTGGCTAAGAATGGTCACCCCAGTATGATCGGTATACTCTTGTCTTCCTCATAATCCAAGATGATAAAGTCAGCCGGAAAGATAAATTTATCCACTTCCACCAATACATCTTCAACAATTCCCCATGGATACGTGATGGATCTGCCAGCTAGCTGCAAAGAAATGTTTGTTAGCCTTGGAGCCGGCAATCCCAACTGATTAAACACTAACAAGGGCATCAGATTAATACTTGCCCCAAGATCACATAGATACATTTCGAAGTTTATCTTTTTGATCGTGTATGGAACTATGAAACTGCTCGGATCTTTCAGCTTTGGAGGTAGTTTACGCTGAAGCACTGCACTGCATTCCTCTGTCAACTCATCTAGGCTTCTCTTCCTTGACAATATACCCTTCATAAACTTTGCATAACTTGGCATTTGTTCCAATGCCTCGGTGAATGGTATGTTAATCTAAAGCTTTTTGAAGACCTCCAAGAACTTGCTAAATTGTTTATCTTCCCTCTGCTTATTTAATCTCTGCGGATACGGTACTTGAGGGTGAATTGGTGGCACTAAACTCTTGAGCTTCTCCTCTGAATCTGCTTTATCCTGCCCAACCTGCTGCGAATCAGATTTTTCCAACTTCTCTTTCTCTTCAGTCAATTGTCCTGTCTCGCGTGGCCGATATCCTCATCGTAATTCATGGGCGCCAAGAACTTGCGAAGCTCGTAAGATTTTTCCCAGATCTTAACGTGATCGCTTGGCACTGTTCCTTCCCGTCTCTTCGTGGATTTGGCTCTGTATTACTTGGCAATGAACCTTGGGGCCTGTTGTTAAGTATGCTCGCCATTTGCCCCATCCGAGTCTCCAAATTCTTAATAGCCACTTCTTGGCTTTTGATCATAACTTTAGTGTTTGCCATGTATTTCAACATCATCTCCTCCATTTCTGATTTCTTTTCTTGCTGAGGTGCAGCTGGAGTGTGATGTTGTTGTTATTGAGAAAATCCCGGTGGAAATGGTGGTTTTGGTGTAAACTGTGGCTGGAGACGGCTGTGGCTAAAATTGTTGATTCGGTTGAAACTGATTCTGCTGATGTCCTTGGTTATTTGACCAACTAAAGTTTGAATGATTTCGGTTGTTAAGGTGGTATGTGTTCTGAAACTGTCCTTGATCTTTCCTATAATTGCCCACATACTGTACCGACTACGAGCTGATAGTACACTGATTTGTGGAGTGTGACCCTGCATAAATCTCACATACAAAAGCAACTATTTTCACTTTGCTCTATGCCAGTGTATCTATCTTCTTTGTCATCACGCCATCCATCTGCTTTTAACAACCGGGTAATAAAGCATCAACCTCCAACACACCTGCAACCTTGGGCTGTGGCATCCGAGATGTAGGATTCTGGTAATCATTAGCAGCCATAGTCTCGATAAGTGTATAGGCCTCGTAATAACTCTTTGCCCATAATGCCCCTCCTGCAGCTGCATCCACAATAGGTCTCGACTGCCATCCCAATCCATTATAAAATGAGTTGATTACCATCCAATCGGGCATACCGTGATGTGGACACTTCCTTAACATCTCTTTATATCTCTCCCATGCTTCATATAAGGACTCGCCCTGTTGTTGCTCAAACTGAGAGATAGTCGTCCTCAACTTTGCAGTCTTAGCCATTGGGAAGAACTTGGCTAAGAATTTCTGTGCTAAGTCCTCCCATGTAGTGATTGACCTCGACAAGAAAGAATGTAGACAACTTCTAGCCTTATCCTCAATGAGAATGGGAATAGCCTTAGTCCGATAGCGTCCTCCTCCGTAACAATTTGTATCTGAATGTATCACAAATCTCGATGAAACTCAACAAGTGTTCATTCGGATCATCCATAGCAGCACCCCCAAACTATACCGAATTCTGCACCATCTGAATAGTGCCTGGTTTAATCTCAAAAGTATTGGCTGCTATCGCCGGTCTGACTATGCTAGACTGTAGTCCGTTTATATTTGGCATGGAATAATCCCTTAGAGCCCGATGATCTTCTCTTTGGTCAATTCTCTGTTCTTCTGCCATACTAGCTGTTATACTTTCTAACTGAGCTTGCAAATTTCTCCGCACACTTGCTTTCCAACCTCTTCCGTTAATGTTATCCTGCGCTGGGGTTAATTTTGAGTTGGATGATCGCGTGTGCATAAAAATCTACAAGTACCTGAAACCAAAAACAAAACAAAAATAGAAAAGAGAAACGATCAGAATTGTCTAAGTCATACAATATAGCTTGAAACTGATGATAATTATTTAAATTAACGCATTTCCCTGGCAACGGCGCCAAAAACTTGTTGCCTCTTTTTCAGCTCTGATAAAAGTGCTCTAATTCATGCAAGCATACATGTATCAACAAGTAATACAGAGTAAGTAAAGTATCGATCCCACAGAGAAAGTTGTCCAATTTAAACTACTATGCATCAATTAAACCACTATACTTATATGCTTAAACTAACGACTATATTTGTGAATTAATCTAATTGCAAATAACAACTAAAACAAGAATAATAACGGAATAAACCAAATCTGGAAATAATGGGATCCTAACTTCATTTAACACTTCATCTAATTACCACTATCATGCTAGAACTGTTCACATATCACAGGAAAGTAGCCAAGAGCACCAATAGAGTCATAGCCATTTTTCAATGTACTAAGACCTACTTACACAACATCCACAAATGATAGACTCCATGTAATCATCAATATAACCAAAATCACTATATGTCTATGTGAAATTGCAATCATACTGAATTTAAGCACAAACCCTTATTTTAACTCATACGGTGAAACAGTATATGTCTATCTGGTTCACGAAATACACAAGCCATATAAAATAGCCCCATATACGTATGCTATCATGATTACAATCCATACTTGCATGTTCATTGTCAATTCCATACAAGTACTGAAACGAATGGTGATCAAGCATTCATACATGCAAAACAATCATGATAGAAATTCCATATGATATGTAAAACAGCCCCTAGCAATCAAGCATGCAACTAAACTACATATTAAAATCCGTTAGAATCCCATAATGGAGTTTAGTTCATGACTGAACCAAAAGCCATTATGGGATCAAAGCTAAACATGGATAATAAGCAAACAATTGAAAGATGAAGGATAAAAACGATCAAACCCAATTGGTGATTATTGACCAAAGTTAACGTTCAAATCCTCATATAAATCCAGCAAAATAATACTGATAATCCACAATGATAGAAAATCCCAAGAAGAATTGGAGAAATAGGCGTTTTAGCTTCGTTCTACGTTGGAATCACCTTCAAGGTGTAAACCCTAGTTTCTACTATGAAAATATGTAAAAAGTAATCAAAGATATGTCTGACACCAGTCAGATATCGTTTTTAATCAATTACAACCCATTTAATTAAAAATTAAAATAAAATAAATCAGCAGCTTCAGGCATCACGCGCAGCCGCGCGCTCCCCCAGTGTAATCCTCGCGCGGGCGCGAGACTTGCAGTGTCATGTTGCTTTCACCGGGTGCTTTCGCAAGAAGGCGCGCTGTTCACGCACGCTTGCAATCTGTGAATTCGTTCTCTGCTGCCGCGATCGATCTGCTCACGCTCCTTCCTTTGTCCATCCATGCTTGGTCTTCTGCTCCACTTGATCCTCATGCCATGCATATCCCAACTTGTGCCTCGCTTCATTCGTCCATTAGCCTCGTGCCCTCTAATACCACCAAATTAGGCCGTTTCCTTCACTTTTTCACCAAAAGGAGTTTTGAGTAAATGCAATACAAAATAACATAAAATGCCACTAAAAACACACTAAAATGTACTTGAGATGGGCATAGTTCGCGTGAATTGGTATCCAATAAGTAGGTATAAAACCCACTTATCAAATACCCCCAAATTTGAACTGTTGCTTGCCCTCAAGCAATGCATACTAATGAGCAATGAAAATGCAGCTATAATACTATGCAACTAAGCTATGATGCAAACTAGTCTCACATAGTTCCAGCTCTAACAGAATTTCAGTCTAAATTGCCTCAGTGAAGTATCCATATTCAAGAATACCATTTCAAACCAAACTATAGGCATAATATCATACACTCAGATAATTCATATATGCTATAGAGATGCTATGTGTGTGTGTAGTGTTCACCAAAACTTGACTTGAGCAAAGAATACACATGTTACATTGCTTAAAATTGAAAATTATAGTCTAAATCAAGACTCATGTATACTCATGCAACACAGATTATTTCAACATATCAACACAAACTAAGGTTCAACAACTGGTTTAATTGCGTTATTGCTACTCACGAGGGCGATTTTCGCTCTTTTTCGCGGTGTTTATTGCTATTTTTCTTCTTTTTTTTTTCACATGACTGTGCAATGTCTTATTCCATTAGGCAACACTGCTACGCCTTAGCGAGCTTTCAACCAACAACTCCCAGACCATGAAAAACCTTAGGGTGCTAGGTGTAGAGACAATCCCCAAGCGTTTTCTACCAAGTAGCCGTGGACCTCAAATAAGACTAGCCACGTTACTGCTATTTGATTTTTTTTTTATATATACATAGCATACCCATGTTTTCCAAAGTTTGAATATCAAAGTTTCATACAATTTAAGATCACTTTCCACATATTTCTCTTTCTTAAAACTACATTTTCTATCGAGCAATGCACACATACTTCTTATACCTACAAGTGATTGTGAACACATTCGTGCAAACCGAAAACATTTAAACAGCAATATGAATTTCATCGTGTAAAACATTATATCTCAGCTCATGTTATCCACAATACTCAAGAATCTTTCAAAATTCACTATCATCATTGGCTAGACAAAATTTCCATAAAGCTAAACATTGTGAGACATGCAAACTAAAACATACTAGCACAAGCAATAATAGCTAAAAATTAAAAATTTTCTGCAAATTTTATCTTACACATAAACATTCAAAATTAAAACTAAATGAAACTATATGCAACTATACTACTACCCCAATACCCCCAAACTTATAATATTCAATGCCCCATTGAATGAAGGTAAAGGGTACAGAAAACTCCCCTAATGATCGGCTGTACCACCCTCCTCGGGTGGTGAATCTGGTGGTGGATATGGCACTGTTGTCCCGAATTGAGGCCACTCGAGCATTGTTGTGATGCCCCCAAAATAGGTCCATTCCATCCAACCCATTCTGAGTCGCCAAATACATGGTACAGAAATAACTACAACTTTATTAATACATTTGTCGTGCTAAATACGATAACATATATACTGTGAGTTTAAATATAATTATTGTCTTCTAGACAATATACATACCCAAATAAATCCTCATCACAATTATTTATACATTATTTTACAAAAATGGTGAGGACTACTAAACAACTCTCTCTAGAACCTTCATTCCATACCCCGACTAGTACTCGCTACATTCTCGCTTCCTGAGAAGAAAAATGGAACAACAAGGAAAAGGGTGAGCTCAACTAGCCCAAGAAGAATATTATGACTAAGATAATATACAACAAATTATCGTTAGTCTCCAACAGGAAAAATCTAATAGAATACAATAGACAACCAGTTTTAAATCAATCTTCGCAATGAAATAATAATTCATTAGAAGAGTTAAGTAGAGAATGCAAATTACTATCTTCTATATATGAATTTAAAAGTTCATCGTCGATATTTTATCCTCGTAACATCAATCAATATATATCCGAATCAAATATTCATCTTTGCACTACAGCCAAAGATATTCATCACTTAATCATGTTCATCTAAACACTGCTCATCTTTGCACTACTTGCTAAAAATATTAATCACCGGGTCATGTTCATCTCAACACTGCTTATCTTTTTTTGCACTACGGGCCAAAGATATTCATCAAGAAATCATTCATCTTTGCACTATAGGCCAAAGATATTCAAAGAATATCATCATTTAGGACTGAGGATGATGAAAAATATTTTAAAGGAAACGAATCCAGTGAAACAAAAGAACAAATATTAAGGATTCGTATTTTAAACAATCCAAGTTCAAAAATACTTCATAAGTAATCAGAGTGGAGTAAAATTCAAGAATGATCAAAACATAGATCCAATCAAAGATATGAATCATAACAGACAATCTTGGACACAGAAAAGAAAATTTAATATTTCTGTGAATTGTGTCGTATTCGTGAATAGTGCTTATACGTGAATAGTGACGTATACATGAATAGTAACTCTGACACTAAAAGGTAGAAATTTCACAAAAAACATCTTCACACTTCGTGAATAGTAACTTATGAATAGTAACTCGTGAATAGTAACTCATGAATAGTAACTCGTGAATAGTAACTCATGAATAGTAACTCGTGAATAGTAACTCATGAATAGTAACCTCGACATGAAAAAGTTCTAAATTTGATAAAAATTTCGAACCAATATTTCAAAGATAATGATATTGAAGAAATAATATCATTTTCAATAAAATAACATCCCTTACCTCGAAAAGAGATGATTTAGTTGAAACACCTGGATATAAAGCTATGACTTGAACTTGCACCGTATAGCAATACTCAAAGTATACTCAAAATACTCACAAGAATACGCCGATAATATAGAGAGAAAACTTCAGCTTCGTGTGATTTTCAATTCTAACCTAAGCACCTATTTATAGGAAAATGCTTAGAACACCAAAGTAGAAAATTTAATAAATTAATATTATTTATTTTCCACATCTTCCCACGCATCCATGAATCTGAACTCACCCATCCTAACACATGTTAAATGAGTCCCAAAATGTAAAAAACATTTTCTTATTAAAATAATTTAAACTTCAAAAATTAATTATTTTGGAGCTTGAAACTTCAATAATTCATAATAAATAGCCCTTCTATCGTAAAAAATTCAATCTCCCAAATTTTTATAGGAAATTCAATTCTCTACAACTTTGCGTAAGAAAGTTTTTCCAAATTCCAAAATGTAAATTGAATCAAATCCACAAACCAAGCGATTTTACAAGCTATAATCAAATTTCTGGCCAATAATTATGTCCACCAACACACAAAATATGTGTTAAACATTTAATGCCACAAAATACTACTCTCCTCATATACTTATATATCCCACATTCATTATAAAATATCACCATTAATATATTATTAAAATAATATATTTAAATGAATTATTTTATCGTAAAAAGATAAAATATTAATTTTCAACAATTGTCACATTAAAATTTTCTCCATCTATATCCACATAAAATTAATATTTTCCTCATCATATAAATCAATAATTAATTATTCACAAATAATATTACAGAATCACAAGATCGCAACCAGTGCCGTTCCTGTGAGAAGAGGGGCTTTCCAATAAGGATCTCTCCTTACTGGCGCACAATTAGGTGACCAAACCTCTCCTTAGACAGAACTTTCTAGACATTGCCAATAATGTTATCTAATAATATTATTCAGATAATATGAATTATTTCTCCGATAATGGAAAATACTGTGTAATGATAATTTATTGAAATAACTGTAATATAAAATATCAATGCACCAATTATTGAATCAATAAAATAAAATACTGAATAGTAATTCATCGTAACAATTATTGAGTAGTTCCTTCTTACGTAAGAATCAATAATTGGTGCAATACCGTGTGCTACTGTTCAACAACGCCAGTATTAGTGTGTTTTAACCACTGGGTATTCCAACAAGATAATTCTGAATAACTACTACTGCTATTTTTATAAACAACTTATATTTGTCGCTTTCTTCATCCAATCGCTTTTTACATGGGGCCCACAAAAGATCAAGGCCATATACTACGAATATTCTCCCAAACGATAGATTTAATATTCCACGACCAAACGAATATTCCCCGATAATGAATATTTTATAACCACTTGCTTATTCAAATATTTTTGCGTATTTTACCCATAACTATCCACATTAATCAAATCAACCCTTACTATTTCAAAATAATAAATAGAGGAAAATAAATTTCATTTATTAATAATTTTGGGGTCTTACAACCTCCCCTCCTTATGAAATTTCGTCCTCGAAATTGATGTACGTACCTGGTGTTTCGAAAAGATGAGAATACCTCACTTTTCTAGGACATCCTTTTGAGTCACCATTCATTGGGATCTGGTTTCGATATCGTATAATCTCGAAAGCGATATGTCCTTCTTTTCCACAATTATAGCATACCTTAAACTGTTAGGGCGGCTTTGGTGATATGTCCCTCTTCCCGCATTTGTAACATACGACCGGTGGTCTTTCTCCTCCTTGGAACCAGATTGTCACGCAGACTTTGCCGACTTCTTCACATGGTCGTTGTTGAATCTCCTCTTTTAAAATCTCCCCTCGACTCGCTTCTTCTATTTTTATGGCCACGATTACCACCAGAGTGGTTACCGCTTTGTCCGTATTCTTCTTTCTCCGCCGGGTTATCGTTATTCGATGATCGCTATCTTCTTGATGATCCTGGTTATGGTCCCTCGGTTGAACGTACTCGTTATCTCGCTTCTAACAATCGAGCCTGCTAACAACATCATCCGGTAGAGAGAAAATTTATGAGAAATGAGATCTCGACGTATGTCGTTTCAAACCTCTCGAAACATCCGCGTCATACGCTCCTCATTCTCCACCAAATGAGGTGCAAACTCGATAACTCCGCGAACTTCGCCTCGCTTCGGTACACCGTCCATGTTATTCTCGCTCCAGCCTAATAAACTCCACTTCCTTCATATAGATTTAATACTTTCGGGAAAGTACTTGTCATTGAATTGTTTCAAACGCTCCCCACGACATGCCGAAAAGCACCGGATGGGTACGCTTCACGATTCCGTTAGTAATCATCCTCGTTCACGAACATAAAAGTAGCGAATGGAACTTTCTGCTCCTCCGCATCCTAAGACATCGAATATCTTGATAATTTGTTTGACCCACGCCTCGCTTTTTCCGGATCTCGCTTTCCCCGAATTCGGTGGTCCCAACTCTTTAAACTCGCTTGTCATGTGACCACCCGTGAATTGCTATCATTTCCTCCCAGATTTTGTACACGAGTCTCCTCGTCTGATTTTGCATGAACTGCAAAAGCTTCTAAACATCCCCTTATTCATCATCTCGCCAGGTGGTGTTGTTCACGGAGGTACATTGCCCAAACTGTTGCACGCTTCTCCTCGTTGGTGAGTATAAAGGCGTCTCCACGGTCTCATTTCCATTGTTAATATTCTCATTGACATTCTCAAATACTGTCATAAAACAAGGGTTAATTAAGGAAATCAATATATCACATAATATCCCTATATATTGGACCAACTAACAAATAAGCTTAGGTAGAACACACTAGCGAAGGATTTACTCGTCTCTCCCCTCCTAGTTCTATTCCCCAATCTCCGCCAGAGATCATATCCCTAAGTTCTGATACCAACTGTGACGCCCCCAAAATAGGTCCATTCCATCCAAGCCATTCTGAGTCGCCAAATACATGGTACAGAAATAACTACAACTTTATTAATACATTTGTCGTGCTAAATACGATAACATATATACTGTGAGTTTAAATACAATTATTGTCTTCTAGACAATATACATACCAAAATAAATCCTCATCACAATTATTTATACATTATTTTACAAAAATGGTGAGGACTACTAAACAACTCTCTCTAGAACCTTCATTCCATACCCCGACTAGTACTCGCTACATTCTCGCTTCCTGAGAAGAAAAATGGAACAACAAGAAAAAGGGTGAGCTCAACTAGCCCAAAGAAGAATATTATGACTAAGATAATATACAACAAATTATCCTTAGTCTCCAACAGGAAAAATCTAATAGAATACAATAGACAACCAGCTTTTAAATCAATCTTCATAGCGAAATAATAATTCATTAGAAGAGTTAAGTAGAGAATGCAAACTACTATCTTCTATATATGAATTTAAAAGTTCATCGTCGATATTTTATCCTCGTAACATCAATCAATATATATCTGAATCAAATATTCATCTTTGCACTACAGCCAAAGATATTCATTAGTTAGTTATGTTCATCTAAACACTGCTCATCTTTTGCACTACGGCTAAAAATATTAATCAATTAATCATGTTCATCTCAACACTGCTCATCTTTACACTACGGGCCAAAGATATTCATCAAGAAATCATTCATCTTTGCACTACTGTGCCAAAGATATTCAAGAATATCATCATTTAGGACCGAGGATGATGAAAAATATTTTAAAGGAAACGAATCCAAAGAAACAAAAGAACAAATATTAAGGATTCGTATTTTAAACAATCCAAGTTCAAAAATACTTCATAAGTAATCAGAGTGGAGTAAAATTTAAGAATGATCAAAACATAGATCTAATCAAAGATATGAATCATAGCAGACAATCTTGGACACAGAAAAAAAAATTTAATATTTCTGTGAATTGTGTCGTATTCGTGAATAGTGCCGTATACGTGAATAGTGACGTATACGTGAATAGTAACTCTGACACTAAAAGGTAGAAATTTCACAAAAAACATCTTCACGCTTCGTGAATAGTACTCATGAATAGTAACTCGTGAATAGTAACTCGTGAATAGTAACTCATGAATAAGTAACTTTGAATAGTAACTTCATGAATAGTAATTCGTGAATAAGAAACTCATGAATAGTAACCCCGACATGAAAAACTTCTAAATTTGATAAAATTTCCAACCAATATTTCAAAGATAATGATATTGAAGAAATAATATCATTTTCGAATAAAATAACATCCCTTACCTCGAAAAGACAAGATTTCTAATTGAAACACCTGATATAAAGGCTATGACTTGAACTTGCACCGTATAGCAATACTCAAAGTATACTCAAAATACTCACAAGAATACGCTCCGATAATATAGAGAGAAAAACTTCAGTTTCTGGTGTGATTTTCAATTCTAACCTAAGCACCCTATTTATAGGAAAATGCTGAGAACACCAAAGTAGAAAATTTAATAAATTAATATTATTTATTTTCCACATCTTCTTACGCATCCATGAATCTGAACTCAGCCATCCTAACACATGTTAAATGAGTCCCAAAAATGTAAAAACATTTTTCTTATTAAAAATAATTAAAACTTCAAAAATTAATTATTTTGGAGCTTTGGAACTTCAATAATTCATAATAAATAGCCCTTCTATCGTAAAAATTCAATCTCCCAAATTTTTATAGGAAATTCAATTCTCTACAACTTTGCGTAAGAAAGTTTTTCCAAATTCCAAATGAAATCGACCAAATCCACAAACCAAGCGATTTTACAAGCTATAATCAAATTTCTATCCAATAATTATGTCCACCAACACACAAAATATGTGTTAAACATTTAATGCCACAAAATACTCTTTCTCCTCATATACTTATATATCACACATTCATTATAAAATATCACCGTTAATATATTATTAAAATAATATATTTAAATGAATTATTTTATCAGAAAAAGATAAAATATTAATTTTCAACAATTGTCACATTAAAAATTTTCTCTATTTATATCCACATAAAATTAATATTTTCCTCACCATATAAATCAATAATTAATTATTCACAAATAATATTACAGAATCACAGTACTGGCAACCAGGCCGTTCTCAAGAAAGAGGGGGCTTTCCAATAAGGATCTTTCCTTACTGGCGCGCAATTAGGTGACCAAACCTCTCCTTAGACAGAACTTTCTAGACATTGCCAATAATGTTATCCAATAATATTATTCAGATAATATGAATTATTGCTTCGATAATGGAAAATAATCGTAATGACAATTTATCAAAACAACAAGAATATAAAATATCAATGCAAAGAATTATTGAATCAATAAAATAAAATATCTTGAATAGTAATTATCGTAATAATTATTGAGTAGTGCCTTCTTACGTAAGAATCAATAATTGGTGAAATACTGCGTGTTGCTATTCAACAACGCCAGATTAGTGTGTTTTAACCACCGGGTATTCCAACAATGATAATTGGTAATAACTACGCCTGTTATTTATAAACAACTTATATTTGTCGCTTTCTTCATCCAATCGCTTTCCGTTATGGGGCCCACAAAAAAAATCAAGGTCATTGCATTTAATATTCCCCGACAAAGATTTAATATTTCACGACCAAACGAATATTCTAACGATAATGAATATTTTATAACCACTTGCTTATTCGAAATATTTGCGTATTTTACCCATAACTATCCACATTAATCAAATCAACCCTTACTATTTTAAAATAATAAATAGAGGAAAATAAATTTCATTTATTAATAATTTTGGGGTCTTACAATTGTTCCCTGCTGTGCAAAAGCCTCGGCCAAGGCTCTCGTGAGACCCATAACAAACGTTCCGAAATTATCATACAGGGCATCGACCTTGCGCTCCAACCTTCGGAGCTGACGATCACCATGGGGAGCATGTGGTCGTGTCGACGAACTGCCTCATCATCTGTCTGAGAAAGAGGGTCACTGGATGGCTCGGGAATGTGGGCTAGGAGAATAAATACTCGTCCACACGGTGTGGTTCACCACACCTTGATCCTCAAATTTTGCAATGGTGGCATGAGTTATGTCTTGGCTCGGGTATTGCATTTGTTCGTTGCCCCAGTTGCATCCCTGATGAGCACATAGCATGGCTACCACTGATGCATGTGGAATTCTCCTCGTGGTACTTCCCCTCAAATACTTCAAAATATTTTGATGAATCAAATGACCCACGTCAATATACTTACCCATAATTATACCCCATAAAATTATGGCCCTTTCCGCCGCGATCTCATGCTGATGAGACGAGGGCAATAGCTTGGCACATATGAACAAATTCCACACCTTGGCATATCGATTCAAAGTCAGGTTACGGGATTATCGAGGTCGGTTCGTCTTGACTTTGTAAGTCCACTTCGCTGCACGCACAATTCAAAGAATAACAAGCTCCAAGTCTGTTACCATATGTGCCCTTGTGATCCAATTGGCAGCCCCTGTTGGTGGTGTCTCGGTGAGTCTGAAAATGGTTCTGATGGTGGTGGGTCTGTAGTCTATCTCGACACCTCGAACCATAGCGATATCGTTCATGGTGACTTTGGCATTGGCATAAAACTCTCGGACTATGCTCATTAGAATGGGCGTGGGAGTGGCAGTGAATTCAACCCATCCCCGTTCGCGAATTATGGCACATAACTGACCATCTTGCCCCTCTGGTTTGAAATCGCGCTCTTTGACAAACGTCTTCGCCATAATTCTGTAATACTCCTGCTGGGCTGCCAAATTCAGAAATTTGGTATGATCGATGATATCCTCCCCTTGACTGCCAGAGGAAGATGATGATTAGGAAGAAGAAGATTGTGCCCTCTTTGGACCCATTTGCAGTTAAGAGAGAACTAAAAATGATATGCTTGATAATGACTAAGAGCGGGTAATGACAATGTCTCCAAACTTGTTGCTGCAATCCCAATCAAACCCTAGCTTTATAGTAGTGGATGAGAGCGTGGGGCTAAGCTATGATCGTGGAGGGTATCGTGGGTATGTGCTGAGATTAATGGCTTTGATTTGTAATTGATAGAGAGGAAGATGAGGAAACGCGCGTTTATGGGGAGGGAGCACTGTGATTGCGCTTCTGTTTTAATTTCAAATGAGAGTCCAACTGATCTCCATCACGTTTTTAACTTAAAAATTTTTCCACGTGATGTCGCATGCGGCAATTGTTGCGAGGTTTTAATAAATGGGTATGCGGGCTCGCGGTTGCAAATCTGGTCCGGTAGGCATACCACATGCGCGCATGATTACATGTTATAATCATCGCGCACATGCCGCGATCCTCGATGCTCGCACCGCTAACTTTCGTTCTTAGAATCTGCAAGACAGTAATGTATGCTCTCCAATACTCCTGCAATAACATCTATAGACCTTATCAAAGCATGGTTTACTAAATAAAAATGAATGCCTATTCTGTCATCCTAATTTTAATGCAATGCACAAACATAATCTTTTGTGAGTTGACTACGATGAATAAGCATAAAAAGGTACTCATACTGTCCTAACAAGTAATGAAAATAAGCTAACCTAAATAACTTGAACTGAATAAATACTAAGTAGAGATACAAACAATGGGTTGCCTCCCATCAAGCGCTAAGTTATAGTCAATTAGCTTGACTGTCTCTGAATCTCATGGCGAAGATAGAACTGCGGTGACTTTCTACCTGTCCACCTTACCCAAAAATTTAATGACATCAGCTTTCGTCAATGGCTTTACCTCCGAATCTGAGTTTTCACCAAGTACATTGTTCACCAAACGTTGAACTTTACCATTTAGACCTCAATTCACCCAATCAACTAGGAAACACTCTTCATCTACTGGGAACTTCATGACTTTGAAGACATTGAATGTGACCTCCTGATCATGTACACGTATAGTAAGTTCCTCTTTTTGCACGACTATCAAAGTCCTTCCTGTGGCTAAGAATGGTCTCCCCAGTATGATCGGTATACTCTTGTCTTCCTCATAATCCAAGATGATAAAGTCAGCCGGAAAGATAAATTTATCCACTTTCACCAATACATCTTCAATAATTCCCCGTGGATACGTGATGGATCTGTCAGCTAGCTGCAAAGAAATGTTTGTCGGCCTTGGAGCCGGCAATCCCAACTAATTAAACACTGACAAGGGCATCAGATTAATACTTGCCCCAAGATCACATGACACTTTTCAAGTTTATCTTTTTGATCGTGTACGGAACTGTGAAACCGCTCGGATCTTTCAAATTTTGGAGGTAGTTTATTTGAAGCACCGTGACCGCATTCCTCTATCAAGGCCACTGTCTCAAACTCATCTAGTCTTCTCTTCCTTGACAATATACCCTTCATAAACTTTGCATAACTTGGCATTTGTTCCAATGCCTCGATGAACGATTTGTTGATTTGCAGCTTTTTGAATACCTCTAAGAACTTGCTAAACTGTTTATCTTCCCTCTGCTTATTTAATCTCTGCGGATACGGTACTTGAGGGTGGATTGGTGGAACTGAACTCTTGAGCTTCTCCTCTGAACCTGATTTATCCTGCCCGACCTACTGCGAATCAGATTTTTCCAACTTCTCTTTCTCTTCAGTCAACTGTCCTGTCTCGCGTGGCCGTGCGGTATCCTCAATGTAATCTTGCGCGGGCGTGCGACTTGTAGTGCCTGTAATATTTTCCCTAGATCTTAACTTGATCGCTTGGCAATGTTCCTTCCCGTCTCTTCGTGGATTTGGCTCTGTATTACTTGGCAATGAACCTTGGGGCCTGTTGTTAAGTATGCTCGCCATTTGCCCCATCCGAGTCTCCAAATTCTTAATAGCCACTGCTTGGCTTTTGATCATAACTTTAGTGTTTGCCATGTATTTCAACATCATCTCCTCCATTTCTGATTTCTTTTCTTGCTGAGGTGCAGCTGGAGTGTGATGTTGTTGTTATTGAGAAAATCCCGGTGGAAATGGTGGTTTTGGTGTAAACTGTATTTAGACTTTTTACGTGGATCAAAATTGTTGATTAGGTTGAAACTGATTCTGCTGATGTCCTTGGTTATTTGACCAACTAAAGTTTGGATGATTTCGGTTGTTAAGGTGGTATGTGTTCTGAAACTGTCCTTGATCTTTCCTATAATTGTCCACATACTGTACCGACTTCGAGCTGATAGCACACTGATCTGTGGAGTGTGACCCCGCATAAATCTCACATACGAAAGCAACTATTTTCACTTTGCTCTCTGCCAGTGTATCTATCTTCTTTGCCATCGCTGTCATCTGTGCCGACAACTGGGTAATAACATCAACCTCCAACACACTTACAACCTTGGGCTGTGGCATCCGAGATGTAGGATTCTGGTAATCATTAGCAGCCATAGTCTCATTAAGTGTATAGGCCTCGTCATAGCTCTTTGCCCATAATGCCCCTCCTGCAGCTGCATCCACAATAGGCCTCGACTGCCATCCCAATCCATTATAAAATGAGTTGATCACCATCCAATCGGGCATACCGTGATGCAGACACTTCCTCAGCATCTCTTTATATCTCTCCCATGCTTCATATAAGGACTCGCCCTGTTGTTGCTAAAACTGAGAGATAACCGTCCTCATCTTTGCTGTCTTAGCCATTGGGAAGAACTTGGCTAAGAATTTCTGTGCTAAGTCCTCCCATGTAGTGATTGACCCTGACGACAAAGAATGTAGACAACTTCTAGCCTTATCCCTCAATGAGAATGGGAATAGCCTTAGTCTGATAGCGTCCCCCGTCACACCGTTGTATCTGAATGTATCACAAATCTCGATGAAACTCAACAAGTGTTCATTCGGATCATCCGTAGCAGCACCCCCAAATTGTACAGAATTTTGCACCATCTAAATAGTGCCTGATTTAATCTCAAAAGTATTGGTCGCTATCACGGCCCGATCGCAAGGCTAGATCAGTAGTCCGTTTATATTTGGCAAGGAATAATCCCTTAGAGCCCGATGCTCTTCTCTTTGCTCAATTCTCTGTTCTTCTGCCATACTAGCTGTTATACTTTCTAACTGAGCTTGCAAATTTCTCCGCACACTTGCTTTCCAACCTCTTCCGTTAATGTTATCCTCACAAGGTTAATTTCGAGTTGGATGATCGTGTGTGCATAAAAATCTACAAGTACCTGAAACCAAAAACAAAACAAAAATAGAAAATAGAAACGATCAGAATTGTTTAAGTCATACAATATAGCTTGAAACTGATGATAATTATTTAAATTAACGCATTTTCCCGGCAACGGCGCCAAAAACTTGTTGCCTCTTTTTCAGTTCTGATAAAAGAGCTCTAACTCATGCAAGCATACATGTGTCAACAAGTAATACAGAGTAAGTAAAGTATCGATCCCACAGAGAAAGTTATCCAATTTAAACTACTATGCATCAATTAAATCACTATACTTATATGCTTAAACTAACGACTATATTTGTGAATTAATCTAATTGCAAATAACAACTAAAACAAGAATAATAACGGAATAAACCAAATCTGAAAATAATGGGATCCTAACTTTATTTAACACTTCATCT
The DNA here is from genome assembly GCA_020205615.1 of Panax quinquefolius. Taxonomy (NCBI): domain Eukaryota; kingdom Viridiplantae; phylum Streptophyta; class Magnoliopsida; order Apiales; family Araliaceae; genus Panax; species Panax quinquefolius. Next base: position 107,599,487 of record CM035157.1, on the reverse strand, counting down.
AATTACCACTATCATGCTAGAACTGTTCACATATCACAGGAAAGTAGCCAAGAGCACTAATAGAGTCATAGCCATTTTTCAATGTACTAAGACCTACTTACACAGCATCCACAAATTATAGACTCCATGTAATCATCAATATAACCAAAATCACTATATGTCTATGTGAAATTGCAATCATACTGAATTTAAGCACAAGCCCTTATTTTAACTTTTACGGTGAAACAGTATATGTCTATCTGGTTCACGAAATACACAAGCCATATAAAACAGCCCCATATACGTATGCTATCATGATTACAATCCACACTCGCATGTTCATTGTCAATTCCATACAAGTACTGAAATGAATGGTGATCAAGCATTTATACATGCAAAACAATCATGATAGAAATTCCATATGATATATAAAACAGCCCTAGCAATCAAGCATGCAACTAAACTACATATTAAAATCCGTTAGAATCCCATAATGGAGTTTAGTTCATGACTGAACCAAAAGCCATTATGGGATCAAAGCTAAACATGGTTAATAAGCAAACAATTGAAAGATGAAGGATAGAAACGATCAAACCCAATTGTTGATTATTGACCAAAGTTAACGTTCAAATCCTTAATTAAAATAAAATAAATCGGCAGACTTTTCAGCATCAAGGCGCTCACCATGAAGCTCCCCAAATGTAATCCTCACATGCGCGAGACTTGCGATGTCATGTTGCTCGGTACGGGTGCTCACATGCAAGCGTCCCCCAAGCTTGTCTGCCACACGGCAAGACGGCTTACAATTTAATTTATGAATTACGGTTCTGCTTACAACCGATCCGTTTCATCGCTCCTTCCTTTGTCCATCCATGCTTGGTCTTCGCCCACTTGCTCCTCATGCCATGCATATCCCAAATTGTGCCTCGCTTTCATGCGTCCAGTTAGCCTCGTGCCTCTAATACCACCAAATTAGGCCGCTTCACGCACTTTTCACCAAAAGGAGTTTTAAGTAAATGCAATGCAAAATAACATAAAATGCAACTAAAAACACACTAAAATGTACTTGAGATGGGCATAGTTCGTGTGAATTGGTATCCAATAAGTAGGTATAAAACCCACTTATCAACAGACAGGTTATTCCAACAGAATAATAAAGAATGGAATAATATGTATGCGGTACTTCGCATAGACAGGTTATTCTAACGTAATAATAACGAATGGAATAATAGAAGAATTTCACCATGTATGCGGTACTTCGCATAGACAGGTTATTCTAACGTAATAATAACGAATGGAATAATAGAAGAATTTCACCATGTATGCGGTACTTCGCATAGACAGGTTATTCCAACATAATAATAAAGAATGGAATAACAGAAGAATTTCACCATGTATACTAGAGTCCCATGATACTGAGTTATTCCAATAGAATAATAAGGAATGGAATAACATTAGCTCTCTTCATGAATACGAAAGAAATAATACCCCTTACCTCGAAAGAAGACTGGATACTGGAATAGTGAGGTTGCAGACTTCTCTTCTTCTTTCTCTCTATAATTTCTCTCTATAATAATTGCTTTATAGCTTTGGTGAATTGGTGAGAAATGAAGGAAGAATGAGCTTCTATTTATAGGAGAATATAGTTTCGATAATTGCACGTTTGGGGGATCGAAATATTACAGTATAGTACCTTAATCTTTTCCTTCATTTTTAATTTAGTCCTGCAAGTATTATCAAACTTACACCACCTCCCCTAATAGTATATCACGTGAATCAATAGTTCTATACATGTGAAAATACAAATTACAGTATAGTACCTCCATTTTTAACATAGTCATGCAAGTATTATCAATCTTGCACCACCTCCCCTAGTAGTACATGAATGTGAATCAATAGTACACACATGTGAACAAATATTTATAAGCATGTGAATTAATAGCAATTAGTTGCTCATAAATATAATTTCCAGACATCAACTATTATCGAAATAAATGTCAATTTCTACTAACACTAATAATCCCAACACAATGGAATTATCAATTTCATCTTTAATCAACACGAACTTATTCATCATAAATATTATAACTCACAATATTTAACAACCAGGACGTTCCCAGGAAAGAGGGGGCTTTCCGATAAGGATTTCTCCTTATTGACGCGCAATTAGGTGACCAAACCTCTCCTTGACAGAACTTCTAGACATTGTTAATATTGCAAATAATAATATGAATAACTTTGTCGTCTCAATTATTGATTTAATAATAATAAATATTATGCAGATGATATTGTGACAATAATTGAATCAATAATATGAGAGATATTATGCAGCAATTACTGTAGCAATAATTGAGTATAACTGAGTGACTTTTTACGTAAGCATCAATAATCAATACCGTGTGCACTATGCAACCACAAGTATTACCGTACTTTTACTACCGGTTATTTTATGACAACTTGCTTACTTTGAAAAATTCTCACATATCACCCTTAACTTTAACTTTTTATCAATTTAACCATTTACTAAATAAGAAAATTGAATACCTTCATTTCATAAAATTCGGGATCTCACAATCTCCCCTCCTTATAAAATTTTGCCCTCGAAATTTACGTACCTGGTAGTTCGAAGAGATGAGAATACCTTATTTTTTTCGGATTGTACCTTCCTGGTTATTTCCTCTCTATCATGATTTTTCCATTTCTCATCTCCTGTATTTCAGATATCATTCTAGAATACATCTTCAAAATAAAGGTTAATTGATATGCCACATATTATCCCTATATTCTGACCGACCAATTAAATAACACATAAGCTTAGGTAGGTCATACTAGCGAAGGAATTACCCGTCTCTCCCCTCCTAGTTCTAGTCTCACATCTGAGCCAGGGATCATATCCTTAAGCTTTGATACCAACTGTGACGCCCCCAAAATAGGTATACATCACCTATCTTGAGTCATCAGATACATGGTACATAAATTCAAATACAACTTAATTATACAACAGTCGTGTAAAATACGACAAAACATAGCTGAGAGTTTAAACAAGAATATTATCATCTAGACCATATCCACACTCAATGGTGTCCTCATTACAATTATTATAACATTATTCCATAGAATAGTGAGGACTACTAAAGCCATTTATCCTGGACCATCACTCCATTCCCCGACTCGTCCCAGCTATATTTTCATTTCCTGAAGAGAACAATGAAAGAAAGGGTGAGCTCAACTAGCCCAGTAAGAAATATTATAACTAAGATAATGCAAAATAAATTTTCCTTAGCCTTCAACAGTATAACAACTGATAGAATACAATAGACAACAAGTTTTAGATCAACAACTGCAGCGGAATAAGCAATCCATTAGAAGAGTTAAGTAAAACATAATGTCTACTATCTCCTCTAGATTAAAAGTCCATTGTTAATATTTCATTCCTGTAATACTCATCAACAGTTCTTTGTTATACCCAAGACAAAAAGAACTCTCATTACCTATCTTCACCTGAACCACTAAAGATTATAGTTAAATACACAATTCATATTTATAATCATGTAAATTAACAGTTTCTCCTTGCCACAAAGGCTTAATAGAACGTTTACTTAATATCCTTACCGCAAAGGCTAAAGATATTCAAATGTAATAACAATGATCATACCAGTCAGTTGTCTACCTTTGCACTGCAGGCCAAAGATATTCAACTATAAAACCAATGGTCATGATCATACCAATCAATTGTCTGTCAGTGCACTACGGCCAATGTGACGCCCCCAAAATAGGTCCAATCCATCCAACCTATTCTGAGTCGCCAAATACATGGTACACAAAATAACTACAACTTTATTGCTACAATTATCGTGCAAAATACAAAAACACATATAATGTGAGTTTTAATACCAACTGTGACTCATGTCCCAACTATGGACAACACCTCACATTGATACATTACATAAATGTACAGTTAATAACTGTTTTAGAAATTAAAATCTTTGGGAAGTGCTCAAAGAAACCTTCTTACATGGGAGGCCATGCGTCTAGGTTATGATAGATATCATATGTCCAGAGAATTATCCTTGGTTGATCCAATAGACCCCAAAGAAAAACGAGAAGATTACTATCATGTTCCTTCCAATGGTGAGTCTTCTCTTGACATATAACTATCTCCTCCGTCTGCAATTGAACATTATGTTTCAACCAAACTCCAAGATCATATAGGTAGTGCTCGTAGATATACTAGCAAGTGGATGTGCACAACCCTGTCTTGTGATAACATGAGGTTGTATGTCATTAGACATCTTGTATGATAGTGACAAAACACCCTTCCAAAGTTGGGTTTGCTTCACTCTATTCGGTTCACCAAAATTAAATATCAAATGACGTATACAATACGACACACTTATCTAAAGTTCTCAATAAAATTAATTCCATACTATTTAGGGAGAACCTCAACAACTATACACCACCGTTCTATTTCCCTGTTACCCCCGCTCGACCCAGCTACACTCTTATTACCTGAAAGGAATTGTGAAGCAAAAGGGTGAGCACAAATAGCCAGTAAAGAATATCATAACTAAAGATAATTAAATTATTAATAGCCTCCGTCAGTAATAAATTAGAGATTTAGAACATATGGTAGATGATAAAACTTTTCAACCATAGTTGCAGCGGAACGAGCAATCCATTAAAAGAGTCAAATAGACTATAAAGTCTATTATCTTCTCCATGTTTAAAAGTCCACCAACAATGTTTTATCCTTGTAACATCAATCAATAGTTCCTGTCCACATTCATGTGAATAACTCATAATCATAATTGTGGTTCTAAATTCCTCTTCTTATCCAGGACAAAGATAATTTTCATCACTTGTCTTTACCTAAAACATCAAAGATCATGGTTATACCAAATCACAGTTCTTGTTCATAATCATACTAATAAATTCATCTTTACATTACGGGCCAAAGATATTCATTAATAGTTCATCTTTGCACTACAAGCCAAAGATATTCAACAACAGGTCATCTTTGCATTATAGGCTAAAGATATTAACAACAGGTCATCTTTGCACTACGGGCCAAATATATTCATCAATAATTCATCTTCGCACTACAGGCCAAAGATATTAATATTTCTGAGAAATATATAATCATTTCAGAAGTTATATAAACAATAATTATAACCATGTTGATCAATTCACCTTTGCACTTAAGCTAAAGATATTCAATTATAAATTCAATGGTCATGATCACACTAGTCAACAATTCATCTTTGCACTACTGGCCAAAGAGAACCCATAGTCACGATCATACCAATAATCTTCCCATCTTTATACTCAAGTCAAAGAGAAATATCATCTTTAGGGTTATAAGAATGTTATATATGATAATAAAAACAATATAATTAACATATAGATTTAATCTCAAGAGTAAGATTCATAAATCAATGATTTCATAACACCTTAATCCAAATGTTATAAATCACTTTATAATCTCATAATCTAATATTATTAATACTACCACAATATTTTAATCATTTCTTAAACTTATAAATAATTTATTTTAATTGTTTACACTTTACTAATTAATGTATTTAATCATCCTAAAATGCCAAACTCATAAAATTTCATCACCAATAACCAAAACCCTCATCAAAAATCTGCATATACCTTATATAGGATTCCCAAGCCATAAAATCCTATTTTCTAATTTTGTTACTTCATATAACATATTTAATTCATTTACTTATAACTAGTCCATTTTCATGAAAAATACCAAATCAGTACAAATAAATTTTTTTTTTGGAATTTAGCAGAACATAGCCCCATATTGAACATATATTTTTCTCAGAATTTTTAAAATTCATTTACTATTTTTCATATAGCCAAAACTGCCGAATATTTAGACATTTATCATAATTTGTACTTTTATCCAAAAATTTCAAAATTTACAGGGTATACTGATATTATATAGATGTATTCCCAATAAAAATTTCATCAATTTTGGAGTTAACCACAAGGAGTTATAAGGGTTTACTTTTAAAATAGTCTTTTCCCATAAAATTCATAACTCCTAATCTTTACATCCAAAAATTGCCATTTTTGGACACAATCTAGAAAACTCATCAAATTATCATTTCAAATTTTTTCATAATTTTTGAGGGTCAGAAAATTTTCGAAACTGAAAAACATAATAACCTTTAAAATTCCTTACCTCAAAAGAGCAGTATTTCTAACTGGAATATCGGATGTAAAGCCGAAGGAACCTTGCACTGGATAGCAACTCTCAAAGTATTTAAATACTCACAAAAATACGCTCGATAATATAGAGAGAAAGAAAACTTGTTTCTGGTGTGATTTTTAATTCTAACATAGCCCTCTATTTATAGGAAAATGTTAGCACGCCGAAACAGACTTGACCTGCTACCTGATGGCTTTACCTGCTACAATTGCCACCCACCACATTTGAAATAAAATTCAGCACATTTTTTCACCAACCACAAGTGGGGCCCACTCAATTCTAGAATTTTCCACCAAAATCATTTATAAACCTAATTTTCGAATCACTCACCTCTTAAAATTCATAACAAATCATTCGCTCATTTTAATCTGCTCAAAATTTGTGGACATATACTCAACTTATATATGTATAGCATATCCAAAAATCACAACGATCCAACTATTTGGATTAAAAATTATAACTCACGCATATATCGTAAAAAAATACTTGATTTAATTTTTAATACCTCCATTCCGACAAAAATACTGATAAAACACCTCAACATTAATTCCTTCAATTATAACCACATAAAATAAATAAATCCATCATTTATATTCGCATCAAATAAATATTTCCTTATCATATAAATCAATAATTAATTATTCACAAATAATATTACAGAATCACAATTATGACAACTAGGCCGTTCCTAGGAAAGAGGGGGCTTTTCGATAAGGATTTCTCCTTACTGGCGTGCAATTAGGTGACCAAATCTCTCGACAGAACTTTCTAGACATTGCGAATAATGTTATCTAATAATATTATCCAAATACTATGAATTATTGATCTGATAATGGAAAATATTGTGCAGTGATAATTATTGAAACAACAATAATATAAGATATCAACGCAACAATTATTGAATCAATAAAATAAAATATTGAACAGTAATTACTGTAACAGTTATTGAGTAGAGCATTCTTACGTAAGAATCAATAATTCAAAAATACTATCCAATACCGTGTGTTACTGTGCAACCACGCGTATTACTGTATTTTAACCACCAAGTATTCCAACAGTGTTAACAGTAACAATTACGCCGTTATTTATAAAAACTCAAACTTATCGTTTTCTTCATCCGATGGTTATTCTGTTATGGGGCCCACAAATGACTACGACATCGTACGAATATTCCCCGACAGCAAGAATATTCTATGGCCAAACGAATATTCCCCAACAGAAATGAACATTTTATGACCACTTGCGTATTTTTGAAAATTTTATATATATCACCCTTAACTTTAATTTTTTATCAATTTAACCATTTACTAAATAGGAAAATTGAATACTTTTATTTTATAAAATTTGGGGTCTTACAGCCAAATACATTAAACTGTTAACTAATGGTAATGATCCTGCCAATCACATCATCGAATTATCTATGCACTACGAGCCAAGGATATTCGTTAGTATCACCAGTGGTTATGATCATGTCATACACCTGTCCATCTTTGCACTACGGGCCAAAGCTTTCAATCAACAGTTCGTCTTTGCACGTAAGCCAAAGATATAAATTGTAAAATCAATAATTAACAGTCCATCTTTGCACGTAAGCCAAAGATATACAACCGTAAAACCAATAATCAACAGTCCATCTATGCACGTAAGCCAAAGATGACTTTCATCACAATATAAGCATGGAGATGATGACAATGATTTAAGCATTAATCAAACGCAATCAAGGATAAATATTACAGACTATAAATTTATCCAGAGTTTAAAAATATCCAAATTGTCAACATTATACTGCTTTGTAGAGTAAAATTCAAGAATAATATTCATGTACCAAAAATAATTTGGACAGAAAAGAAATATATTTTTCGGGTAAATAGTACCCATAAATAGTACCCCGTGAATAGTATCCCGACATGAAAAGTATCTCGAATACCCAAGCGAATGATACTAGAGTGAATAGTAATCAGGTGAATAGTAACTCGTGAATACTACTCCGGCACGAAAAGTACCCCGAATACCTGAGTGAATAATACTAGAGTGAATAGTAACCGGGTGAATAGTAACCCATGAATAGTAACTCGTAACAAAAAAATACCAAAGAAAATGATATTTCATGACGAGTACAAAGGAAATGATATCCCAGATGAGTATAATAGAATATACGAAACTGCAAATGGATTTTCACCCGCCATGCGGTAATCCACGTAGAAAGATCATTTCTATAATTTAATAAAGAATGAATACGAAGGATCATTCACCATGCATACGGTAATCCACATAGACAGGTTATTCCAACAAAATATTAAAGAATGGAATAACAGAAGAATTCACAATGCACGAGATAGACCACACAAACAGGTTATTCCCAACAGAATAATAAAGAATGGAACTAGGTCATACGTAATCCGCACAGACAGGATATTCCAATAGAATAATAAAGAATGGAATAACAATGAATTCACGTGCATGCGATAGATCGCACGATGACGGAGTTATTCCAATGTAATAATAAAGAATGGAATAATGTATATTTCATCATGTATGCGGTACTTGATGTATGAGTTATTCCAACATAATAATAAAGAATGGAATAATGTAAGAATTTCACCATGCATGCGGTACTTAGATGTAGACAAAGTTATTCCAACATAATAATAAATAATGGAATAATAGAAGAATTTCACCATGTATACGGTAGTCCGCATATACAGGTTATTCCAACAGAATAATAAGGAATGGAATAACAATAGCTCTCTTCATGAATACGAAAGAAATAATACCCCTTACCTCAAAAGAAGACTGGATACTGGAATAGAGATGTAGCAGACTTCTCTTCTTCTTTCTCTCTATAATTTCTCTTTATAATAATTGCTCTATAGCTTTAGTGAATTGGTGAGAAATGAAGGAAGAATGAGCTTCTATTTATAGAAAAATATAGTATCGATAATTGCATGTTTTGGGGCTCGAAATATTACAGTATAATACCTTAATCTTTTCCTTCATTTTTAATTTAGTCCTGCAAGTATTATCAAACTTGCACCACCTCCCCTAATAGTATATCATGTGAATCAATAGTTCTATACATGTGAAAATATGAATTACAGTATAGTACCTCCATCTATACCTCCATTTTTAACTTAGTCATGCAAGTATTATCAATCTTGCACCACCTCCCCTAATAGTATATGAATGTGAATTAATAGTACACACATGTGAACAAATAGTTATAAGCATGTGAATTAATAGCAATTAATTGCTCATTTATCCGATTAATTACCCGATTGGTAAATGTAACTTCCAGACATCAACTATTATCGAAATAAATGTCAATTTCAACTAACACTAATAATCCCAACACAATGGAATTATCAATTTCATCTTTAATCAATACGAACTTATTCATCATAAATATTATAACTCATAATATTTAACAACCAGGTCGTTCCCAAGAAATAGGGGTGACATAACTGAATTTTTCTTGGAGTAATAATCAGTCACATGCTCAAGCACAAGCTCCAAGGCAATCATATCCACCTGGATTTCAGCCACATCAACAATCTCAACAACACCCACAACTTTAACAACCTGATAAGCTATCACAAATGGAAGAATTGTTGGCAAGATTGGCAACTCAATTTGAAGCTACAACGAAGAACCAATCAGCTGCAATAAAGAACCTTGAAAACCAAATTGGGCAGATAGCTAGTGCTTTGAATACTAGAACTCCAGGTTCTTTACCTAGTGATACGGAGAAAAATCCAAGGAATGATGGAAATGAGCAATGTAAGGCAGTTACACTCAGAAGTGGGAAGGAGTTAACTACAGATCTAGACGGACAAAAGAAAATAATTTCTGCTGAGGATGGTGAACAAGAGAGTGGAAATTCGGAAAGTAAATCTGGGGAAAAAGTTATGAAAAAACAACAAGAAGATAAGCAAATAGTAGTCGTACCACCTGTGCTGTTTCCTCAAAGATTGCAAAAACAGAAATTAAATAGATAGTCGAAATTTTTAGAAGTGTTCAAAAAGCTGCAAATCAACATTCAATTTGCAGATGCTTTAGAACAAATGCCTAGCTATGCAAAATTCATGAAAGATATTTTAGCAAGAAAGAGGAAGCTAGGGGAGTTCGAAACTGTAGCGTTGACAGAAGAATGTAGCGAAATTCTGCAAAGAAAGTTACCACCGAAGTTGAAGGATCCGGGTAGCTTCACCATACCGTGCACGATTGGACCCCAGTTCTTTAACAGATGTTTGTGTGATTTGGGTGCGAGTATTAACTTGATGCCAGTTTTGATCTACACTCAGTTGGGACTACCAGAACCAAAGCCAACAAATATATCTTTATAACTCGCAGATAGATCAGTGACATACCCTAGGGGCATTGTGGAAGACATATTAGTGAAGGTGGACAAATTCATATTTCCAGCCGATTTCATTGTGTTGGACTATAAAGAGGATAAAGACATACCCATTATCCTTGGAAGACCATTTTTAGCCACTAGAAGGACATTAATTAATGTACAAAAGGGAGAGGTAACAATGAGAGTCCAAGATGAAGAAATAACTTTTAATGTTTTCAAGGCTATGAAATTTTCGAAGGGAGAGGAAGAGTGCTTTAGAGTTGATCTGATTGAAGAAGCAACTGGAGAGGTATTTAGTGAATCTGTGAATGAAGACCCTCTTGAAACTGCATTGGTTAGTGAAAATTTATTTGATGATTCAACTGTGCTAGAATGGGTTCAAATGTTAGATTCAGCTCCGAAGTTCACTCGATGTTTGCAAAAATTTGAACCTCTAGATTATTGGGGAAAGCCAGATGAAAAGGTGAAATCATCCTTAGAAGAACCGCCTACCTTGGAACTTAAGCCATTGCCTAACCATCTACGGTATGCCTACCTTGGTTCTTCTTCCTCCTTTCCAGTCATTATTTCTGCATCACTTGATAAGGTTCAAGAAGAAAAGCTACTAAGGGTACTTAGGTAATACAAGACTGCTCTTGGGTGGACTCTTACAGATATCAAGGGGATAAGCCCATCAATTTGTATGCATAAGATTTTGTTGGATGATGAAGCAAAATCGACTATTGAACAACAACAAAGACTCAATCCCATCATGAAGGAAGTTGTCAAAAAGGAAATCATTAAATGGTTGGATGCGGGAATTATCTACCCTATCTCAGATAGCTCATTGGTAAGTCCAGTTCAATGTGTGCCAAAGAAAGGGGGAATGATAGTAGTTACAAATGAGCATAATGAATTGATCCCGACTCAAACAGTTACGGGTTGGCGGGTGTGTATAGATTACAGAATGTTGAATAAGGCCACTTGTAAGGACCATTTTCCTCTACCATTCATAGATCAGATGTTGGACAGGCTTGGAGGGCATGAGTTTTATTGTCTCTTGGATGGATACTCAGGTTATAACCAGATTGCCATTGCACCCGAGGATCAGGAGAAGACATTATTCACATGCCTATATGGTACCTTTGCTTTTCGCAGAATGTCTTTTGGATTATGTAATGCGCCGACGACATTTCAACGGTGTATGATGGCTATTTTTTCCATTATGGTCGAACAAAATCTCGAGGTATTTATGGATGATTTTTCTGTTTTTGGGGATTCGTTTGATTATTGTTTGGAAAATCTCATTCTCGTGCTCAAACGGTGTATGGAAACGAATTTGATTTTAAACTGGGAGAAATGTCATTTTATGGTGCACGAGGGAATAATCTTGGGTCATCGAGTGTCATCAAAAGGTATTGAGGTTGATAGAGCTAAGATCGAAACCATTGAGAGCCTGCCACCACCTATTTCTGTAAAGGGTATTCAAAGTTTTTTGGGACACGCTGGTTTCTATAGACGATTTATAAAAGACTTCTCTAACATCACGAAACCACTTTGTAATCTTTTGGAGAAGGATGTCCCATTCAACTTTGATCAAGCATGTCTGGAAGCTTTTGATGTGTTAAAGAAGAAACTAGTTACCGCACCTGTAATCATAACGCCAGATTGGAGTATCCCGTTCGAATTAATGTGTGATGATAACGACTTTGCGATTGGCGCAATTCTTGGCCAACGAAAGGATAAAATTTTTCACACTATATACTATGCTAGTAAGACATTAACGGATGCCCAACTAAATTATACCACTACCGAGAAGGAGCTATTAGCAGTTGTTTATGCATTTGATAAATTTTGCTCATATTTGATTGGGACAAAGGTGATCGTGTTTACAGATCATTCGGCAATTAAGTACTTAATAGCAAAGAAAGACGCGAAGTCGAGATTAATTAGATGGGTATTATTGCTACAGGAGTTTGACTTGGAGATCCGGGACCGAAAAGGAATAGAAAATCATGTTGCTGATCATTTATCACGATTAGAGAATTCAGAACTAAAAAAAATGACACAACAGTGATCAATGAATATTTTCTAGATGAACAACTGTTTGCGGTAAGGATGGATACACCGTGGTATGCAGATTATTTAAATTTCTTTGTGAGTAAGGTGTTTCCGCCAGATTTGACAAGTTAGCAGAAGAAGAAATTTCTCCATGATGTGAAACAGTATTTATGGGATGAGCCATTTTTATTTAAACAGTGTGGCAATCAAGTAATAAGAAGGTGCGTTCCAGAAGTTGAAATGGAGAATATTCTATACCAATGTCATGCATCTGACTATGGTGGACATTTTGGGGGAGAAAGAACGGCAGCTAAAGTGCTTCAATGTGGATTTTTCTGGCCAACACTCTTTAAGGATGCCCGTGTGTTTTCATTGAAATGTGACAGATGCCAAAGAGTTGGTAATATATCAAAGCGACACGAGATGCCACTTCATATGATCCTAGAAGTCGAATTGTTTGATGTTTGGGGCATCGACTTCATGGGACCATTTCCATCATCTTTCAGTAACTCCTATATACTTCTAGCGGTGGACTACGTTTTGAAGTGGGTAGATGTGAGACCCCGAATTTTTATGAAATAAAAATTATTCAATTTTCTATTTTTGTGAATAATTAAATTGATAAAGGATTAACTTTAAAGGTAATATTTGAAAATTTTTATTTATTATTTATTTATTTATATTTGGCTCTAAGGTATGTTCATAAAAATTTTATATTAAAATATCAAATCACATGAGATTATAAATTTTGTAATTTGCGTACAAGTCGTTGAGACCTCTTTCAATCAACTGTTATTAAAGTAGCGTGTGGGTGATAATTCTGGTCACGGGTGGAATAAGAAAAGAAAAGAGGAAATGAAATAATTTATTTGTATTAATAGCCCATGTGGTAATTTGAATGATAGGGAATGCATGCACCAACCATTGTTTAAGTATTTTAGTTTATTTTTTTTTTCATGGCAACATTTTTCTAATCTCTCTCACTATATAACAAAGGTAGTATTGTTAAGGAGGGGGAGATTATTTTTATCAAGAACTCTTTGGGTTCTCTCTCTCTCTATATATATATATGATAACAGTAATAATAATGGGAAGAAGGTTGGTTTGTTGGCGGAGATCTTGTTCGTCGACATCTTCGACCTTACCGATGAGTTCAATGATCCAACTTGTGTATAATCCCTACCGGAGCCGCTTTCTTTGGCCTCTCAAGGTCGCCAGCTTGCCAAAATTGTCTTCGTGTTGGTCGCCTCCTCTTGATCCCAAGGTTTTCACTTTCGTAAAATGCGGTCCATTTAATTACTATTAAATATTAAGAAATTTATAGGTATATACGTGCACTATATTGGTGTATATATATATCAAAGCCAATCGACACGAGTTAATTTTTTGCGAGCACGTTATGAGAGGATCTATCTATTATGATTCCAGTACTAGCTTGCTACTCCCACATCGGTGGTATGGGCACTTGGAGTGCGTTGATGGGTCTTGGACTCTACTTCTTAACAGCTAGCTTTTGGGATAGGCTCTCTTAAAAATTTTAACACGAATTCTCCATATTTTTTTCTAAATAGGTCAAGACAAAAGTTGAGAATGCATTCACAATTTATGATAAATTGCCACCCTTAACTTTATAGAATTATGGATCCTGCGGCAGCCCGTTTACCCGATTGATTCAAGTGTGCGTGGTCGCTTATAGGAAGAGAACTGCAAGGGTTTCGATCCAAAGTTACTTGTATGAGAATCAATTCACATGCTAAGGTAAGGGAGGTTATTACGTTGGTAAGAGGATATCATATTTTTATGGTAGAAAGAATAACCTGTATACGCGGATTACCATATACCTGGTGATTTCTTTTGTTATTCCATTATTATTATTTTGTTGGAACATCCTGTCGGTATGAATTTCACCTGACCTGGTTCCATTACTTATTATCTTTGCATTTAATATTCGTCCGAATATCCTCGCTTGTGTAATTTCACCGACTTCGGTTCCATTACTTATTATTCAGATTTACGATTCCGCTGGAACATCCTGTTCAGGCTTTTACGCTTTTAATTCGGACCGGTTCCGCCTCTTTATTATTCTGAATTAATTATTCTGTTGAGAATAACCTGTCTGTGTGGTTTCTATCGCATGCATGGTGAATGATCCTTTATATTCGTTCCTTATTAAATTGTGGAAATAATCTCTCTAAGTGGATTACCGCATGACGGTGAAAATCCATTTGCAGTTTCTTATATTCTTTATTGAACTGTTGGTTATTGGTTTTACAGTTGAATATCTTTGGCATGTAGTGCAAAGATGATCTGTTGTTTGATAGCCTTGACTCGTAGTGCAAAGATGGACATGTGTATGACATGATCATGACCACTGGTGATACTAACGAATATCCTTGGCCAGTAGTGCAGGGATGATTCGATAATGGGAATTATTTTTAAGATGAGTCTCAGCGATTGGTTTTATAGTTGAATATCTTTGGCACGTATTGCAAAGGTAGACAACTGATTGGTATGATCATTGTTATTACATTTGAATATCTTTAGCCTTGGGGTAAGGATATTGAGTAAACATTCTATTAATCCTTTGTGGCAAGAAGGAATTGTTAATTCATATTATTATAAATATGAATTGTGAATTTAACTAACATCTTTAGTGGTTCAGGTGAAGACAGATGATGAAAGTTCTCTTTGTCTTTGGGTACAACCAAAATTGTTGATGAGTATTACAGGAACGAAATATTAACGATGGACTTTTAATTCGGAGGAGACAGTAGACGTTATGTTCTACTTGACTCTTCTAATGGATTGTTGATTCACTTATGAACTATGGTTGAAATTAAAGTTTTATCATCTACCATATGTTATAAATCTCGATTTATTATTACGTAAAGCTATTGATAATGTAGTTATCTTTAGTCGTGGTATTCTTTATCGAGCTTGTTGTGCTCACCCTTTTGCTTCATAATTCCTTTCGTAAATAAGAGTGTAGTCAATCGAGCGGGGATAACAGGGAAAGGAGTGAAGGTCCGGATGATAGCATTAGTAGTTCTCACTATTCGAATAAATAGTGTGACGATAAATGTAACGAGGACTCCGCTGAGTTTGTATATTCGCCTGAAGGCAATATCCCTGTTTAAAATCTCAGTTATGTTTTGTCGTATTTTACACGACAGCTGTATAATTACGTTTTTTTATTAGTATTTATACCATGTATCTGGCGACCCAAGATGGGTGACGTATACCTAATTTTGGGGGCGTCACATTTGGTATCAGAGCTTAGGGATATGGTCGCTGGCGGAGATAAGATTCTAGAACTAGGAGGGGAGAGACAAGTTATATACTTCGCTAGTGTGTGACTTACCTAAGCTGAAATTATTTACTTGATAAGTTGACAATTTATGATATGTCAATTAACCTTTGTTTTGAAGGTATATTTTAGAATGATATCCAAATACGGAGATGAGCAATAGGGAAAATTATGATACAGAGGATATAACCAGGAAGGTACAATCCTAAAAGAAAGCAAGGTATTCTCATCTCTTCGAACTACCAGGTACGTAAATTTCGAGGGCGAAATTTCATAAGGAGGGGAGATTGTGAGACCCTCGAATTTTTATGAAATAAAATTATTCAATTTTCTATTTTGTGAATAATTAAATTGATAAAGGATTAACTTTAAAGGTAATATTTGAAAATTTTTATTTATTATTTATTTATTTATATTTGGCTCTAAGGTATGTTCATAAAAATTTTATATTAAAATATCAAATCACATGAGATTATAAATTTCGTAATTTGCGTACAAGTCGTGAGACCTCTTTCAATCAACTGTTATTAAAGTAAGCGTGTGGGTGATAATTCGTCATGGGTGGAATAAGAAAAGAAAAGAGGAAATGAAATAATTTATTTGTATTAATAGCCCATGTATGCTAATTTGAATGATAGGGAAATGCATGCACCAACCATTGTTTCAGTATTTTAGTTTATTTTTTTTTCATGGCAACATTTTTCTAATCTCTCTCACTATATAACAAAGGTAGTATTGTTAAGGAGGGGAGATTATTTTATCAAGAACTCTTTGGGTTCTCTCTCTCTCTCTATATATATATGATAACAAATAATAATAATGGGAAGAAGGTTGGGTGTGCGTGCGTGCGTGTAAAGGATTTAAGCCTTTGGCATATTTTTTTTCTTTCTTTTCTGGTGCACGATGCTAGTGCTTTGGTACACTCATCTTCTTGCATGCCTTTACTCCCACGACTCCTCCATCGACCACCATTTCTCTCTTCAAGACCAAGCTCGGAAAGCGTCGCTTCTCGTTGAGAGCACGAATACCATGTAATTCTCGGTTTTCAAGTCTAACTTGCGCCACTCCAAGCGTAATCATCTGCTCGACCCCACCGCCGCTCACTCAAGAGTCACTCAATTCTCCGACTTGACGCCTACCGAGTTTCACCGGAGCTATCTCGGCTTGAAGTGTCTCTCTAAGCATACTGAACAAGTCTTCTTTGGTGAAATAGAGTTCCATCCGACAGAACAAATTGTGGCACCAAGGCGCTTGTCAAATATTCACTCAAGCCTTTGCCGAAAGCGATTCGAGATGGTCAACCTCGTCGTCTTCTCCGGTGACATACGTCACGAGACGTAATGTTCCGCATGACTCATCTGAATTGACTCGGATCGTTGGTTTCTTGGCGGAGATCTTGTTCGTCGACATCTTCGACCTTACCAATGAGTTCAATGATCCAACTTGTGTATAATCCCCTACCGGAGCCCGCTTTCTTGGCCTCTCAAGGTCGCCGCTTCTTAAAATTGTCTTCGTGTTGGTCGCTCCTCTTGATCCCAAGGTTTTCACTTTCGTGGCGCCCCATTTAATTACTATTAAATATTAAGAAATTTATAGGTATATACGTGCACTATATTGGTGTATATATATATCAAAAGCCAACTGACAAAGTTGATTTTCTTTGAGCACGTTATGAGAGGATCTATCTGTGATGATTCCAAGATTAGCTTATTACTCCCACATCGGTGGTATGGGCACTTGGAGTGGGTTGATGGGTCTTGGACTCTACTTCTTAACAGACTAGCTTTTGGGATAGGCTCTCTTAAAAATTTTAACACCTAATTCTCCATATTTTTTCTAAATAGGTCAAGACAAAAGTTGAGAATGCATTCACAATTTATGATAAATTGCCACCCTTAACTTTATAGAATTATGGATCCCGCTATTTCGTTTACTTAATTGATTGATTCAAGTGTGCGTGGGTCGCTTATAGGAAGAGAAATCGCAAGGGTTTCTGATCCAAAGTTACTGTATGAGAATCAATTCACATGCTAAGGTAAGGGAGGTTATTACGTTGGTAAGAGGATATCATATTTTTATGGTAGAAAGAATAACCTGTATACACGGATTACCGTATACCTGGTGATTTCTTTTGTTATTCCATTATTATTATTTTGTTGGAACATCCTGTCGGTGTGAATTTCACCTGACCTGGTTCCATTACTTATTATCTTCAAGATTTAATATTCTCGTGAATATCCTCGCTTGGTGTGAATTTCACCGACTGGTTCCATTACTTATTATTCCGTATTTACGATTTCCATTAGAACATCCTCGTTCATGCTTTTACGCCTTTAATTCGGTTCCGTTCTTTATTATTCTGTATTTATTATTCTATTGAGAATAACCTGTCTGTGCGGTTTCTATCGCATGTATGGTGAATGATCCTTTATATTCGTTCCTTATTAAATTGTGGAAATAATCTCTCTAAGTGGATTACGGCATTGCGGTGAAAATCCATTTGCAGTTTCTTATATTCTTTATTGAACTGTTGGTTATTGGTTTTACAGTTTAATATCTTTGGCATGTAGTGCAAAGATGATCTGTTGTTTGATAGCCTTGACTCGTAGTGCGAAGATGGACATGTGTATGACATGATCATGACCACTGGTGATACTAACAAATATCCTTGGCCAGTAGTGCAGGGATGATTCGATGATGGGAATTATTTTTAAGCTGAGTCTCAGCGATTGGTTTTATAGTTGAATATCTTTGGCACGTATTGCAAAGGTAGACAACTGATTGGTATGATCATTGTTATTACATTTGAATATCTTTAGCCTTGGGGTAAGGATATTGAGTAAACATTCTATTAATCCTTTGTGGCAAGAAGGAATTGTTAATTCATATTATTATAAATATGAATTGTGAATTTAACTAACATCTTTAGTGGTTCAGGTGAAGACAGATGATGAAAGTTCTCTTTGTCTTTGGTACAACCAAGAATTGTTGATGAGTATTACAGGAACGAAATATTAACGATGGACTTTTAATTCGGAGGAGACAGTAGACGTTATGTTCTACTTGACTCTTCTAATAGATTGTTGATTCCGCTGTAACTATGGTTGAAATTAAAGTTTTATCATCTACCATATGTTATAATTCTCTGATTTATTATTGACGAAAGCTATTGATAATGTAGTTATCTTTAGTCATGGTATTCTTTACTGAGCTTGTTGTGCTCACCCTTTTGCTTCACAATTCCTTTCATGTAATAAGAGTGTAGCTGGGTCGAGCGGGGATAACAGGGGAAAGGAGTGAAGGTCCAGATGATAGCATTAGTAGTTCTCACTATTCTGAATAAATAGTGTGACGATAAATGTAACGAGGACTCCGTTGAGTTTGTATACTGTCTAGAAGGAAATATCCCTGTTTAAAATCTCAGTTATGTTTTGTCGTATTTTACACGACAGCTGTATAATTACGTTTTTTATTAGTATTTATACCATGTATCTGGCGACCCAAGATGGGTGACGTATACCTAATTTTGGGGGCGTCACAGTAGAAGCTATAGCATCGCCCACCAATGATGCTAAGGTTGTGGTTAAGTTCATTCGGAAGAACATTTTCTCTAGATTCGGCACTCCTCGCGCAATCATTAGTGATAAAGGCATGCACTTCTGTAATAAGCAGTTCTCAGCTATTCTCGTTAAGTATGGAGTCACTCATAAGATATCTACTGCTTACCATCCACAAACAAGTGGTCAAGCCGAGGTATCTAACCGAGAAGTGAAACGAATCCTCGAGAAGATAGTGAATCCTAGTCGGAAAGATTGGGCAAGCAAGTTGGCTGATGCTTTATGGGCATACCGTACAACTTACAAAACTCCGATAGGGATGTCTCCGCACAGGTTAGTATATGGGAAGGCATGCCATCTTCCAGTTGAACTAGAACATAATGCTTATTGGGCAATTCGGAAGTTAAACTTTGATATATCCTTTCACGAGAGAGAAAGCGCCTCTTCTGATTGAACCAAATGGATGAATTCAGACTCCAATCGCATGCGAACGCCGGGTTATATAAAGAAAAGATTAAGAGGTGGCATGATGAGAAAATTTTGGAAAGAAAGTTTGAAGCAGGGCAAACAATGCTATTATACAATTCAAGGCTTAAACTGTTTCCAGGAAAGTTGAAATCCCGTTCGTCAGGGCCATTTATCATTACAAAAGTTTATCCTCACGGAACTGTGGAGGTGGAAGACCTGGATGCCAAACGTAACTTCAAAGTCAACGGTCAAAGATTGAAGCACTACTATGGGGGTTGTGTTGATCGTGAAAAGACAGCGGTCAACCTTGCTAATTAGAATAGAGAAGAAAGTCGGGTTGAAGACTATAAACCAAGCGCTAACTGGGAGGCAACCCAAGAACTTTTATTGTTATTTTTTATTTTTACTTTTGTTGTTATTTTTTATTTTATTTACTTTACTGTTAGTTTATTTAGTGGTTAAACTTTTATAGTTTAGGATTTGTTACACCCCTGACGTTCTCTAACACGATATTTAATTGATTGCAGGATAGGAAACAAGATTTCTTATTTGGCAGGTTTGACTAATGGCCACTACGACTACCCAGCCCTGGAAGCCAAGCATTTCTGAGCTTAATAGATGAATGTCCATTTGTCAAAATCTCAAATTTCTAATCATTTCCTTCATTTTTAGTGTTATTGAATTGCTTAATGGTGTAGGGTATCTTGTTTTTGTTTTTCATTCTTAGTATGTTAGTTTAGTTAATTATGTAGTTTATCTTAGTTTAGGGTTGTTAAAATAAGCCTTAATCTCCTTGCAAACAAAAACTAACAATTGAAGTTGTGCAGGTTGGGAAAAAAAAATTCAAGACATGCCCAAGCGCCTAGGCGCCCAAGCCAGGCACAATCCAAGCACCTAGGCGCCTAATTGCAGTAGTTGAGATAAGGCACAAGCGCCTAAGCGCCCCAAGTCAAGCCAAATCAAGCGCCTAGGCGCCTAAAGTCAGTAGCCATAATGCTCCCCAAGCGCCTAAGCGCTCCTACATAGGCCAAACCAAGCGCCTAGAAGCTCCAAGCTTGCAACGCATACTACTTTCAACCGCCTAGGCGGTCCAGACAATGCAATCCCAAGCACCTAGGCGCTTTTGCTGTACCCTAGAAAAAAAACCTAATCGGGCATAATCAGTCACACACCCAATTCAAACTCTTTTGTGCTCTCCCACTCCAACTCGAACCCACTCAATTCGCATCACTCCTCTAATCTAGCCACGATAATCAACTTCTTCTTGTATAAGCATAACCAAACACTCAATCTCCTACCCAAACTAAGGCAATCAATCTCCATCTTGTCATCCTTCCTCACCAATTCGGTCACCAACCTACAATGCAACTCCATCTATCCGGAGTCAGTGTTCAACGCTCAAATTGCTCCTACAACTTTGATTGGAACATCATATTTGGCTATAACCAAGTAAGTGTGCAAGATTTTATTGCAAAATTGTGTGGATTTGCTTGGATAGTAGCTAAGTCAGTAATTTGAAGATAGTTTCTTTCATTGTGTTGGCTCAAGTGGGTTTGGGTACTCTTAATTGTTGCTTGTATTGCATTGGAAGGATAGTGTGCTTAGTAATTGACAAATTTGGTGAAAATTAAGTTTGGGTGAGTGCTTCAACAATAGTGTTCAAAATTTTTGCAGAACAAGTGTTCGATAATTTGTCACAAAGAGGATTTGGCCATCCTAAGCCACTGAACATCATTTGGTTGGGCAAGAAAATATCACGTAAGACTTATGGCTACTAAGAGGCATAGAGGAGAGACTTCGGGCACTTCGCAAAAGTTTGACAAAAAGAGATTTACAAGTTGTAAAGCGTCCGAAAGATATTACAATTCGCTTTCTAGTAAAACGCTAATTCCCGAGCGTGGATTATTGCCAGAGATAGAAGATGGGGAATTACTACAAATGATTGGGAGTAGAAGATGGGCGAACTTTATAGCCCAACCGGATTCATCGGTCGTTAAAATTGTTAAGGAATTCTACGCCAATGCAAAAGATCATATTGGTAACATGATTTGGGTTCGTGGAAAATCAGTGGAAGTCAGTTCTAGGTCAATAAATGCTTACTATAGATTGAACACAATACCCAATAATGGCTTCATGCAATATTTAGAGCACGAGCTGGACTACAGTGAAGTCATTCAAGCTTTGTGTGTACCTGGAACACAATGGAAATTGACAGATCAACAAGAAGCTGTTTTGTTCCCTACATCCGCACTAAGTCATTACGGGAAAGCATGGCATGCCTTTATTTGTGCCAAGTTGATGTCGTGTAGACATACAAGTGATGTTATAAATCGACGGGCAGCGTTGCTTTTCTGTATTGCACAAGGAAAATCTATAGATGTGGGTCAGGTTATACATGATTCAATTGACAGAGCAATTCAAGGAGGGACCTCAGGTGGACTACCTCATCCATCTTTGATTACTGGACTATGTCGATAAGCTGGAGTAAAATGGGATGCCGAGGAAGCTACACAACCTCCTTTAGCCCCAATTGACCACTCAGTGATAAAAAAATACAAGATATGGGGTGGGGGTACATCACACCCGAGAGGGTTAGGTTTCATTATTGTGCCTTCCTAGCCTGCAGACGAGCCTAATCAACAGTCACATGATAATCCTTCTGCAGCTGGAAGTTCTGGGCCTCAACCAATATTTTTTGAAGATATTCGTCGAGAATTAAGAAATCAAACTAGAAGGATTGTCATGGTGGCTACTCGAGTTCAGCAGGGTTTTGACCAAATGGAAAGAAATTAGGATAGCCTAGCTCAACAACAAACGGAGGTGTATCAGAACTGTAGTGCAGCATTCCTAGAGATGTTTGCCCGCATGAATCCAGCTGCCGCTCCCTACCAATTTCCACCATTGTCTACGTACCCCCCGACTGATGAAGAAGAAGAAGAAGAGGATACTAACGAGGAATAAGGCTTCGATATTTTAGGGAAGTCCTCAGTGCCTAATTTCTTATGTTTTGTTTGTTATATACATTGAGGACATTGCATAGTTTAAGTTTAGGGGTGCATTCTTCCTGTTCCAGTTGCATTCATGTAGTATTCATTTAGTAGTTTTTCATGTAATTTTCATTCTAATTTCTTAAAAAAAATGGAAAAAGAAAAGAAAAATTCAAGTATTTGCATGTTTCCAGCTGTCAGATAGTTTCAGTCTGTTTTGGCCAGTGATGAGATTGGAATTGAGTAGACAAGTATAGTATTGACTGTTAAGACTGTGATGTGATTTTTTGTTATGATTTGAATCTTTACCTGTTTGAAACTGATATAATAAGGATAGCACAGTAAAAACAACTATGTTGACTAATTGAGTCGAAATTGACACATAATGGACTTCTTGAGGATAATACTAGTTTGAATGAATGAAAGACATGAATAGGCAGAGATGACTAATTTAGACAAAAATTTAAGTTTGGGGGAAAAATTTGGGATATATAAGCTTAAAAAAAACAAAAAAAAAACTTGAGAAAAAAAAATGATGAAACAAAATATCGTGGCTAGTCTTGTTTCGGGGCCTTTGTTACTTGAGCAAGTACGTCCGAGGGGATTGTCTTTACACCTAGCGCCCTAAGGTCTTATATGGTCTGGGAGTCATTGGTCGAAAGCTCGCTAAGGGGTAGCATTGTTAGCCTAATGGAATGAGACATTGCACAATCATGGTTAAAAAAAAAGAAGAAATATATGAAAAAAACAATAAAATGGGAAAAGAGCAAAAAGCCCCCGTAAAGCAAAGTAAAGCATAAGTATCCCGGATTAGACTCTTGAATTTGGTGGAAGTTTGACTTTAGTTTGATCTAGCTTGTTCATGAAATTTGTGAGTTTGCACTGTATGATGCCTTTAAAGAGATCTATTATGTCTTGTATTTAGCATTATATTAGTTAACATTGTTGTTGAGCATACACACACACTATATCAGTAATAACAGGGTAAGATTTGATGATTGACTAGGAAATTATTGATCTGTCTTGATATGATGTACTAGCATGTTTATTGTGATTTCTCTCGAGGCTTGATGAATAGATTTTGTTCTGCTTGGATCACTTTGGAATTTTAGGCATGTAGATAAATGTGCATTTGCATTGCATATTTAGTTATTACATTGTGTTGTGTTGCTTGGGGACAAGCAATTGGTTAAGTTTGGGGGTATTTGATGAGTAGGTTTTATACCTATGAATCCGATATTATTAAACTTAATTGTTGTTATCTTTAGTTATTTTTTTAGTATCTTTTTATGTGTTTTGTGTTTATTTCTTGTAGGTTGGAGCTGGAGGGACAAATTGGTCATTTCGGAGAAGAAAAAGGTCAAAAATCATGAAAATTAGAGCTGAGTGGCATTTTTGTAATTACGTTGTTCTGGGCAAGCGCCTAGGCGCTTGGAAATGGCTTGTGATGAGCGCCTAGGCGCTCATGTGCAAAAAATGAAGAGATTTTCTACTGCCAAGTGGGTTTTTGAAGCCAAAAAGGAATCTGAATGAGGTGGGAGACTAATACAAAATGGAGAAGATTTTAGAAAAGACGTATCACTTAATTTTTCAAGGGATTCGCAGAGAGAACAACGAAGAAAAACACAAAAGAGAATTGCAAGGGCTTGAGATCAAAGAGAGAGTATTAGAGCAAATTTAGAGTTTCTTCTTCTCTTATCTAGTTTCATCTTTTGTAATTATCTGGGATGTTTGGATTATTAATTTGGATGATGTTTTTCTTTATTATTATTATGAACTAAATTTTCATTAAGATTGCAACGGAACTTGGTATGTAGTTTAAATTGATCATTCCCATTGAATGAAAGTTGGTTTTTATTGAATTATTTATCATATCTTATGTTTATTGATTAATTGTTTGGCCAACAATTACTGTGATAATCTATATAAAATTGGAAGATGGAGTATAGATTGAGATTTGGATATGATAACATCTGTTCATATAATCTGAATAGGGTTAATATGATTAGCATGTAGGATAGGAATATACATACGTGTATTTTGTATCCATTGAAAGAATTTGTACGTAAAACCTTCATTAATTTGATTCGCATAGGAATATAGTGAGTTGATTAACTGGGGTGTTCCTTGTAATTCCGCGTCTGAAAGATTGGATTTAGGAGGATTTGTTCATGTGTCTTTGGAAGAAGTGCGTGAATTTTATAAAGCATTCTTGGATAATGATTCATATTAATTAATTGATTTAAATGGGAAGGAATTGGTTTAAATGAAATACCAAGGGAAGTTGTAATCTTAACTTGTTAAATCTGCTGTTATTCTTGTGAAATTCTGATTTTAGTTATTAGTTTTGTTAAGTTTATTTTTTTAAATCACAAATAATATTTCGTAGTTTAAAATAGGATTAATTGCATTGGAATTAGTAATTGATAAATATTAGTCTATTTTCTCGTGGGAACGATATCCTTGTTTGCTGAATATTACAATTGAACGCGTATACTTGCGTGTTAAAGTGCTATTAAGAAATTAAGCAACAAGTTTTTGGCGCCGTTGCTGGGGAAATTAGTTTAATATTTTGTCATTATTAATTTTGATAGAGTTAATCTTAATTTAAACTTTTTCTTTTCTGTTATATTCAGGTGTTCTTGACTTGTAAGACCCCAACTTATTATTAATGAAATTTAATTTTCTCTATTTATTATTTTGAAATAGTAAGGGTTGATTTGATTAATGTGAATAGTTATGGGTAAAATATGCAAATATTTCAAAATAAGCAAGTGGTTATAAAATATTCATTGTTGTCGGGGAATATTCGTTTGGTCGTGGAATATTCTTGCTATCGGGGAATATTAAATGCGACGGCCAAGATATTTTGTGGGCCCCATAACTAAAGTGATTGGATGAAGAAAACGACAAATATAAGTGGTTTAAAAATAACAACGTAGTTATTCACAGTTATCTTTGTTAAAATACTCGTTGGTTTAAAACACAAGAAGCACCACGGTATTGCACCAATTATTGATTCTTACGTAAGAAGGCACTACTTAATAATGGTTACGATAATTCTTGCTTTAGTATTTTATTGATTTAATAATTCTTTGCGTTGATATTTTATATTCTTTGTTGTTTCAATAATTGTCATTACACAAGATTTTTCATTATCGATGCAATAATTCATATTATCCTAATAATATTATTAGATAACATTATTGGCAATATCTAGAAAATTACATGCCTAAGGAGAGGTTTGGTCACCTAATTAAGGCGCCAAGAAGGAGAAATTCTTATTGGAAAGCCCTTCTTTCTGAGGAACTGCCTAGTTATCAATATTGTGATTCTCAGTAATATTATTTGTGAATAATTAATTATTGAATCATATGATGAGAAAATATTGATTTTATGTGGATATAGATGGAGAAAAATTTTAATGTGACAATTGTTGAAAATTGAAATTTTATCTTTTTTCGATAAGATAATTCATTTAAATGTATTATTATATTTTAATAATATAATAATGGTGATATTTTTACAACGAATGTGGGATATATGAGTATCTGAGGAGGAAGAGTATTTTTTGTTTTGCAATAAATGTTTAAAACATGTTAAACATGTCTCGGGACCCCATTTATTATTTGAAATTTGATTATAACTTTAAAAAAATCGCCTGCTTGTGGATTTCGGTCAATATTTGTTTGGAATTTGGAAAAACTTTCTTCTGCAAAGTTGTAGAGAATTGAATTTCCTATAACAAGTCGCGAGATTCAAATTTTCTGATAAAAGGGCTATTTATTATGAATTATTGAAGTTACGAAGCTCAAAATAATTAATTTTTGGAAGTTTAAAATATTTTAATTACAAAAAAGGTTTTTTTCATTGTTGGGACTCATTTAACATGTGTTAAGATTGCTGATTTCAGATGCTAAGTGTGCGTAGAGAATTTGTAATATATATAATATTATTATATTAAATTTTACGCTTTGGTGTTCTAAGCAATTTCCTATAAATAGGGTGCTTAGGTTAGAATTGAAAATCACACCGAAATCAAGTTTTCTCTCTCTATATTATCGGCGTATTCTTGTGAGTATTTTGAGTATACTTTGAGTATTGCTATATCGGTGCAAGTTCAAGTCATAACCTATATCCTGTTTCAACTAAGTCTTGTCTTTTCGAGGTAAGGGATATTATTATTTTTCGTAATGATATTATTTCTTCAATATCATTATCTTTGAAATATTGATCTGAAGTTTTTATCAAATTTAGAACTTTTGGTGTCGAGATTACTTATTCACGATATCACGACCTTTATTCACGTATCTTGATACTATTCACGAATCTGACTATTCATCGAAAAATAAAAATTTTCCTTTTAAGTCTAAAATATCTATTGTGGATACTAGCTTTGATTGTATCCATGTTTTGATCATTCTTGAATTTTACACCACTATGATTATTTTTGAGGTATTTTTGGACATGGATAAAACAAAGTACTGAATCCTTAATCCTTAATCCTTGTCATTTTGTTTCACTTTGGATTCGTTTCTTTAAAATATTTTCATCATCTTCGGTCTTAATGATGATATTATGGAATATCTTTGGCTTTAGTAGTGCAAAGATGAATGATTTCTGAAGAATATCTTTGGCCGTAGTGCAAAGATGAACAAGTGTTTAGATGAACATGACCAACTAATGAATATCTTTGGCCTGTAGTGCAAAGATGAATATTTGATTCCAGATATATATTGATTGATGTTACATGGATAAAAGATAGACGATGAACTTTTAAATTCATACATAGAAGATAGTAGTTTGCATTCTCTACTTAACTCTTCTAATGAATTATTATTTCACTGCGAATATTGATTTAAAATTTGTTGTCTATTGTATTCTATTAGATTTTTCCCTGTTGAAGACTAACGATAATTTGTTGTATATTATCTTAGTCATAATATTCTTTACTGGGCTAGTTGAGCTCACCCTTTTCCTTTTTGTTCCATTTTTCTTCTCAGGAGGCGAGAATATAGCGAGTACGAGTCGGGGTATGGAATGAAAGTTCTAGAGAGAGTTGTTTAGTAGTCCTCACCATTTTTGTAAAATAATGTATCAATAAATGTGATGAGGATTTATTTGAGTATAGATATTGTCTAGAAGATAATATTTGTATTGAAACTCACAGTTTTACTGTTGTAGTAATAAAGTTGTAGTTGTTTCTGTACTATATATTGACAACTCAGAATGGGTGATGTATACCTATTTTGGGGGTGTCACAGTTGGTTTCAGAGCTTAGGGATATGATCTCTGGCGGAGATCGGGGAATAGAATTAGGAGGGGAGAGACGAGTAAATTCTTCGCTAGTGTGTCCTACCTAAGCTTATTTGTTAGTTGGTCAGTATATAAGGATATTATGTGATATATTGATTTCCTTAATTAACCCTTGTTTTATGGCGATTTTTGAGAATGTCGTTGAGAATATTAACAATGGAAATGAGACTGTGGAGACGCTGTACTCACCAACGAGGAGAACGTAAACAGTGACAATGTTCCTCTTGTGAACAATACCACTTTGAAGCGATGATGAGCGAGGGGATGTTTAGAAGCTTTTTGCAGTTCATGCAAAATCGACGAGGGAGACTCGTGTTCAAAATACGAGGAGAAATGATAGCAATTCACGGGTTGTCACAAACCAAGCGCTTCAAAGAGTTGGGACCACCAGAATTTAAGGGAAAGCCAGATCCGATCATGGCGAAACATCGGAAAAGCAAATTACCAAGATATTCGATGTCTTGGGATGCACGGAGGAACAGAAGGTTCCATTCGCCACCTTTATGTTCCGTGGCGAAGCGGACTCTTCGGTGGAGTGCATGAAGCGTACCCATCCACCGCTTTTCGGCATGTCTTGGGAGACGTTTGAAGCTGTTTAATGACAAATACTTTCCCGAAAGTGTTCAAATCATATGAAGGATGTGGAGTTCATCGATTAGAACAAAACAACATGACGGTGTCTCGATGCGAGGCAAAGTTTGCGAGTTATCTAGGTTTGCACCTCATTTGGTGGAGAATGAGGAACGTATGGCGTGGATGTTTACGAGAGGTTTGAAACCCAGATATCGACAATATCTCATTTCTCATTAATTTCTCTATTCGGATGTTGTTAAAGGGCTCAATTGTTAGAAGCGAGATAACTTGTATGTTCAACCGAGGGACCATAACCGAGGATCGTACTGAGATAGATAGCGATCAATGAATAATGATAACCAAATTCGGAGAAAGAAACAGAAGGACAAAAATGGTAACCACTCTAGTGTGGTAATCATAGCCATGAAAATAGAAGAAGCAAGTCGGGAGGAGATTTTAAAAGTGGAGATTTAACAACGACCATGTGAAGACGCAGCGATCTGGCAAAGCAACAACCCGGTTCTAAGGAGGAGAACGACCACCGGTCGTATGCTATAAATGCGGAAAAGAGGGACATATCGATCCAAACGCCCACTAGCAGTTCAAGGTATGCTATAATTGTGGAAAGGAAGGACATATCGCTCGAGATTATACGATAAGCGAAACCTAGTTCAAATGAGGGACGGTGACTCAAAAGATTATCCCAAAAAAGTCAAAGTCAACGATTCCGGAAGAAGCGTTTGTTGTGGCGGGGTCAAAATGCGAGGAACCCAAATGAGGTGATCACGAGTAAGCTATTTATAAATTCTTGCGAAGTTTATACCTTACTTGATCTGGGTGCTACCCATTCATTTATCTCTCCTGCATGTGCTCAACGCGTTTAAACTTGACTCGGAGAAATTAGACTTTGACCTATCTGTGGAAACTCCGTTAGGAGAAACTTTCATCACATCCACTTGTTTATAAATTTTGTTTGATTCAAGTTGGCACCATCACCTTACCATTGACCTTATCTCTTTAAAGATACTTGCTTTTGATGTGATTTTAGGGATTGATTAGTTAACTACTCATCATGCCAAAATTGATTGTTTTCGTAAGGTTGTTAGTTTTCATATTCCTAACCAACCTATTATTATGCAATTCAAGCAACTAAACCATTAAAATCAATCACTTGTCATATTTAATCATAAAGCTATTCATTTATTGAAAAAGCGGATGTCAAGCTTTCTTAGCCCATGTTATGGATTTGAATAAAGACACGTCAAATTTGAATAATATTCCTATTGTTATTGACTTTCTGGCGTATTTCTGAAGAACTTCCGGTCTACCCCGAGCGTGAAGTTGAATTCTTTATTGATCTTGAACTGGTACAAAGCCCAATTCTAAAACCCCATATCGAATGGCTCCTATTGAACTTCAGGAGTTAAAGGTCCAACTACGAGAATTGTTGGACATCGGTTTCATTCGTCCCTAGTACATCTCCTTGGGGTGCTCTGTTTTATTCGTAAAAGAAGAAAGACGGGAGTATGCGACTTTAATATTGACTATCGGGAATTGAACCATGTCACCATCAAGAATAGGTATCCTCTACCTCGTATTGATGACTTGTTTGACCAGATTGCAAGGGGCATAATTCTTTTCAAAAATCGATCTTAGCTTACGGATATCATCAATTTGAAGATTAGAACGAGGATATTCAAAGACGCCTTTAGAACTCGATGCGGGCATTATGAATTCTTAGTCATGTCTTTCGGATTGACTAATGCTCCTGCGGCTTTCATGGATATGATGAACCGAGTATTCAAGGAATATTTGGATCGGTTTGTTGTTGTCTTTATTGATGACATCCTCATATATTCCAAAAGTCATGAAGATCGGGAGCACCATTTGAAGTTTGGTACTCCAAAGGCTTCGTGAAAACAAACTATATGCCAAATTGAAGAAATGCGAGTTACGGCTTGAGGAAGTAGCATTTCTTGGGCACGTCAATGTCAAAACATGGAGTATCCGTGGACCGTGAAGATTGAAGCAATACAAAGTTGGGAGCAACCAAGTCGGTGGCCAAAATCACAGTAACTTTAGGTCTAGGTGGTTATTATTGGAGATTTGTGGAAGGGTTTTCTCGAATCGCTACTCCATTAACCCAGCTAACTCGGAAGGATACAAAATTTGTTTGGAGCGAAGAATGCAAGAAGAGTTTCCAAGAGCTTAAGAGGAGACTTATTTAAGACTTTGTTCTAACAATACCATCCGGTTCGGATGGATTTGTTATCTCATGATGCTTCAGGCAAAGGGTTAGGATGTGTTCTCATGTAACGTGGGAAAGTCATAGCCTATGCCTCGCGACAACTTAAAGAGTATGAGAGGAATTATCCTACTCATGATCTAGAGTTGGTAGCAGTCGTTTTCGCACTTAAGATATGGAGGCACTATCTATATGGGGAGAAAGTAGAGATATATTCAGACCATAAAAGCCTTAAATATTTCTTCACTAAAAAAGAACTCAACATGCGGCAGCGATGTTGGCTCGAGCTATTGAAAGACTATGACCACACTATTCAATACCATCCTGGAAAAGCGAACGTGGTAGCTGACGCGTTGAGTAGAAGATCATATGCGGGAATGAGTACGATGATGTCAAGTATACGCATAGAGCCAACTTTAATAGAAAAGTTAAGGTTGCTCGAGCCACCGGGCCCTTGAGGTGATGCGTATGAAGAAGAAAGTACAAGAAGGAGCTATTAGGGCGAGAATTGATGAAGAAGGAATACTTGAGTCCACTCCAGGACTTTGTGTCCCTAACGACTACGATTTGAAGTACAAGATTATGATGGAGGCACACAATACACCATTTTCAATCCATCCTGGAAGTACTAAAATTTATCGTGATCTTTGACATACATTTTGGTGGAACAATATGAAGAGAGAGATTGCAAAGTTTATCTCAATGTGTTTAACTTGTCAATGTGTAAAGGCGGAGCATCTAGTACCTAAGGGTCCGTTGCAACCACTTGAGATTCCGAAATGGAAGTGGGAACACATTACCATGGATTTCGTTACGGGTCTTCCTACGGTTTCTCAAGGCATCAATGCTATTTGGGTTATTGTTGATAGATTAACCAAGTCTGCTCATTTCTTGCCGATACGGGAGACTTATTCCCTTGAACGTCTTGCTAGTATATACGTGAATGAGATTGTGAGGTTGCATGGCATGCCAATATCCATAGTTTCGGATTGTGACCCAAGATTCACTTCAAGATTTTGGGTTAGCTTGCAAAAAGCTATGGGCACGGATTTGCAATTTAGTTCGGCATACCATCCCCAAACGGACGGACAATCAGAGAGGACTATTCAAACTCTTGAAGATCTATTAAGACTCTGTGTCCTAAACTTCAAGGGCATTTGGGATAAGTATTTACCATTGGTGGAATTCTCCTACAACAACAGTTATCAGGCAAGTATAGGTGTGGCTCCATTTGAAGCATTATATGGACGAAAGTGTCGCTCTCCAATATGTTGGGATGAGGTGGGTGAAGCAACATTGTTGGGACCCGAGTTAGTAATGCGTATGACTCACCGAAAAGATCCAAATGATTCGGCACAACGTGCTACAAATCGGCACAAGATCGACAAAAGAGTTATGCGGATCTTCATCGAAAGGACGTGGAATTTAGTATAGGTGATCATGTATTGTTGCGAGTTGCTCCATGGAAGGGAGTTACAAGATTTGGGAAGAGAGGAAAGCTCAATCCACGATTTATTGGTCCATTTCAAATTCTTGACCGAGTAGGAAATGTATCCTATAGACTCGCGTTACCTCCGAAGTATGTCTTGTGTTCATAATGTGTTTCACATATCGTACTTAATAAATATGTGAAAGACCGAACCACGTTATAGAGTTAGAACCGGACGAGATAGCCAAGACTTAACGTATGAGGAGGTACTGTCAAGATCTTGGATAGGAAGGAGCATGTCCTACTGCCAAGAAAGGTCATACCACAAGTTAAAGTTTTGTGGAGGAATCATGCTATAGAGGAAATGACACGGGAATTGGAAAGCGGAAATAAAAGCGAGGTATCCTCACCTTTTCGAAACACCAGGTACGTACGTCAAATTCGAGGACGAAATTTCATAAGGAGGGGAGGTTGTAAGAACCCAACTTATTATTAATGAAATTTAATTTTCTCTATTTATTATTTTGAAATAGTAAGGGTTGATTTGATTAATGTGAATAGTTATGGGTAAAATATGCAAATATTTCAAAATAAGCAAGTAGTTATAAAATATTCATTGTTGTCGGGGAATATTCGTTTGGTCGTGGAATATTCTTGCTGTCGGGGAATATTAATACGACGGTAGCGATATTTTGTGGGCCCCATAACTGAAAAGCGATTGGATGAAGAAAAGCGACAAATATAAGTGGTTTAAAAATAACAGGCGTAGTTATTACAGATTATCTTTGTTAAAATACTCGATGGTTAAAAACACGGTAGCTCACGGTATTGCACCAATTATTGATTCTTACGTGAAGGCACTACTTAATAATGGTTACGATAATTACTTATTCGATATTTTATTGATTTAATAATTCTTTGCGTTGATATTTTATATTCTTGTTGTTTGATAATTGTCATTACGGTATTTTTCATTATCGATGCAATAATTCATATTATCTGAATAATATTATTAGATAACATTATTGGCAATATCTAGAAAGTTACATCTAAGGAGAGGTTTGGTCACCTAATTGCTTGCGCCAAATAAGGAGAAATTCTTATTGAAAGCCCCTCTTTCTGTGAAGGCTGCACGGTTGTCAATATTGTGATTCTCGTAATATTATTTGTGAATAATTAATTATTGATTCATATGATGAGGAAAATATTGATTTTATGTGGATATAGATGGAGAAAATTTTAATGTGACAATTGTTGAAAATTGAAATTTTATCTTTTTCGATAAGATAATTCATTTAAATGTATTATTATATTTTAATAATATAATAATGGTGATATTTTTACAACGAATGTGGGATATATGAGTATCTGAGGAGGAAGAGTATTTTTGTTGCAATAAATGTTTAAAACATGTTAAACATGTCGGTGGACCCCATTTATTGGACCGAAATTTGATTATAGCACATAAAATCGCTTGGTTTGTGGATTTGGGTCAATTTTGTTTGGAATTTGGAAAAACTTTCTTCTGAAAAGTTGTAGAGAATTGAATTTCCTATAAAAATTTGCGAGATTCGAATTTTCTGATAAAAGGGCTATTTATTATGAATTATTGAAGTTCTGAAGCTCTAAAATAATTAATTTTTGGAAGTTTAAAATATTTTTAATTACAAAAACGTTTTTTACATTGTTGGGACTCATTTAACATGTGTTAAGATTACGATTTCGGATGCTAAGTGTGCGTAGAAATTTGTAATATATATAATATTATTATATTAAATTTTACGCTTTGGTGTTCTAAGCAATTTCTATAAATAGGGTGCTTAGGTTAGAATTGAAAATTACACGAAAACTAAAGTTTTCTCTCTCTATATTATCGGCGTATTCTTGTGAGTATTTTGAATATACTTTGAGTATTGCTATACTGGTGCAAGTTCAAGTCATAACCTATATCCTGTGTTTCAACTAGAATCTTGCCTTTTCGAGGTAAGGGGATATTATTATTTTTGTAATGATATTATTTCTTCAATATCATTATCTTTGAAATATTGATCTGAAGTTTTTATCAAATTTGGAACTTTTGGTGTCTGAATTCTTATTCACGTATTCGGCACTATTCACGAATCTGACACTATTCATCGAAAATAAAAATTTTCCTTTTAAATCTAAAATATCTATTGTGGATAGTAGCTTTGATTGTATCCATGTTTTGATCATTCTTGAATTTTACACCACTATGATTATTTTTGAGGTATTTTTGGACATGGATAAAACAAAGTACGAATCCTTAATCCTTAATCCTTGTCATTTTGTTTCATTGGATTCGTTTCTTTAAAAATATTTTTCATCATCTTGATCTTAAATGATGATATTATGGAATATCTTTGGCTTTATAGTGCAAAGATGAATGATTTCTGAAGAATATCTTTGGCCCGTAGTGCAAAGATGAACAGGTGTTTAGATGAACATGACCAACTGATGAATATCTTTGGCCTGTAGTGCAAAGATGAATATTTGATTCCAGATATATATTGATTGATGTTACAGGGATAAAAGATAGACAATGAACTTTTAAATTCATACATAGAAGATAGTAGTTTGCATTCTCTACTTAACTCTTCTAATGAATTATTATTTCCGCTGCGAATATTGATTTAAAATTTGTTGTCTATTGTATTCTATTAGATTTTTCCTGTTGAAGACTAACGATAATTTGTTGTATATTATCTTAGTCATAATATTCTTTCTTTGGGCTAGTTGAGCTCACCCTTTCCCTTTTTGTTCCATTTTTCTTCTCGGGAGGCGAGAATATAAGCGAGTGCGAGTCGGGTATGGAATGAAAGTTCTAGAGAGAGTTGTTTAGTAGTCCTCACCATTTTTGTAAAATAATGTATCAATAAATGTGATGAGGATTTATTTGAGTATAGATATTGTCTAGAAGATAATATTTGTATTGAAACTCACAGTTTTACTGTTGTAATAATAAAGTTGTAGTTGTTTCTGTACCATGTATTGACAAATCAGAATGGGTGATGTATACTTATTTTGGGGGCGTCACATGACTAGTGAATGCAAACGCGATCGAAGAAGCCAGATTTATTGCCTCACGAGGACAACATCGAAAAAAAATTTCAGCGGTTGCGTAAGTGGGTTAAAGAAACCAAAGCGGCACTTGATAAGAAAGATACTATGGCTGAAGAAGAGCAAAAAGCACTGCGGGATTATGCTACGCCGCGGGTTACTGAAATTTAGTCGAGTATTACGAGGCCTGCCATTACTGCTACAAGTTTTGAGATAAAACCGGGACAATCTGATGATTCAAAATTCATATGGGTTTGGAGGGTTCTTGAATGATGATCCAACAATCACATAGTCGACTTTATAGAAATCGCTATACTTTCAAGTACAATAATGTGTCGAGGATGCAATAAGGCTAAGGTCATGTTTCATTTACTCTCAAAGATAAGGCTAAGAGTTGGCTCCATTCACTACCACCAGGCTCGATTACTACATGGAACGTCTTAGCCCAAAAATTTCTTACAAAGTTTTTCCTTTGCAAAAAAAAACAAAGTTGCTTGAGCGATATCTTCTCTTTCATTCAGCACGATTCAGAATCACTATATGAAGCTTGGGAGAGATTCAAAGACTCATTACGAAAATGTCCACACCATGGGATTCCTAAATGGCTTCAGGTGCAAACTTTTTATAATGGTTTATTTAAGCGGTGAGATCGAGAATAGATCTTTGCAATGGAGGAGCTATTATGGCCAAGAATTGTGATGAGGGGTATCATTGCTTGAAACCATGGCGACTAATAATTATCGATGTGCAATGAAGAAGAATGGCTCGACCCGAGGACAGTCGGGGTGTATGAAGTGGATGCGATGACAGCATTGTCAGCTCAAGTGACAGCTCAGATTTTTGCTCTTACAAAGAAGATAGATGCACTTAGGGTACAACCAGTTCAGAAAATGGAAACGATCTGTGAAATATGTGCGGGTAGCCACTCAAGTGATCAATGTGCAATAAATCCTGAGTCAGTCCAGTTTGTTTCCAGTTATAACAGGCAGCAGGGAAGTTATCCAAACAACTACAATCCAGGAGTGAGAAACCACCCGAATTTTTCTTGGAGTAATAATCAGTCACATGCTCAAGCACAAGCTCCAAGGCAATCATATCCACCTAGATTTCAGCCACATCAACAGTCTCAATAACACCCACAACATCAACAACCTGATAAGCTATCACAAATGGAAGAATTGTTGGCAAGATTGGCAACTCAGTTTGAAGCCACAACGAAGAACCAATCAGCTGCAATAAAGAACCTTGAGAACCAAATTGGGCAGATAGCTAGTGCTTTGAATACTAGAACTCCAGGTTCTTTACCTAGTAATCTGGAGAAAAATCCAAGGAATGATGGAAATGAGCAATGTAAGGCGGTTACACTCAGAAGTGGGAAGGAGTTGACTACAGATCTAGACGGACAAAAGAAAATAATTTCTGCTGAGGATGGTGAACAAGAGAGTGGAAATTCAGAAAGTAAATCTGGGGAAAAAGTTATGAAAAAACAACAAGAAGATAAGCAAACAGTAGTCGTACCACCTGTGCCGTTTCCTCAAAGATTGCAAAAGCAGAAATTAGATAGACAGTTTTTGAAATTTTTAGAAGTGTTCAAAAAGTTGCAAATCAACATTCCATTCGCATATGCTTTAGAACAAATGCCTAGCTATGCGAAATTCATGAAAGATATTTTAGCAAGAAAGAGGAAGCTAGGGGAGTTCAAAACTGTAGCATTGACAGAAGAATGTAGCGCAATTCTGCAAAGAAAGTTACCATCGAAGTTGAAGGATCCGGGTAGCTTCACCATACCATGCACGATTGGACCCCAGTTCTTTAACAGATGTTTGTGTGAATTGGGTGCGAGTATTAACTTGATGCCTCCTTTGATCTACACTCAGTTGGGACTACCAGCACCAAAGCCAACAAATATATCTTTACAAATCGTAGATAGATCAGTGACATACCCTAGGGGCATTGTGGAAGACATATTAGTGAAGGTGGACAAATTCATATTTCTAGCGGACTTCATTGTGTTGGACTATAAAGAGGATAAAGACATACCCATTATCCTTGGAAGACCATTTTTAGCCACTGGAAGGACATTAATTGATGTACAAAAGGGAGAGTTAACAATGAGAGTCCAAGATGAAGAAATAACTTTTAATGTTTTCAAGGCTATTAAATTTTTGAAGGGAGAGGAAGAGTGCTTTAGAGTTGATCTGATTGAAGAAGCAACTGGAGAGGTATTTAGTGAATCTGTGAATGAAGACCCTCTTGAAACTGCATTGGTTAGTGAAAATTTATTTGATGATTCAACTGTGCTAGAATGGGTTCAAATGTTAGATTCAGCTCCGAAGTTCACTCGATATTTGCAAAAATTTGAACCTCTAGATTATTGGGGAAAGCCAGATGAAAAGGTGAAATCATCCTTAGAAGAACCGCCTACCTTGGAACTTAAGCCATTGCCTAACCATCTACGGTATGCCTACCTTGGTTCTTCTTCCTCCATTCCAGTCACTATTTCTGCATCACTTGATAAGGTTCAAGAAGAAAAGCTACTAAGGGTACTTCGGTAATACAAGACTGCTCTTGGGTGGACTCTTGCAGATATCAAGGGGATAAGCCCATCAATTTGTATGCATAAGATTTAGTTGGAAGATGAAGCGAAATCGACTATTGAACAACAACGAAGACTCAATCCCATCATGAAGGAAGTTGTCAAAAAGGAAATCATTAAATGGTTGGATGCGGGAATTATCTACCCTATCTCAGATAGCTCATGGGTAAGTCCGGTTCAATTTGTACCAAAGAAAGGGGGAATGACAGTAGTTGCAAATGAGGATAATGAATTGATCCCGAATCGAACAGTTACGGGTTGGCGGGTGTGTATGGATTACAGAAAGTTGAATAAGGCCACTTGTAAGGACCATTTTCCTCTACCATTCATAGATCAGATGTTGGACAGGCTTGAAGGGCATGAGTATTATTGTCTCTTGGATGGATACTCAGGTTATAACTAGATTGCCATTGCACCCGAGGATCAGGAGAAGACAACATTCACATGCCCATATGGTACCTTTGCTTTTCGCAGAATGTCTTTTGGATTATGTAATGCGCCGGCGACATTTCAACGGTGTATAATGGATATTTTTTCCGATATGGTCGAACAAAATCTTGAGGTATTTATGGATGATTTTTCAATTTTTGGGGATTTGTTTGATTATTGTTTGGAAAATCTCACTCTCGTGCTTAAACGGTGTATGGAAACGAATTTGGTTTTAAACTAGGAGAAATGTCATTTTCTGGTGCACGAGGGAATAATCTTGGGTCATCGAGTGTCATCAAAAGGTATTGAGGTTGATAGAGCTAAGATCGAAACCATTGAGAGCCTGCCACCACCTATTTCCGTAAAGGGTATTCGAAGTTTTTTGGGACACGCTGGTTTCTATAGACGATTTATAAAAGACTTCTCTAAAATCACGAAACCACTTTGTAATCTTTTGGAGAAGGATGTCCCATTCAACTTTGATCAAGCATGTCTGGAAGCTTTTGATGTGTTAAAGAAGAAACTAGTTACCGCACCTGTAATCATAGCGCCAGATTGGAGTATCCCGTTCGAATTAATGTGTGATGATAGCGACTTTGCGATTGGCGCAATTCTTTGCCAACGAAAGGATAAAATTTTTCACGCTATATACTATGCTAGTAAGACATTAACGGATGCCCAACTGAATTATACCACTACCGAGAAGGATCTATTAGCAGTTGTTTATGCATTTGATAAATTTCGCTCATATTTGATTGGGACAAAGGTGATCGTGTTTACAGATCATTCGGCAATTAAGTACTTAATAGCAAAGAAAGACGCGAAGTCGAGATTAATTAGATGGGTATTATTGCTACAAGAGTTTGACTTGGAGATGCGGGACCGAAAAGGAACATAAAATCATGTTGCTGATCATTTATCACGATTAGAGAATTCAGAACTAAAAAAAATGACACAACAGTGATCAATGAATATTTTCTAGATGAACAACTGTTTGCGGTAAGGATGGATACACCATGGTATACAGATTATGTAAATTTCTTTGTGAGTAAGGTGTTTCCGCCAGATTTGACAAGTTAGCAGAAGAAGAAATTTCTCCATGATGTGAAACAGTATTTATGGGATGAGCCATTTTTATTTAAACAGTGTGGCGATCAAGTAATAAGAAGGTGCATTCCAGAAGTTGAAATGGAGAATATTCTATACCAATGTCATGCATCTGACTATGGTGGACATTTTGGGGGAGAAAGAACGGCAGCTAAAGTGCTTCAATGTGGATTTTTCTGGCCAACACTCTTTAAGGATGCCCGTGTGTTTTCATTGAAATGTGACAGATGCCAAAGAGTTGGTAATATATCAAAGCGACACGAGATGCCACTTAATATGATCCTAGAAGTCGAATTGTTTGATGTTTGGGGCATCGACTTAATGCAGGGCAAACAATGCTATTATACAATTCAAGGCTTAAACTGTTTCTAGGAAAGTTGAAATCCCGTTGGTCAGGGCCATTTATCATTACAAAAGTTTATCCTCACGGAGCTGTGGAGGTGGAAGACCCGGATGCCAAACGTAACTTCAAAGTCAACGGTCAAAGATTGAAGCACTACTATGGGGGTTGTGTTGATCGTGAAAAGACATCGGTCGACCTTCTTTGATTAGAAACGAGAGAAGAAAGTCAAATTTGAAGACTATAAACCAAGCGCTAACTGGGAGGCAACTCAAGAACTTTTATTGTTATTTTTTATTTTTACTTTTATTGTTATTTTTTATTTTATTTACTTTACTGTTAGTTTATTTAGTGGTTAAACTTTTATAGTTTAGGATTTGTTACACCCCTGACATTCTCTAACATGATATTCAATTGATTGCAGGATAGGAAACAAGATTTCTTATTTGGCAGGTTTGACTAATGGCCACTACGACTACCCAGCCCTGGAAGCCAAGCATTTCTGAGCTTAATAGATGAATGTCCATTTGTCAAAATCTCAAATTTCTAATCATTTCCTTCATTTTTAGTGTTATTGAATTGCTTAATGGTGTAGGGTATCTTATTTTTGTTTTTCATTCTTAGTATGTTAGTTTAGTTAATTATGTAGTTTATCTTAGTTTAGGGTTGTTAAAATAAGCCTTAATCTCCTTGCAAACAAAAACTAACAATTGAAGTTGTGCGGAGTTGGGAAAAAAAATTTCAAGACATGCCCAGCGCTTTGCGCTAAGCCAAAGACAATCCAAGCGCTGGCGCTAATTGCGATGGGCGAGATAAGGTCTGGCGCTGGCGCCCCAAGTCAAGCCAAATCAAGCGCCTAGGCGCCTAAAGTCAGTAGCCATAATGCGCCCCAAGCGCCTAAGCGCTCCTACATAGGCCAAACCAAGCACCTAGGCGCTCCAAGCTTGCAACGCATACTGCTTTCAACCGCCTAGGCGGTCAGGACAATCTGATCCCAAAGCGCTGGCGCTCTTGCTTGCACTACTAGAAAAAAAAAACCTAATCAGGCATAATCAATCACACACCCAATTCAAACTCTCTTGTGCTCTCCCACTCCAACTCGAAACCACTCAATTAGCATCACTCCTCTAATCTAGCCACGATAATCAACTTCTTCTTGTATAAGCATAACCAAACACTCAATCTCCTACCCAAACTAAGGCAATCAATCTCCATCTTGTCATCCTTCCTCACCAATTCGGTCACCAACCTACAATTCAACTCCATCTATCCGAAGTCAGTGTTCAACGCTCAAATTGCTCCTACAACTTTGATTGGAACATCATATTTGGCTATAACCAAGTAAGTGTTCAAGATTTTATTGCAAAATTGTGTGGATTTGCTTGGATAGTAGCTAAGTCAGTAATTTGAAGATAGTTTCTTTCATTGTGTTGGCTCAAGTGGGTTTGGGTACTCGTAAATTGTTGCTTGTATTGCATTGGAAGGATAGTGTGTAAGACCCCGAAATTTTTAAATAAAAAGGAATTTCCTTTATTTATTATTTTGAAATAGTAAGGGTTGATTTGATTAATGTGGATAGTTAAGGGTTAAATACGCAAATATTTCAAAATAAGCAAGTGGTTATAAAATATTCATTATCGCTTGAATATTCGTTTGGTCGTGGAATATTCGTCTTCGTCTTTGGGAATATTAAATGCGACAAGCCAGCCCGTGTGTGGGCCCCATAACTGAGCGATTGGATGAAGAAAAGCACAAAATAAGTTGTTTTTAAATAACTTGGCGTGGTTATTCAAGATTATCTTTGTTGGAATACCCGTGGTTAAAACACACTAATACGCGTTGTTGAACAAGAGCACACGGTATTGCACCAATTATTGATTCTTACGTGAAGGCACTACTCAATAATGGTTACGATAATTACCGCTTCGATTATTTTATTGAGTTAATAATTGTTTGCGTTGATATTTTATATTAACATTGTTTCAATAATTGTCATTACACAAAGATCTTTCATTATCGAAGCAATAATTCATATTATCTCGAATAATATTATTAGATAACATTGTTGGCAATGTCTAGAAAGTTCGCCTAAGGAGAGGTTTGGTCACCTAATCATGGCCATGAAGAAGAAATTCTTATTGGAAAGCCCCTCTTTCTGGGAACCGCACGGTTGTCATCATTGTGATTACGTAATATTATTTGTGAATAATTAATTATTGATTCATATGATGAGGAAAATATTGATTTTATGTGGATATAGATGGAGAAAATTTTAAAATGACAATTGTTGAAAATTGAAATTTTATCTTTCTCTGATAAAATAATTCATTTAAATATATTATTTTAATAATATATTAACGGTGATATTTTTACAATGAATGTGGGATATATGAGTATATGAGGAAGAAGAGTATTTTTGTTGCATTAAATGATTAACACATGTTTTGTGTGTCGGTGGACCCCATTTCTTGACTGAAATTTGATTATAGCACAATAAAATCGCTTGCTTTGTGGATTTCGATCAATTTCTATTTGGAATTTGGAAAAATTTTCTTCCTAAAAAGTTGTAGAGAATTGAATTTCCTATAAAAACTCACGAGATTCAATTTTTGATGAAAGGGCTATTTATTATGAATTATTGAAGTTCAAGTTCAAATAATTTATTTTTTGAAAGTTTTAATTATTTATTTTATGAAAACATTTTTTCTTACTTTTTTCTAGAAGGTGGCATGTGGGAAATGCTAGGATCTGAATTCTAAGGTTGGCGTATGAATTTATAATATATATATATATATATATATATATATATTAATTTATTAAATTTTCGCTTTGGTGTTACAAGCAATTTCCTATAAATAGGGTGCTTAGGTTAGAATTGAAAATCACACCGAAAATCAAGTTTTCTCTATATTATCGAGCGTATTCTTGTGAGTATTTTGAGTATACTTTGAGTATTGCTATACTCTGATTGCAAGTTCAAGTCATAGCCTATATCCTGTTTTTTAATTAAGATCTTAATCTTTCGAGGTAAGGGATATTATTTTTTTTCAGTAATGATATTATTTCTTCAATATCATTATCTTTGAAATGTTGATCTGAAGTTTTATCAAATTTGGAACTTTTTCATGTCGGGGTTACTATTCACGAGTTATTATTCATGAGTTACTATTCACGAGTTACTATATTCAGCGAGTTCTTATTCACGAGTTACTATTCACGAGTACTATTCATGAAGCGTGAAGATGTTTTTTGTGAATTTCTATCTTTTGGTGTTTGAGTTACTATTCACGATATCGGCACTATTCACGATATCTGACCACTATTCACGATACTTGTCTTATTCAATCAAAAAATAAAATTTCTTCTTTTCGTCCAAAATATCTATTCTAGATACTAGCTTTGATTGTATCCATGTTTTGATCATTCTTGAATTTTACACCACTATGATTATTTTTGAGGTATTGTTGGCGTGGGTAAAACCAAGTACGAATCCTTAATCCTTAATCCTTGTCATTTTGTTTCATTGGATTCGTTTCTTTAAAATAATTTTCATCATCCTCGGTCTTAAATGATGATATTATTGAATATCTTTGGCCTTTAGTAGTGCAAAGATGAATGATTTCTGAAGAATATCTTTGGCTTTAGAAGTGCAAAGATGAGCAGTGTTTAAATGAACATGACCGATCGATGAATATCTTTGGCCTTTAGTGCAAAGATGAACAGTGTTGAGATGAACATGACCGATTGATGAATATCTTTGGCTGTAGTGCAAAGATGAATATTTGATTCGTATGTATATTGATTGATGTTACGAGGATAAAATATTGATGATGGATTTGTTAAATTCATAGATTATAGTAGATTTCATTCTCTCGTAACTCTTCTATGAATTATTATTTCACTATGAATATTGATCGAAACTTGTTGTCTATTGTATTCTATCGATTTTTCCTGTTGAAGACTAACGATAATTTGTTGTATATT
This sequence comes from Panax quinquefolius, assembly GCA_020205615.1. Taxonomy (NCBI): domain Eukaryota; kingdom Viridiplantae; phylum Streptophyta; class Magnoliopsida; order Apiales; family Araliaceae; genus Panax; species Panax quinquefolius. The sequence goes on along the minus strand of CM035157.1, from coordinate 107,555,466 downwards.
ATCTTAGTCATAATATTCTTTATGGGCTAGTTGAGCTCACCCTTTTCCTTGTTGTTCCATTTTTCTTCTCGGGAGGCGAGAATGTAAAGCGAGTACTAGTCGGGGTATGGAATGAAGGTTCTAGAGAGAGTTGTTTAGTAGTCCTCACCATTTTTGTAAAATAATGAATCAATAATTATGATGGGGATTTATTTGCATGTGGATATTGTCTAGAAGACAATATTATATTTAAACTCATAATATATATTATGCGTATTTCACACGACATTTATATTATTGAAGTTGTAGTTTGCTTTTTATGTACCATGTATTTGGCGACTCGAGAATGGGTGTTGTGTATACCTATTTTGGGGCGTCCACAGTTAATATCGAGCTTAGGGATATGATCTCCGGCGGAGATCGGGGAATAGAACTAGGAGGGAGAGACGAGTAAATCCTTCGCTAGTGTGTCCTACCTAAGCTTATTTGTTGGTTGGTCATATTATAGGGGTATTATGTGATTTGTTAATTTATTTAATTAACCCTTGTTTTATGATAGTTTTTTTTAACGGTCACGAGAATGTTAACAATGGAGTGAATGAGACCGTGGAGACACCTCTAATCGCCAACCGGATAATGTGATGTCGAAGTAAGAAGGAATTAGAGATATCCATGTGGTGAGTGAAGAATTGATAGTTGCACTTTTTAGATAATCGCAGAGGTAACAAAAGGAGAGAGTGAGGAAGAAGAGGAAGAAGAGGTACCAAGAGAGTTTATTAGAGGTATTTTATGATCGAAATATAGAATTGCAAAATCGTATTCATGAGTTAGAAGAAGCGAAAGCAAAGAATTGCGAGCGCAATGTGGAGCAAAAGGATGCAACGATTCAAGCTTGTGTTACCCGATACGTGATGCTTGAATGAAGCACTCTTTGGCGAGTATAAGATGATAAAGCCGAATCTGAAATGAAAGAAGAAATAACCGAACGAGTGAGAATGAGTGATGCATGGGTAAAAAGTCGCACGACGTTGATATTATGGAAAGAGATGTCCAATCTAAAAGAGAAGATTTAACGATGACGGAAGACGTCGGCGTGAACATCAAAGACCATCAACAAATTCTAGGGAAGAGAACGATCGCCAGCGGTTAGATGCTACAGATGTGGAGAGGAGGGACATATAAGGTCAAACTGTTCAAAGCCTTCCAAGGTATGCTATAATTGTGGAAAAGAAGGACATATCGCCGAGATTATGCGATATCGAAACCAGATCCAGCGTGAATGGTGACTCAAAAGGATGTCCCGAAAAGTCAAAGTCAACGGTTCTTGGAAGAGCGTTTGTCGTGGCCGGTCAAAAATACGAGGAACCCGAACGGTTAGCACGGGTTAGTTAATTATAAATTCTTACGAAGTATATCGGTTTCTACCCATTCTTTTATCTCTCTTGCTTACGCGCTCAACGTTTGAACTTGACTACTGAATAAATTAGACTTTGACCTATTTATGGAGAATCCGTTAGAGAAACTTTCATTACATCTCGTTGTTTAGAAATCTTGTTTGATTCAAGTTGGCACCATTACCTTACCGTTGACCTTATCTCTTTAAAGATACTTGCTTTTGATGTGATTTTAGGGATTGATTGGTTAACTACTCATCATGCCAAAATTGATTGTTTTCGTAAGGTTGTTAGTTTTCATATTCCTAAGCAACTTTGTTATTCAATTCAAGCAATCAAACCATTGTAGTCAAACATTTTCATATCAAGCCATGAAGTCATTCGCTTATTACGGATGTCAAATTTTCTTAGTCCATGTTATGGATTTGAATAAAGACACGTCGATTTGAATAATATTCCTGTTGTTATTGATTTTTCCGACGTATTTCACGAGAATTTCTTGGCTTACTCCCAAAGCCCGATATTAAATTTTGTATCGACTTTGAACCCGTGACAAAACTCATTTCTAAAATCTCATATCGAATGGCTCCTATTGAACTTCAGGAGTTAAAAATTCAACTATAGAATTTGGTACCTGAGCCTTTATCTTGTGACTTCCTTTCTGGAATTCACCTAAGCCAGACTCTCTGTAGGGGACATCATATTCGTGCGATAGTAAACTGATAGGTGTCATTGTGACGTGCTATCCAAGATTGGGATATGAGTCATGCGATTGAGAGCAACCTAAGTCGATGAATCGAAATACGTAGCTTTCTAGGCTTAGTTGGTTATTATCGGAGATTCGTTGAAGGATATTCTCGAATCGCTATTCCATTAACGCAGCTGACTCGTAGAGATACAAAATTCGAATGGAGCAAGGAATGCGGGAAGAGCTTTGAGGAACTCAAGAGGAGACTCATTTCAGCACATGTTCTGATCATGCCATCCTGGAAAAGCGAACGTGGTAGCTGACGCGTTGAGTAGAAGATCATATGCGGGAACAAGTGCGATGATGTCAAGTATACGCATAGAGCTAACTTTAATAGAAAAAGTTAAGGTTGCTCAAGCCATCGACCCAGAGTTGATGCGTATGAAGAAGAAAGTACAAGAAGGAGCTATTCCGGAAGCGAGAATTGATGAAGAAGGAATACTTCGAGTCCACTCTAGACTTTGTGTTCCTAACGACTCTGATTTGAAGTACAAGATTATGATGGAGGCACACAATCGCCATTTGCAATCCATCACTCGAAGTACTAAAATGTATCGTGATCTTCACATACATTTTGGTGGAACAATATGAAGAGAGAGATTGCAAAGTTTATCTCAATGTGTTTAACTTGCCAACGTGTAAAGGCAGAGCATCTTGTACCTAAGGGTCCGTTGCAACCACTTGAGATTTTGAAATGGATGTGGGAACACATTACCCTGAATTTCATTACTAATCTTCCCAAGGTTTCTCAAGGCATAGATGCGATTTGGGTTATTGTTGATAGATTAACCAAGTCTACTCATTTCTTGCCGATACGAGAGACTTATTCCCTTGAACGTCTTTCTCGTATATACGTGAATGAGATTGTGAGATTGCATGGCATGCCAGTATCCATAGTTTTAGATCGTGACCCAAGATTCACTTCATGATTTTGGGTTAGAAAGCTAGACGGCACGAATTTACGATTGATTTGGCATACCATCCTCAAATGGATGGGCAATCGAAAAGGACTACTCAAACTCTTGAAGATATATTAAAACTCGTGTCCTAGATTTCAAAGGAAGTTGGGATAAGTACTTGCCATTGGTGGAATTCTCATACAACAATAGTTATTAAACAAATATAGGCATGGTTCCATTCAAGCATTATATGGACGAAAATGTCGTTCTCCAATATGTTGGGATGAGGTGGGTGAAGCAACATTGTTGGGACCCGAAAGTTAGTATGCGATATGACTACCGAAAAGATCCAAATGATTCGACAACGATATACAACCAGCACAAGATCGACAAAAGAGTTATGCGGATCTTCATCGAAAGGACGTGGAATTTAATGTAGGGGATCATGTATTGTTGCGAGTTGCTCCATGGAAGGGAGTTACAAGATTTGGGAAGAGAGAAAGCTCAATCCACGATTTATCGGTCCATTTCAAATTCTTGACCGAGTAGGAAATGTAGCCTATAGACTTGCGTTACCTCCGAGTATGTCTCTCTCGTGTTCATAATGTGTTTCACATATCTCATACTTAAAAAATATGTGAAAGACCCGAACCACGTTATAGAGTTAGAACCGGACGAGATAGCCAAAGACTTAACGTATGAGGAGGTACTGTCAAGATTTTGGATAGGAAGGAGCATGTCCCTACGCCAAGAAAGGTCATACCACAAGTTAAAGTTTTGTGGAGGAATCATGCTATAGAGGAAATGACACGGGAGTTGGAAACGAAATGAAAGCGAGGTATCCTCACCTTTTCAAAACACAGTATCGTCGTCAATTTCGAGGATGAAATTTCATAAGGAGGGAGGTTGTAAGACCAAAAATTTTTAAATAAAAAGGAATTTCCTTTATTTATTATTTTGAAATAATAAGGGTTGATTTGATTAATGTGGATAGTTAAGGGTTAAATACGCAAATATTTCAAAATAAGCAAGTGGTTATAAAATATTCATTATCGTTGGGAATATTAGTTTGGTCGTGGAATATTCAGACTGCTTCGGGGAATATTAAATGCGACAGCATGACCATGTGTGGGCCCCATAACTTGAAGCGATTGGATGAAGAAAACGTCAAAAATAAGTTGTTTTTAAATAATACAGGCGTGGTTATTCACTGATTATCTTGTTGGAATACCCGGTGGTTAAAAACACACTAATACGCTGCGTTGTTGAACAAGTGGCACACCAGTATTGCACCAATTATTGATTCTTACGTAAGAAGGCACTACTCAATAATGGTTACGATAATTATTTATTCAATATTTTATTGAGTTAATAATTGTCTGCGTTGATATTTTATATTCTTGTTGTTTCAATAATTGTCATTACACAAAGATCTTTCATTATCGAAGCAATAATTCATATTATCCTCAATAATATTATTAGATAACATTGTTGGCAATGTCTAGAAAGTTCTGTCTAAGGAGAGGTTTGGTCACCTAATTGCGGCGCCAAGAAGAAGAAATTCTTATTGAAAGCCCCTCTTTCCTGGAACTATGCGTTTGTCAATATTGTGATTCTGTAATATTATTTGTGAATAATTAATTATTGATTCATATGATGAGGAAAATATTGATTTTATGTGGATATAGATGGAGAAAAATTTTAAAATGACAATTGTTGAAAATTGAACTTTTATCTTTTTCTGATAAAATAATTCATTTAAATATATTATTTTAATAATATATTAACGGTGATATTTTTACAATGAATGTGGGATATATGAGTATATGAGGAGGAAGAGTATTTTTGTTGCATTAAATGATTAACACATGTTTTGTGTGTCGGTGGACCCCGTTTCTTGACTGAAATTTGATTATAGCCTGTAAAATCGCCCGTTTGTGGATTTCGATCAATTTCTATTTGGAATTTGGAAAAATTTTCTTCTGTAAAGTTGTAGAGAATTGAATTTCCTATAAAAACTCGCGAGATTCGAATTTTCTGATGAAAGGGCTATTTATTATGAATTATTGAAGTTCTGAAGCTCCGAAATAATTGATTTTTTGAAAGTTTTAATTATTTATTTTATGAAAAACGTTTTTTTCTTACTTTTCTAGAAGGTGGCATGTGGGAAATGCTAGGATCTGAATTCTAAGGTTGGCGTATGAATTTGATATATATATATATATATATATATATATTAATTTATTAAATTTTCTGCTTTGGTGTTCTAAGCAATTTCCTATAAATAGGGTGCTTAGGTTAGAATTGAAAATCACACCAGAAACTGAAGTTTTCTCTCTCTATATTATCGAGCGTATTCTTGTGAGTATTTTGAGTATACTTTGAGTATTGTTTGTCTGGTGCAAGTTCAAGTCATAGCTTTATATCCTGTGTTTGACTTGTAAGTACTAATCTTTCGAGGTAAGGGATATTATTTTTTTCGTAATGATATTATTTCTTCAATATCCATTATATTGAAATGTTGATCTGAAGTTTTTATCAAATTTGGAACTTTTTCATGTCGGGGTTACTATTCACGAGTTACTATTCATGAGTTACTATTCACGAGTTACTATTCATGAGTTACTATTCACGAGTTACTATTCATGAGTTACTATTCACGAGTTACTATTCACGAGTACTATTCATGAAGCGTGAAGATGTTTTTTGTGGAATTTCTATCTTTTGGTGTCGGAGTTTCTATTCACGTATACGGCACTATTCACGTATACGGTACTATTCACCGAAAAATAAAATTTCTTCTTTTCGTCCAAAATATCTATTCTAGATACTAGCTTTGATTGTATCCATGTTTTGATCATTCTTGAATTTTACACCACTATGATTATTTTTGAGGTATTGTTGGACGTGGGTAAAACCAAGTACGAATCCTTAATCCTTAATCCTTGTCATTTTGTTTCACTGGATTCGTTTCTTTAAAAATAATTTTCATCATCCTCAGTCTTAAATGATGATATTATTGAATATCTTTGGCACCAGAAGTGCAAAGATGAATGATTTCAAGAATATCTTTGGCTCAGAGTGCAAAAGATGAGCAGTGTTTAAATGAACATGATAGATCGATGAATATCTTTGGCCTTTAGTGCAAAGATGAACAGTGTTTAGATGAACATGGCCGATTGATGAATATCTTTGGCACAGAGTGCAAAGATGAATATTTGATTCGGATGTATATTGATTGATGTTACGAGGATAAAATATTGATGATGGATTTGTTAAATTCATAGATTATAGTAGATTTCATTCTCTACGTAACTCTTCTATGAATTATTATTTCATTGCGAATATTGATCTCGAAACTTGTTTGTCTATTGTATTCTATCGATTTTTTCCTGTTGAAGACTAACGATAATTTGTTGTATATTATCTTAGTCATAATATTCTTTACCGGGCTAGTTGAGCTCACCCTTTTCCTTGTTGTTCCATTTTTCTTCTCAGGAGGCGAGAATGTAGCGAGTACTAGTCGGGGTATGGAATGAAGGTTCTAGAGAGAGTTGTTTAGTAGTCCTCACCATTTTTGTAAAATAATGAATCAATAATTATGATGGGGATTTATTTGCATGTGGATATTGTCTAGAAGACAATATTATATTTAAACTCACAGTATATATTGTCGTATTTCACACGACATTTATATTATTGAAGTTGTAGTTTGCTTTTTGTACCATGTATTTGGCGACTCAGAATGGGTGTTGTGTATACCTATTTTGGGGGCGTCACAATTGATATCGAGCTTAGGATATGATCTCTGGCGGAGATCGGGAATAGAACTAGGAGGGGAGAGAGAGTAAATCCTTCGCTAGTGTGTCCTACCTAAGCTTATTTGTTGGTTGAATCATATTATAGGGGTATTATGTGATTTGTTAATTTATTTAATTAACCCTTGTTTTATGATAGTTTTTTTAGAATGGGTCACGAGAATGTTAACAATGGAGTGAATGAGACCGTGGAGACACCTCTAATCGCCAACCGTGATAATGTGATGTCGGTGAAGAAGGAATTAGAGATATCCATGTGGTGAGTGAAGAATTGATAGTTGCACCCTAGATAATCGCAGAGGTAACAGCTGAGAGTGAGGAAGAAGAGGAAGAAGAGGTACCTGAAGAGAGTTTATTAGAGGTATTTTATGATCGAAATATAGAATTGCAAAATCGTATTCATGAGTTAGAAGAAGCGGGCTAAAGAATTGCGAGCGATCGTGGGAGCAAAAGGATGCAACGATTCAAGCTTGTGTTACCCGATCGTGATGCTTGAATGTAAGCACTCTTTGGCGAGTATAAGATGATAAAATTTGGAATCTGAAATGAAAGAAGAAATAAGCCGAACGAGTGAGAATGAGTGATGCATGGGTAAAAGTCGCATCGACGCGTTGATATTATGGAAAGAGATGTCCAATCTAAAAGAGAAGATTTAACGATGACGGGAAGATCGTTTCAAGTGAAGAACATCAAGACCATCAACAAATTCTAGGGAAGAGAACGATCGCCGGTTAGATGCTACGAGATGTGGAGAGGAGGGACATATAAGGTCAAACTGTTCAAAGCCTTCCAAGGTATGCTATAATTGTGGAAAAGAAGGACATATCGCTCGAGATTGTACGATATCGAAACCCAGTCCAGCGTGAATGGTGACTCAAAAGGATGTCCCGGAAAAGTCAAAGTCAACGGTTCTTGGAAGAGCGTTTGTCGTGACCGGTCAAAAATACGAGGAACCCGAACGAAGTTAGCACGGGTTAGTTAATTATAAATTCTTGCGAAGTATATCGGTTCTACCCATTCTTTTATCTCTCTTGCTTGCGCTCAACGTTTGAACTTGACTACGAATAAATTAGACTTTGACCTATTTATGGAGAATCCGTTAGGAGAAACTTTCATTACATCTGTTGTTTAGAAATCTTGTTTGATTCAAGTTGGCACCATTACCTTACCTGTTGACCTTATCTCTTTAAAGATACTTGCTTTTGATGTGATTTTAGGGATTGATTGGTTAACTACTCATCATGCCAAAATTGATTGTTTTCGTAAGGTTGTTAGTTTTCATATTCCTAAGCAACCTGTTATTCGAATTCAAGCAATCAAACCATTGTAGTCAAACATTTTCATATCAAGCCATGAAGTCATTCGTTTATTACGGATGTCAAATTTTCTTAGTCCATGTTATGGATTTGAATAAAGACACGCGTCGATTTGAATAATATTCTGTTGTTATTGATTTTTCCTCGGCGTATTTCTGAAGAATTTCTTGGCTTACTCCCAAAGCGATATTAAATTTTGTATCGACTTTGAACCCAGACAAAACTCATTTCTAAAATCTCATATCGAATGGCTCTATTGAACTTCGTGAGTTAAAAATTCAACTATAAATTTGGTACTGAGCCTTTATCTTGTGACTTCCTTTACGGAATTCACCTAAGCGAGACTCTCTGTAGGGACACATCATATTCGTATGATAGTAAATCGATAGGTGTCATTGTGACGTCTATCCAAGATTGGGATATGAGTCACAGTTGAGAGCAACCTAAGTCGATGAATCGAAATCGTAGCTTTCTAGGCTTAGTTGGTTATTATCGAGATTCGTTGAAGGATATTCTCGAATCGCTATTCCATTAACGCAATGACTTCGTAGAGATACAAAATTCGAATGGAGCAAGGAATGCGGGAAGAGCTTTGAGGAACTCAAGAGGAGACTCATTTCAAAGACATGTTACGATCATGCCATCCTGAAAAGCGAACGTGGTAGTGCGTTGAGTAGAAGATCATATCTGGGAACAAGTGCGATGATGTCAAGTATACGCATAGAGCTAACTTTAATAGAAAAAGTTAAGGTTGCTCGAGCCATCGACCCGAGTTGATCGTATGATGAAGAAAAAGTACAAGAAGGAGCTATTAGGGCGAGAATTGATGAAGAAGGAATACTTGAGTCCACTCTAGACTTTGTGTTCCTAACGACTCGATTTGAAGTACAAGATTATGATGGAGGCACACAATACGCCATTTGCAATCCATCCTGGAAGTACTAAAATGTATCGTGATCTTCGACATACATTTTGGTGGAACAATATGAAGAGAGAGATTGCAAAGTTTATCTCAATGTGTTTAACTTGCCAACGTGTAAAGGCAGAGCATCTTGTACCTAAGGGTCCGTTGCAACCACTTGAGATTTTGAAATGGATGTGGGAACACATTACCCTGAATTTCATTACTAATCTTCCCAAGGTTTCTCAAGGCATAGATGCGATTTGGGTTATTGTTGATAGATTAACCAAGTCTACTCATTTCTTGCCGATACGAGAGACTTATTCCCTTGAACGTCTTTCTCGTATATACGTGAATGAGATTGTGAGATTGCATGGCATGCCAGTATCCATAGTTTTAGATCGTGACCCAAGATTCACTTCATGATTTTGGGTTAGAAAGCTATAGACGCAATTTATTGATTGGGTTTGGCATACCATCCTCAAATGGATGGGCAATCAGAAAGGACTACTCAAACTCTTGAAGATATATTAAAACTCTGTGTCCTAGATTTCAAAGGAAGTTGGGATAAGTACTTGCCATTGGTGGAATTCTCATACAACAATAGTTATTAAACAAATATAGGCATGGTTCCATTCGAAGCATTATATGGACGAAAATGTCGTTCTCCAATATGTTGGGATGAGGTGGGTGAAGCAACATTGTTGGGACCCGAAGTTAAGTACGTATGACTCACCGAAAAGATCCAAATGATTCGACAACGTGTACAAAACGGCACAAGATCGACAAAAAGAGTTATGCGGATCTTCATCGAAAGGACGTGGAATTTAATGTGTAGGGGATCATGTATTGTCATGAAGTTGCTCCATGGAAGGGAGTTACAAGATTTGGGAAGAGAGGAAAGCTCAATCCACGATTTATCGGTCCATTTCAAATTCTTGACCGAGTAGGAAATGTAGCCTATAGACTTGCGTTACCTCCGAGTATGTCTCGTGTTCATAATGTGTTTCATATATCTCATGCATTTCAGAAATATGTGAAAGACCCGAACCACGTTATAGAGTTAGAACCGGACGAGATAGCCAAAGACTTAACGTATGAGGAGGTACCTGTCAAGATTTTGGATAGGAAGGAGCATGTCCTACGCGCAAAGGTCATACCACAAGTTAAAGTTTTGTGGAGGAATCATGCTATATAGAGGAAATGACACGGGAGTTGGAAAGCGGAAATGAAAGCGAGGTATCCTCACCTTTTGAAACACTGTGTACGTCGTCAATTTCGAGGATGAAATTTCATAAGGAGGGAGGTTGTAAGACCCCAAATTTTTAAATAAAAGGAATTTCCTTTATTTATTATTTTGAAATAATAAGGGTTGATTTGATTAATGTGGATAGTTAAGGGTTAAATACGCAAATATTTCAAAATAAGCAAGTGGTTATAAAATATTCATTATCGTTGGGAATATTCGTTTGGTCGTGGAATATTAGAATCGCATCAGGGAATATTCGTACTGACGGCAATGTGACCATGTGTGGGCCCCATAACTTGAAAGCGATTGGATGAAGAAAACGTCAAAAATAAGTTGTTTTTAAATAACTAGGCGTGGTTATTCTGTATTATCATTGTTGGAATACCGGTGGTTAAAACACACTAATACGCGTTGTTGAACAAGAAGCACACCAGTATTGCACCAATTATTGATTCTTACGTAAGAAGGCACTACTCAATAATGGTTACGAATTTCTTTATTCGATATTTTATTGAGTTAATAATTGCTTTGCGTTGATATTTTATATTGCTGTTGTTTCAATAATTGTCATTACACAGTATCTTTCATTATCGAAGCAATAATTCATATTATCTGAATAATATTATTAGATAACATTGTTGGCAATGTCTAGAAAGTTCTGTCTAAGGAGAGGTTTGGTCACCTAATTGCGCTACCAAGAAGAAGAAATTCTTATTGAAAGCCCCTCTTCCTGGAACCTATGCGGTTGTCAATATTGTGATTCTCGTAATATTATTTGTGAATAATTAATTATTGATTCATATGATGAGGAAAATATTGATTTTATGTGGATATAGATGGAGAAAAATTTTAAAATGACAATTGTTGAAAATTGAACTTTTATCTTTTTCTGATAAAATAATTCATTTAAATATATTATTTTAATAATATATTAACGGTGATATTTTTACAATGAATGTGGGATATATGAGTATATGAGGAGGAAGAGTATTTTTGTTGCATTAAATGATTAACACATGTTTTGTGTGTTTGTGGACCCCGCTTTTGGTTCGAAATTTGATTATAGCTTTGAAAATCGCCTGCTTTGTGGATTTCGATCAATTTCTATTTGGAATTTGGAAAAATTTTCTTCTGTAAAGTTGTAGAGAATTGAATTTCCTATAAAAACTCATGAGATTCGAATTTTCTGATGAAAGGGCTATTTATTATGAATTATTGAAGTTCAAGCTCAAATAATTGATTTTTGAAAGTTTTAATTATTTATTTTATGAAAAACGTTTTTTCTTACTTTTCTAGAAGGTGGCATGTGGGAAATGCTAGGATCTGAATTCTAAGGTTGGCGTATGAATTTGATATATATATATATATATATATATATATTATTTATTAAATTTTCTGCTTTGTGTTCTTAAGCAATTTCCTATAAATAGGGTGCTTAGGTTAGAATTGAAAATCACACCGAAAATCAAGTTTTCTCTCTATATTATCGAATGCGTATTCTTGTGAGTATTTTGAGTATACTTTGAGTATTGCTATACGGTGTGAGTTCAAGTCATAGCCTTTATATCCGTTTTTTTAATTTAGAAGTACTAATCTTTCGAGGTAAGGGATATTATTTTTTCAGAATGATATTATTTCTTCAATATCATTATATTGAAATGTTGATCTGAAGTTTTATCAAATTTGGAACTTTTTCATGTCGGGTTACTATTCACGAAGTTACTTATTCATGAGTTACTATTCACGAAGTTACTATTCATGAGTTACTATTCACGAGTTACTATTCATGAGTTACTATTCACGAGTTACTATTCACGAGTACTATTCATGAAGCGTGAAGATGTTTTTTTGTGGAATTTCTATCTTTTGGTGTCGGAGTTTCTATTCACGATACTGGACTATTCACGATATCTGATCTTATTATTCAATTTAAAATAAAATTTCTTCTTTTAGTCAAAAATATCTATTCTAGATACTAGCTTTGATTGTATCCATGTTTTGATCATTCTTGAATTTTACACCACTATGATTATTTTTGAGGTATTGTTGGGCGTGGGTAAAACCAAGTACGAATCCTTAATCCTTAATCCTTGTCATTTTGTTTCAATTTGGATTCGCTTTCTTTAAAAATAATTTTCATCATCCTCGATCTTAAATGATGATATTATTGAATATCTTTGGCCTCAGAGAGTGCAAAGATGAATGATTTCTGAAGAATATCTTTGGCCACGTAAGTGCAAAAGATGAGCAGTGTTTAAATGAACATGACCGATCGATGAATATCTTTGGCCTTTAGTGCAAAGATGAACAGTGTTGAGATGAACACGACTGACCGATTGATGAATATCTTTGGCTCAGTAGTGCAAAGATGAATATTTGATTCCGATGTATATTGATTGATGTTACAGGGATAAAATATTGATGATGGACCGTTAAATTCATAGATTATAGTAGATTTCATTCTCTACGTAACTCTTCTATGAATTATTATTTCCGCCATGCGAATATTGATCCGAAACTTGTTGTCTATCAGTATTCTATCGATTTTTCCTGTTGAAGACTAACGATAATTTGTTGTATATTATCTTAGTCATAATATTCTTTATCGGGCTAGTTGAGCTCACCCTTTTCCTTGTTGTTCCATTTTTCTTCTCGTGAGGCGAGAATGTAGCAGTAGTACTAGTCGGGGTATGGAATGAAGGTTCTAGAGAGTTGTTTAGTAGTCCTCACCATTTTTGTAAAATAATGAATCAATAATTATGATGGGGATTTATTTGCATGTGGATATTGTCTAGAAGACAATATTATATTTAAACTCACAAGATATATTGTCGTATTTCACACGACATTTATATTATTGAAGTTGTAGTTTGCTTTTTGTACCATGTATTTGGCGACTCGAAATGGGTGTTGTGTATACCTATTTTGGGGGCGCCACAATTTGGTATCGAGCTTAGGATATGATCTCCATGAGATCGGGGAATAGAACTAGGAGGGGAGAGACAGTAAATCCTTCGCTAGTGTGTCCTACCTAAGCTTATTTGTTGGTTGGTCATATTATAGGGTATTATGTGATTTGTTAATTTATTTAATTAACCCTTGTTTTATGATAGTTTTTTTTAGAATGGTCACGAGAATGTTAACAATGGAGTGAATGAGACCGTGGAGACACCTCTAATCGCCAACCGTGGATAATGTGATGTCGGTGAAGAAGGAATTAGAGATATCCATGTGGTGAGTGAAGAATTGATAGTTGACCCGAGATAATCGCAGAGGTAACAAATGAGAGTGAGGAAGAAGAGGAAGAAGAGGTACCAAGAGAGTTTATTAGAGGTATTTTATGATCGAAATATAGAATTGCAAAATCGTATTCATGAGTTAGAAGAGCAAAGCTAAAGAATTGCAGGCGATGTGGAGCAAAATCTGCAACGATTCAAGCTTGTGGTTACCCGATACGTGATGCTTGAATGTAAGCACTCTTTGGCGTAGTATAAGATGATGAAAAAGCCGAATCGAAATGAAAGAAGAAATAACCGAACGAGTGAGAATGAGTGATGCATGGGTAAAAAAATTTACATCGACGCGTTGATATTATGGAAAGAGATGTCCAATCTAAAAGAGAAGATTTAATGATGACGGGAAGACGTTTAAGAAACATCGGCAAGACCATCAACAAATTCTAGGGGAAGAGAACGATCGCCAGCTTAGATGCTACAGATGTGGAGAGGAGGGACATATAAGGTCAAACTGTTCAAAGCCTTCCAAGGTATGCTATAATTGTGGAAAAGAAGGACATATCGCTTCGAGATTATACGATATCGAAACCCATCAGCCGTGAATGGTGACTCAAAAGGATGTCCCTTAAAAGTCAAAGTCAACGGTTCTTGGAAGAGCGTTTGTCGTGACCGGGTCAAAAATACGAGGAACCCGAACGGTTAGCACTGCAGTTAGTTAATTATAAATTCTTGCAAGTATATCGGTTCTACCCATTCTTTTATCTCTCTTGCTTAAGCTCAACGCTTGAACTTGACTACTGAATAAATTAGACTTTGACCTATTTATGGAGAATCCGTTAGAGAAAACTTTCATTACATCCGTTGTTTAGAAATCTTGTTTGATTCAAGTTGGCACCATTACCTTACCCGTTGACCTTATCTCTTTAAAGATACTTGCTTTTGATGTGATTTTAGGGATTGATTGGTTAACTACTCATCATGCCAAAATTGATTGTTTTCGTAAGGTTGTTAGTTTTCATATTCCTAAGCAACCTGTTATTCGAATTCAAGCAATCAAACCATTGTAGTCAAACATTTTCATATCAAGCCATGAAGTCATTCGTTTATTACGGATGTCAAATTTTCTTAGTCCATGTTATGGATTTGAATAAAGACACGCCGATTTGAATAATATTCCCTTGTTATTGATTTTTCCTGACGTATTTCCTGAAGAATTTCTTGGCTTACTCCCAAAGCCTGATATTAAATTTTGTATTGACTTTGAACCCGGTACAAAACTCATTTCTAAAATCTCATATCGAATGGCTCCTATTGAACTTCAGGAGTTAAAAATTCAACTATAGAATTTGGTACTGAGCCTTTATCTTGTGACTTCCTTTACGAATTCACCTAAGCCGAACTCTCTGTAGGGGACATCATATTCGTGCGATAGTAAATCGATAGGTGTCATTGTGACGTCTTATCCAAGATTGGGATATGAGTCACGCTTGAGAGCAACCTAAGTCAAGAATCGAAATACGTAGCTTTCAGGCTTAGTTGGTTATTATCGAGATTCGTTGAAGGATATTCTCGAATCGCTATTCCATTAACGCAACCGACTCAGAGAGATACAAAATTCGAATGGAGCAAGGAATGCGGAAGAGCTTCGAGGAACTCAAGAGGAGACTCATTTCAAAGACATGTTCGATCATGCCATCCCGAAAAAGCGAACGTGGTAGTACGCGTTGAGTAGAAGATCATATGCGGGAACAAGTGCGATGATGTCAAGTATACGCATAGAGCTAACTTTAATAGAAAAAGTTAAGGTTGCTCAAGCCATCGACCCAGAGTTGATGCGTATGAAGAAGAAAGTACAAGAAGGAGCTATTCCGGAAGCGAGAATTGATGAAGAAGGAATACTTCGAGTCCACTCTAGACTTTGTGTTCCTAACGACTCTGATTTGAAGTACAAGATTATGATGGAGGCACACAATACGCCATTTGCAATCCATCCTGGAAGTACTAAAATGTATCGTGATCTTCGACATACATTTTGGTGGAACAATATGAAGAGAGAGATTGCAAAGTTTATCTCAATGTGTTTAACTTGCCAACGTGTAAAGGCAGAGCATCTTGTACCTAAGGGTCCGTTGCAACCACTTGAGATTTTGAAATGGATGTGGGAACACATTACCCTGAATTTCATTACTAATCTTCCCAAGGTTTCTCAAGGCATAGATGCGATTTGGGTTATTGTTGATAGATTAACCAAGTCTACTCATTTCTTGCCCGATACGAGAGACTTATTCCTTGAACGCCTTTCTCGTATATACGTGAATGAGATTGTGAGATTGCATGGCATGCCAGTATCCATAGTTTTAGATCGTGACCCAAGATTCACTTCATGATTTTGGGTTAGAAAGCTATGGGCACGAATTTACTTTATCTGGCTTGGCATACCATCCTCAAATGGATGGGCAATCGAAAGGACTACTCAAACTCTTGAAGATATATTAAAACTCGTGTCCTAGATTTCAAAGGAAGTTGGGATAAGTACTTGCCATTGGTGGAATTCTCATACAACAATAGTTATTAAACAAATATAGGCATGGTTCCATTCAAGCATTATATGGACGAAAATGTCGCTTCTCCAATATGTTGGGATGAGGTGGGTGAAGCAACATTGTTGGGACCCGAAGTTAAGTACGTATGACTCACCAAAAGATCCAAATGATTCGACAACGATATACAAAGCGGCACAAGATCGACAAAAGAGTTATGCGGATCTTCATCGAAAGGACGGGAATTTAATGTAGGGGATCATGTATTGTTGCGAGTTGCTCCATGGAAGGGAGTTACAAGATTTGGGAAGAGAGGAAAGCTCAATCCACGATTTATCGGTCCATTTCAAATTCTTGACCGAGTAGGAAATGTAGCCTATAGACTTGCGTTACCTCCGAGTATGTCTCGTGTTCATAATGTGTTTCACATATCCGCATTCAAATATGTGAAAGACCAACCACGTTATAGAGTTAGAACCGGACGAGATAGTAGAAGACTTAACGATGAGGAGGTACCGTCAAGATTTTGGATAGGAAGGAGCATGTCCTACGCTAAGAAAGGTCATACCACAAGTTAAAGTTTTGTGGAGGAATCATGCTATAGAGGAAATGACCGGGAGTTGAAACTAAAATGAAAGCGAGGTATCCTCACCTTTTCAAAACACTGTGTACGTGACGTCAATTTCGAGGATGAAATTTCATAAGGAGGGAGGTTGTAAGACCCCAAATTTTTAAATAAAAGGAATTTCCTTTATTTATTATTTTGAAATAATAAGGGTTGATTTGATTAATGTGGATAGTTAAGGGTTAAATACGCAAATATTTCAAAATAAGCAAGTGGTTATAAAATATTCATTATCGCTTAGGGAATATTCGTTTGGTCGTGGAATATTCAGATTTGTCGGGGAATATTCGTGATGACGACGCAGTAGCACCATGTGTGGGCCCCATAACTGAAAGCGATTGGATGAAGAAAACGACAAAAATAAGTTGTTTTTTAAATAACTAGCGTGGTTGTTACCAAGTATTATCATCGTTGAATATACCGGTGGTTAAAACACACTAATACGCCGTTGTTGAACAAGAGAGACCCGGTATTGCACCAATTATTGATTCTTACGTAAGAAGGCACTACTCAATAATGGTTACGATAATTATCGCTCAAGATTTTTATTGAGTTAATAATTGCTGCGTTGATATTTTATATTGTTTGTTGTTTCATAATTGTCATTACACAATCTTTCATTATCGAAGCAATAATTCATATTATCCTAATAATATTATTAGATAACATTGTTGGCAATGTCTAGAAAGTTCTGCCTAAGGAGAGGTTTGGTCACCTAATCAAGCGCTAGCAAGAAGAAGAAATTCTTATTGAAAGCCCCTTTTCTGAGGAACCGCCCTGTCACAATATTGTGATTCTGTAATATTATTTGTGAATAATTAATTATTGATTCATATGATGAGGAAAATATTGATTTTATGTGGATATAGATGGAGAAAAATTTTAAAATGACAATTGTTGAAAATTGAACTTTTATCTTTTTCTCGATAAAATAATTCATTTAAATATATTATTTTAATAATATATTAACTGTGATATTTTTACAATGAATGTGGGATATATGAGTATATGAGGAGGAAGAGTATTTTGTTGCATTAAATGATTAACACATGTTTTGTGTGTCGGTGGACCCGCTTTCTTGATCGAAATTTGATTATAACTGTGTAAAATCGCCTGCTTGTGGATTTCGATCAATTTCTATTTGGAATTTGGAAAAATTTCTTCTGTAAAGTTGTAGAGAATTGAATTTCCTATAAAAACTCATGAGATTCGAATTTTCTGATGAAAGGGCTATTTATTATGAATTATTGAAGTTCAAGCTTCAAAAATAATTGATTTTTTGAAAGTTTTAATTATTTATTTTATGAAAAACGTTTTTTCTTACTTTTCTAGAAGGTGGCATGTGGAAATGCTAGGATCTGAATTCTAAGGTTGGCGTATGAATTTGATATATATATATATATATATATATATATATATAATTTATTAAATTTTCTGCTTTGGTGTTCTAAGCAATTTCCTATAAATAGGGTGCTTAGGTTAGAATTGAAAATCACACCGAAATCAAGTTTTCTCTCTATATTATCGAAATGCGTATTCTTGTGAGTATTTTGAGTATACTTTGAGTATTGCTATACTATAAGTTCAAGTCATAGCTTTATATCCTGTTTTCAAATTTAAGTACTAATCTTTCGAGGTAAGGGATATTATTTTTTTCGTAATGATATTATTTCTTCAATATCATTATACTGAAATGTTGATCTGAAGTTTTTATCAAATTTGGAACTTTTTTTCATGTCGGGGTTACTATTCACGAGTTACTATTCATGAGTTACTATTCACGAGTTACTATTCATGAGTTACTATTCACGAGTTACTATTCATGAGTTACTATTCACGAGTTACTATTCACGAGTACTATTCATGAAGCGTGAAGATGTTTTTGTGGAATTTCTATCTTTTGGTGTCGGATTTCTATTCACGATACTCAAGACTATTCACGATATACTATACTTATTCACCGAAAAAATAAAATTTCTTCTTTTCGTCCAAAATATCTATTCTAGATACTAGCTTTGATTGTATCCATGTTTTGATCATTCTTGAATTTTACACCACTATGATTATTTTTGAGGTATTGTTGGACGTGGGTAAAACCAAGTACAAATCCTTAATCCTTAATCCTTGTCATTTTGTTTCACTGGATTCGTTTCTTTAAAAATAATTTTCATCATCCTCACTCTTAAATGATGATATTATTGAATATCTTTGGCCTCAGTAGTGCAAAGATGAATGATTTCAAGAATATCTTTGGCCCAGAGTGCAAAGATGAACAGTGTTTAAATGAACACGACCGATCGATGAATATCTTTGGCCTTTAGTGCAAAAGATGAACAGTGTTGAGATGAACATACGACCGATTGATGAATATCTTTGGCTCAGTAGTGCAAAGATGAATATTTGATTCCGGATGTATATCGATTGATGTTACGAGGATAAAATATTGATGATGGACCGTTAAATTCATAGATTATAGTAGATTTCATTCTCTACGTAACTCTTCTATGAATTATTATTTCATTCATGAATATTGATCCGAAACTTGTTGTCTATTGTATTCTATCGATTTTTCCCTCGTTGAAGACTAACGATAATTTGTTGTATATTATCTTAGTCATAATATTCTTTATCGGGCTAGTTGAGCTCACCCTTTTCCTTGTTGTTCCATTTTTCTTCTCGGAGGCGAGAATGTAGCGAGTACTAGTCGGGGTATGGAATGAAGGTTCTAGAGAGTTGTTTAGTAGTCCTCACCATTTTTGTAAAATAATGAATCAATAATTATGATGGGGATTTATTTGCATGTGGATATTGTCTAGAAGACAATATTATATTTAAACTCACAGTATATATTGTCGTATTTCACACGACATTTATATTATTGAAGTTGTAGTTTGCTTTTTGTACCATGTATTTGGCGACTCAGAATGGGTGTTGTGTATACCTATTTTGGGGGCGTCACATAGTGTGCTTAGTAATTGACAAATTTGGTGAAAATTAAGTTTGGGTGAGTGCTTCAACAATAGTGTTCAAAATTTTTGCACAACAAGTGTTCGATAATTTGTCACAAAGAGGATTTGGCCATCCTAAGCCACTGAACATCATTTGGTTGGGCAAGAAAATATCACGTAAGACTTATGGCTACTAAGAGGAATAGAGGAGAGACTTCGGGCACTTCGCAAATGTTTGACAAAAAGAGATTTACAAGTGCTAAAGCGTCCGAAAGATATTACAATTCGCTTTCTAGTAAAACGCTAATTCCCGAGCGTGGATTATTGCCAGAGATAGAAGATGGGGAATTACTACAAATGATTGGGAGTAGAAGATGGGCGAACTTTACAGCCCAATCGGATTCATCAGTCGTTAAAATTGTTAAGGAATTCTACGCCAATGCAAAAGATCATATTGGTAATATGATTTGGGTTCGTGGAAAATCAGTGGAAGTCAGTTCCAGGTCAATAAATGCTTACTACGGCTTGAACACAATACCCAATAATGGCTTCATGCAATATTTAGAGCACGAGCTGGACTACAGTGAAGTCATTCAAGCTTTGTGTGTACCTGGAACACAATGGAAAGCATGGCATGCCTTTATTTGTGCCAAGTTGATGCCGTGTAGACATACAAGTGATGTTATAAATCGACGGGCAGCGTTGCTTTTCTGTATTGCACAAGGAAAATCTATAGATGTGGGTCAGGTTATACATGATTCAATTGACAGAGCAATTCAAGGAGGGACCTCAGGTGGACTACCTCATCCATCTTTGATTACTGGACTATGTCGATAAGCTGGAGTAAAATGGGATGCCGAGGAAGCTACACAACCTCCTTTAGCCCCAATTGACCACTCAGTGATAAAAAAATACAAGATATGGGGTGGGGGTACATCACACCCGAGAGGGTTAGGTTTCATTATTGTGCCTCCCTACCCTGCAGACGAGCCTAATCAACAGTCACATGATAATCCTTCTGCAGCTGGAAGTTCTGGGCCTCAACTAATTTTTTTTTGAAGATATTCGTCGAGAATTAAGAAATCAAGCTAGAAGGATTGGCATGGTGGCTACTCGAGTTCAGCAGTGTTTTGACCGAATGGAAAGAAATCAGGATAGCCTAGCTCAACGACAAACGGAGGTGTATCAGAACTGTAGTGCAGCATTCCTAGAGATGTTTGCCCGTATGAATCCAGCTGCCGCTCCCTACCAATTTCCACCATTGTCTGCATACCCCCCGACTGATGAAGAAGAAGAAGAAGAAGAAGAAGATACTAACGAGGAATAAGGCTTCGATATTTCAGGGAAGTACTCAGTGCCTAATTTCTTATGTTTTGTTTGTTATATACATTGAGGACATTGCATAGTTTAAGTTTAGGGGTGCATTCTTCCAGTTCCAGTTGCATTCATGTAGTATTCATTTAGTAGTTTTTCATGTAATTTTCATTCTAATTTCTTAAAAAAATGGAAAAAGAAAAGAAAAATTCAAGTATTTGCATGTTTCCAAATTGTCGATAGTTTCAATCTGCTTTTGGCGAAGATGAGATTGGAATTGAGTAGACAAGTATAGTATTGATCATAAGACCGTGATGTGATTTTTGTTATGATTTGAATCTTTACTGCTTGAAACCCGATATAATAAGGATAGCACAAGAAAAAAACAACTATGTTGACTAATTGAGTCGAAATTGACACATAATGGACTTCTTGAGGATAATACTAGTTTGAATGAATGAAAGACATGAATAGGCAGAGATGAATAATTTAGACAAAAATTTAAGTTTGGGGGAAAAATTTGGGATATATAAGCTTAAAAAAAACAAAAAAAAAACTTGAGAAAAAAAAATGATGAAACAAAATATCGTGGCTAGTCTTGTTTCGGGGCCTTTGTTACTTGAGCAAGTATGCCCGAAGGGATTGTCTTTACACCTAGCGCCCTAAGGTCTTATATGGTCTAGGAGTCATTGGTCGAAAGCTCGCTAAGGGGTAGCATTGTTAGCCTAATGGAATGAGACATTGCACAGTCATGGTTAAAAAAAAAGAAGAAATATATGAAAAAAAAGCAATAAAACGGGAAAAGAGCAAAAAGCCCCCGTAAAGCAAAGTAAAGCATAAGTATCCCGGATTGGACTTTTGAATTTGGTGGAAGTTTGACTTTAGTTTGATCTAGCTTGTTCATGAAATTTGTGAGTTTGCACTGTATGATGCCTTTAAAGAGATCTATTATGTCTTGTATTTAGCATTATATTAGTTAACATTGTTGTTGAGCATACACACACACTATATCAGTAATAACAGGGTAAGATTTAATGATTGACTAGGAAATTATTGATCTGTCTTGATATGATGTACTAGCATGTTTATTGTGATTTCTCTGAGGCTTGATGAATAGATTTTGTTCTGTTTGACTGCTGGAATTTTAGGCATGTAGATAGCTGCATTTGCATTGCATATTTAGTTATTACATTTTGTTGTGTTGCTTGGGGACAAGCAATTGGTTAAGTTTGGGGGTATTTGATGAGTAGGTTTTATACCTATGAATCCGATATTATTAAACTTAATTGTTGTTATCTTTAGTTATTTTTTTAGTATCTTTTTATGTGTTTTGTGTTTATTTCTTGTAGGTTGGAGCTGGAGGAACAAATTGGTCATTTCGGAGAAGAAAAAGGTCAAAAATCATGAAAATTAGAGCTGAGTGGCATTTTTGTAATTACGTTATCCTGGGCAAGCGCCAGCGCTTGAATGAGCTTGTGATGAGCGCTAAGCGCTTCATGTGCGTAAAAATGAAGAGATTTTCTACTGCCAAGTGGGTTTTTGAAGCCAAAAAGGAATCTGAATGAGGTGGGAGACTAATATAAATAGGAGAAGACTTTAGAAAGGACGTATCACTTAATTTTTCAAGGGATTCGCAGAGAGAACAACGAAGAAAAACACAAAGGAGAATTGCAAGGGCTGGAGATCAAAGAGAGAGTATTAGAGCAAATGTAGAGTTTCTTTTTCTCTTATCTAGTTTCATCTTTTGTAATTATCTGGGATGTTTGGATTATTAATTTGGATGATGTTTTTCTTTATTATTATTATGAACTAAATTTTCATTAAGATTGCAACGGAACTTGGTATGTAGTTTAAATTGATCATTCCCATTGAATGAAAGTTGATTTTTATTGAATTGTTTATCATATCTTATGTTTATTGATTAATTATTTGGTCAACAATTACTATGATAATCTATATAAAATTGGAAGATGGAGTATAGATTGAGATCTGGATATGATAACATCTGTTCATATAATCTGAATAGGGTTAATATGATTAGCATGTAGGATAGGAATATACATACGTGTCTTTTGTATCCATTGAAAGAATTTGTACGTAAAACCTTCATTAATTTGATTCGCATAGAATATAGTGAGTTGATTAACTGGGGTGTTCAGAATTCCGCCTTTAAAGATTGGATTTAGGAGGATTTGTTCATGTGTCTTTGGAAGAAGTTCGTGAATTTTATAAAGCATTCTTGGATAATGATTCATATTAATTACTTGATTTAAATGGGAAGGAATTGGTTTAAATGAAATACCAAGGGAAGTTGTAATCTTAACTTGTTAAATCTGCTGTTATTCTTGTGAAATTCTGATTTTAGTTATTAGTTTTGTTAAGTTTATTTTTTTTAAATCACAAATAATATTTCGTAGTTTAAAATAGGATTAATTGCATTGGAATTAGTAATTGATAAATATTTGTCTATTTTCTCGTGGGAACGATATCCTTGCTTGCTGAATATTACAATTGAATGCGTATACTTGCGTGTTAAAGTGCTATTAAGAAATTAGGCAAGAATAACTCACGTTCACCTATACATAGTATTAGAATCACAATATCTATTAGATAAACTAATATCCACTTTCCCAAAATAAAACTCTCTTTTAGATAAACTTGTTACTTTAGTACAAGTTTTACTTTACACCATATGCATTTCAGAAATCTCAAGTGTTAACTTCACGACACTAATTCACTATTCATTGTGTACCTTAAATCATGACATATCGCTTTCATAACTTACTAATCTTTTTATAACTTTAGAATTACTAATCACATGACACAATTCTGTTTTAACCTCTTCATTACATGTTTGTCACATTAACACATCATTATATTAAGTGATAATAGGTCTCCAAGGTCTGTATAGAGAATAGGCATCACTCGTCTCGGATCGTAGGTATGCATGCAATTGCGCCATCTCTAAGCTCTCGATCGGTGCAATTACTTGTGTTTTTGGCCTTGACACAGCCAGCAATTGCTACCGGGTGCATGTATGAAAAACTACTGGCAGCCTTTTTAACAGTACTCTATTTAGCCCAACTAACACGAATTTCAACCACAAAACAGTAAATTTAACATATCCAATTGACATAGAACTCTTATAAACATGATTCCTCACATATTCATGAACTTGGAATAATTAAACAACACTACAACCAATTTAAATTCTTTAAATTTCATTTTTTATACCAAAAACTCTATTTTTGACATCCTTCACAAAAATCATCACTGTGATCACAATTCTTGTCCAAATTAACTCATTCAAACTACGTTCTCTTCATTTCTTACCGAATTAACATATTCAATGCTCAATTTACAGATTAGATTACAAATTAACCACCAAATTTGGTACTTTCACAAGCTATATGTATAAACACACATTGTAAACAACTTTCTTCCTTTTTAACATAATTAGCATACTAATTCTTGTCTAAACACTAGTTCTAATCATCATAAATACATACAATCACAAGTAATCAGTTGTATAACAACAATTCAAGAAAATTAAATTCACAGAAACTTGGAAATTTATTCCGTAAAACATACATATATATATATAATATTAAGGTTATGAAAAATACCTTCAATTACTTGGTAATCCTTGCTAGCCACAAAGAATATCTTAAAAATACAGATATCTCTCAAGTCTCTCTTCAAACTCTCTCAATTTCTCTCTATATTTTCTTCTTTCTTTCTTCTTAGGCACTATCACTTATGCGTAAGAAAAAAAACTGATAGCCTAGCCATTATACGCATACTTAAAATAGCAGTTATAAAAACTTAAACGTTAATCAGTTATAAATATATTTTATTTATTATTTTGATTTATTTTATTTATATTATTAAATTCAAAATTTAAAAGCTATAAGGCTTATTTGGCAAACACATTTTAAAATAAAGACTTAATGTATTTAAGCCTTGTTTGGTTAAATTAATTTTAAAACTACTTTAATTTATTTTAATAAATTCTTTTACACTATAGTTTATAATCTCATATTATTTATTTGGATCTCTATATCTAACATTAGTTAAATAAACTAATTACAACATACTAAATAAATTTTCCACTTAATCTAAATATCACAAAATTATAATCTCATTATAATTTTAGTTAATAATTAACATGCCATTTTAAATTATTAAATTAAAACAGTAATATAGCATTTCATGTTATCTTTAGTAACTCTCTAACTATTAAATTAAATTAGAGTATTATCTAATAAATTTAATTCACAATTATATACGAACAACAAATAAATCAATAAAATATTTAATAAAATATTTATTCAATTTAATAAATATTTTAAATTACAAATAAAATCTTGGATTGTTACATCCTTCCCTACTTACTAGGATTCAGTCCCCAGAATCACAACTCAAACAACTCATTCGTTACATTCTTCCCTCCTTACAAAGATTCTGTCCCCAGAATCGAAGACATGGAATAAACAAATAACTCATGGTAATTCTTCATCATTTCAGCTTCGTGTTCCCACGTAGCCTCTTCGACATTGTGGTTTCTCCATATGACCTTCACAGAAGGTATTACCTTATTCCTGATCACTTATTCTTTCATGTCGACTATCTGAATAGGAACCTCTTCATAAGATAAATCCTTATTGAACTGTAACGGTTCGTACTCGATTACATGTTTATAATCGGATTTGTACGGTCGCAACACCGACACATGAAAAACGTTTTGAACATGTTTTAATTCTGGAGGTAAAGCTACCTCGTATGCTACTTCTCCCACTCTTCGTAGTACTTTGAAGGGTCCAATGAACCTCAGACTTAACTTTCCCTTCTTGCCAAAATGAATTTTTCCCTTCCAAGGAGAAACTTTCAGGAATACAAAATTTCCTACGTCAAATTCAAGATTACGCTGTGTTGATCAAAGATACTTCTTCTTACATCTATTTGGAGCAAATACCACCTTGCTATGATGAGTCTGATAACTTCAGAAGTCTGTTGTACAAGTTCCGGTCCTAACAGTTGACATTCACCAACTTCATCCCAACTTAGTGGAGTTTTACATTTCCTATCATATAATGCCTCATATGGCGGCATGCCAATGCTTGCGTGGTAACT
The DNA here is from genome assembly GCA_020205615.1 of Panax quinquefolius. Classification (NCBI taxonomy): domain Eukaryota; kingdom Viridiplantae; phylum Streptophyta; class Magnoliopsida; order Apiales; family Araliaceae; genus Panax; species Panax quinquefolius. The sequence goes on along the minus strand of CM035157.1, from coordinate 107,529,366 downwards.
GTTATTGTAGGCGAATTCTGCCAACGGTAGATGATCGTCCCAGTTTCCTTTAAAATTCATGATGCATGCTCTAAGCATATCTTCTAACGTCTAGATTGTTCGTTCGCTTTGCCCATCGGTTTGCGGATGATATGTTGTACTCATCTTTAGTTGTGTTCCCATGCATTCTTGTAGTCTCTTCCAGAAGTTTGATGTGAATCTCGAATCTCTATCTGATACTATTGACACTGGAACTCCATGTCTTGAAACAATCTCCTTAACGTACAGTTTTGCCAACTGATCAAGATTAAATCTAATCTTTATTGGCAAAAAGTGTGCAGATTTTGTTAGTCTATCCACTACGACCTATATCGCATCGTATCCTTTCTGAGTCGTTGGAAGACCTACCATAAAATCCATTGTGATATGCTCCCATTTCCATTCCGGTATGTCCAACGGTTGAAGTAATCCGCTTGGTCTTTGATGCTCGGCCTTCACTCTCTGATATGTCAAGCATTTTGCAACACATTCTGCAACGTCTCTTTTCATATTTGGCCACCAAAAATGTCATCACAAATCTTGATACATTTTCGTACTTCTCGGATGGATAGAATATCTTGAGCTTTGAGCTTCTGTCAAGATTTCTTCTTTAATATCCGGTACTGCTGGAACCCAAATTCGTCCCTCGAATCTTAGCACTCCTTCAGTATCAACCTTGCATTTCACCTCCTTACCCTCGACTATACTTTCCTTTATTTTTCTGCATTCTTCATCCTGTAGTTGCGCATTCTTTATTTTGTCCACCAAAGTTGGACTAGCTTCCATCTGGTACACTCTTTCATCGGCTTCTTTTGGAAATTTGATTTCCAATTCTAGCCTAGCCATCACTTAAATGATCTCCTCCTGGTTGGTTAACAACATCAACTTTTCTCGGCCTTTCCTACTCAAGGCATCTGCAACCACATTGGCTTTGCTCGATTGATAAAACATCTCATAATCGTAATCTTTTATCAATTCCAACCATCTTCTTTGACGCATGTTCAGGTCCTTTTATGTGAAAATATACTTCAGACTCTTATGGTCTGTGTAGATCTCACACTTCTATCCGTAGAGATAATGTCTCCATATTTTCAGAGAAAATACCACTGCCGCCAACTCTAAGTCATGAGTAGGATACCCTTTCTCGTAGTCTTTCAATTGCCTTGATGCATACGCAATAACTTTGTCATTCTGCATAAGGACACAACCTAATCCTTTGTGTGAGGCATCACTATACACCACAAAAATTTCTGTATTATCTGGTAATGACAACACACGTGCCACATTGAGCCTCTTCTTTAATTCCGTAAAACTCTCTTCACATTTTTTCGTCCAAACAAATTTTACATATTTTCTCGTCAAATTTGTCAACGGAGTGGCAATCTTGGAAAAATACTGAATAAATCGTCTATAATAACCGGCCAATCCCAAGAAACTTCTCACTTCCGATGGAGTTCTTGGTTGTTCCCAATTTATCACAGCTTCAACTTTTGATGGATCCACTGAAATCTCATCCTCGTCAATTACATGCCCAAGAAACACTACTAAAAAATAGTAAATAGATAACGCGTAAAATACGTTGTGGTTTGTATCCGAGAAACGTCGTGGTTAAATGTGTCATCTATTTGACACCATTTATACAACGTTTTTAAAACGTTGTGGTTTGTCACATTCACAACGTTTTTTCTTAAAAAACGTTGTATATTTATTTTCCAAAAATCATTGGATGCTTGAAAACGTTGTAGATATATGGTATGATTTCACAACGTTTTCTAGCTTAAAATGTTGTAATTTGATACATCAGACAACGTTTAGACACATTTATACAACGTTTAGAAGGTGTCATCTATTTGACACCCTTTATACAACGTTTTTAAAACGTTGTAGTTTGACTTAAAAATGTTATAATACATGCATATAACAACTGTTTTTGGATCTCTACCTTAGCAAGCATCAACAGACAACGTTTAAACACATTTATACAACGTTTAGAAGGTGTCGTCTATTTAAAGCCAAAATGTATCAAACATTCAAAATATACCAATTACAAATAATATTACTATCCATACATCTCAAATTCAAAATATACCAATTACAAAGAATATTAATACCATACAATACGTTTACATCCCAATAATACCAAACTATCCATACATCTCAAATTCACTTTTCAATATAATTACTACTATATTGAATTGTGAATTTGACTACATCCACAAAATATACCAAACTATCCATAAATTAAACTATTACCTAATTAAACTATCCATAAAATATGTTTTGTATTCTACTTGCGCCTACAAAGAAGAACAGGAGAGATTAAGAACATTATACTGGACAAAATAGAAAAGTTAACAATTTAATGAATTGTCATTAAATACAAACATGTATCTGCTTGAACTTGATTTAGACTCATGTAACGAATCTCTCATTTTCCAGTTTGACTATCATCCAAAGTAACTTGTGCATTTTTTAATTCAACTGTCAAATTATTTTAAAGGATAAAAAAGGTTATAACAAGATAATTGTGATGAAGATATTTTTTACTACAAGAGTTGGTATGCAGTTAATGCAAATGAAATTGCATCTGGAGATGCAAAATCTCGGTAGGAATAACAATTATCTTGTTATATTTACTTGCACATAAGAAAGTGGTGCAGAAATTTGAAAAGGTTGATTTATAGTCAACTAAAAATTGTATCAACAGAAAATATGCACGTATAAATAGTCTCACTGGAGAAAAGAAATAACCAATCGCAGCCGCTTTGATTAGATGAGTTCCCGCTGACAAATTATGGCTTTTAGCAAGAATTAAGGAACTTCATCAATAATATAGAATGATTACAAGCATATAAAACTGGTATGTTGATTCCAGAGCTGCATTTTTATCTCATATACCGTCAGCCTACGCTACCTATGTCAGTTCCAGAACTGCATTTTTATCTTCAGGTCCATAACCCATCATAGCAATTGTGTACTGTAAGTAAAGCACAATAACTTATCAACCGGTGTAAGAAATTAGAAAAACAAGGACAAACTTGTAGATAGGTATGCGGTGTGAACTTTCTTATTCTTTTTCCTCTAACTATTGAAGGACAAATTTGTGCATTTATTAAAAAAAATTGGCCCACCATTTTTCCTAAAGCACAAACTTTTAGCTTATGCTAAAAGTGTTTTTGAACCAAAATCTCTACACAATAAAAATACTTTTGGAGGTTAACAAACACCAAAAATATTAAAATTAAATTTAGATGTGCTTTTAGTCCACTTACAAAAAATAGTAATTCGGATTAAATAGCAAGCTCTCAGTTCCAACGCAAGGGTGTTTGTCTAAGCATTCACAAAAATAAAGAATTTCATATTAAAGTTATGTTTAGGCAGAAAAATTTTATTTTATGCATGTACGAGCAACTCTCTCTTTTATGTTACTTCTTATAACACCCGCGGAAGTCGGGAGCTGGCACTGACAAGGTAAAACTAATCTAACAAATTGCTACCTGGCTCCCACGTGCCACTTTCATGGGTGTAAACATGGACCAGAAATGAGAATCGAGACATATCTATGCTTAAATTCTAAGGAAACATGAACACCAAAGCAAATCATCATATTCAGAAATTTGGACTTACAGAACTGAACCCAGCTAAGAATACATATACATAATTTACTAAACTAAACTATAATATCAAGAAAGAACCTAAGTTTCAGGCTTCAAAGGGCCAATTCTAAATATAACTATAATTTTTTATCTTCGATAACAATCAATATTGCAGCCATAATGAACTTTGTTAACAACAAAGACCAACCAATGGCATGAACCATCAAGTACAAAATGTAACAAAGCTTATGCAATTGAAGATGTATTAACATATGAAATTGTATTCCAAGTTTCTTCTCATATATTACCTAACACGTGAATCAAAGAGCTCACCTTGTACTCAGGGTTATCTCTTTTACGGAGAAGCTCCATGCCACAAGCCTTCAAATTCAATAAGAAAGAGGATCTAGATCATTACCTAGTTTTTGGAACATACAGAAATGCATAAATATAAATTCAAACCGGAAAGCAAGTATACACGGCTTACATCTCAATCTTACTTTCTTATAGAAATTTATGGCTCGATCAAGGTCTCCCACTCGTAGCATTACTTGACATAGAGGCTCAGGTGTAGGTCCTCTCTCCAAAAGCTCAAACTTATAGCCATCAGGATCTTCCACAAAAGCAATTACGGTACTGCCACCTTTGACAGGCCCAGGCTCCCTACTGACTTTCCCCCCCTTCTGTTATTCAAGATCCACTGTCATACCAACCTGCATAGAGGACCGATTTAAGTAGATATATTATATATATGAACCTTGATGGCATGAAAGAGGATAACTGGAGGAATTACTAAAAAGTTCCAGTGATATATTAACTCTCATGATAAAAACCGAAAATTTATACAGGACAACAAGAGGAGCATTTAGTTAGCCGCAGTAATAAAATGGATAAAAAAATTACAGTACATAATGACACCAAGTTGGCTCATTTAACCAAATTGAGTAGCAGGCAGGCTGGTCAACTCACTGAAAATGTCTACGATTAAAGGTAAGTTAAGCTGCAGTAATTTTCACATGTAAGGTGTACTAAATTCTTTAATTTAACTGACCTTTTATTTGGGATAATACTATCACATGAAACAAAACTAAAGAGGAAGACAACTAACAAGAAATAGTCTGGCTTAAGCAGTATTAAATGCATAATATAAGGGGGGAATCAAGTAATGTACTATAATTTCATAAAAGCATTGAATAAGAAAACTCTGTTTCCAAGACAAATATTTAGCTTTGCAAAGGAATGGTTTTAAAATCCTGCAATAGGAAATATAATTGTTTTCTTCTTCACATTGAAGAGGCAAGTTTCTAGGAGATATATTGGTTCTCAGCCTACGCTTAAGACCAGTTCCCCAGCCAGCAACCCCAATAGCGTAGGCTGACGTCTGGCAGAACTAGACTTGACAATATAATTACTTAACTGTTGGGTCAAACCATATTAACCGGAACCAAATAGGTTGGTTAATCATTTTTATTTATTCAGGTTGGTTAAAGTTTGGACCCATATTTTTTAAAACAAATATAGTTAGTTAATCGGTTAACCATTTTTCAACCCATATTCCATACTATACCATTTTTAGATTCACGCCATGTCTTATTTTTCTCTCTAATAAAATGTCTTGTCTTGTTTTTCTCTTTCTACAAGTGCGAAAAAGTGATGCTCAATTTGACTTTTTTAGGAGATAGAAGGTTTATTTCATTTGGTCATCAAAGCTTGTAGTAATTAAAAGGAAAATGATATACGAATCTCACATGAAATGAGAAAAAAATTGTGAAAATATTAAATTTTTTTATCTCTAATGTACTATAATTTCATAAAAGCATTGAATAAGAAAACTCTGTTTCCAAGACAAATATTTAGCTTTGCAAAGGAATGGTTTTAAAATCCTGCAATAGGAAATATAATTGTTTTCTTCTTCACATTGAAGAGGCAAGTTTCTAGGAGATATATTGGTTCTCAGCCTACGCTTAAGACCAGTTCCCCAGCCAGCAACCCCAATAGCGTAGGCTGACGTCTGGCAGAACTAGACTTGACAATATAATTACTTAACTGTTGGGCCAAAACCATATTAACTTAGGAAACTAAAATGGGTTGGTTAATCATTTTATTTATTCGGGTTGGTTAAAGTTTGGACCATATTTTTAAAAAAATATAGTTAGTTAATTGGTTAACCATTTTTCAACCCATATTCCATACTATACCATTTTTAGATTCACGCCATGTCTTATTTTTCTCTCTAATAAAATGTCTTGTCTTGTTTTTCTCTTTCTACAAGTGCGAAAAAGTGATGCTCAATTTGACTTTTTTAGGAGATAGAAGGTTTATTTCATTTGGTCATCAAAGCTTGTAGTAATTAAAAGGAAAATGATATACGAATCTCACATGAAATGAGAAAAAATTTGTGAAAATATTAATTTTTTTTATCTCTAATTAATATTGATTTTATGAACATTTGTAATTGGATATTGGGTGCTTGCGTTTTGGTGTATAACTCTGAATATTTAATCATGTTTTAGAGCTTATTGTCAAGATTACTAGTGTGCTATTTAAGTGCAGGATAGTTAATTATTGTTAATTTCCTCCATATGCAAAATATATTTTCTACTAAATTTAAAAGTATAAATGAAAAAAAAATAAACAATTTCTACGTACTAATTTAAAAGTCTAGTTGAACAATAATACACTAACAAAAATTCAAAGATTATGACAAATTTAGTGAGACAATTTTAAAAAAAATAGGGTGACAATGTAAAGTGTTTTAGAGATATTAAGTGAATTTTTTCATAACTTAATATCATTTCATAAATAATTATATTTTATAAATTAATATAATTGCACAAATAAATTTTTTAAAGTAGAATTAATAATTTCAATTTAAAATTTTATTAGTATAGTTTTTTAGCATTTTATTATTTATATTAATAATTTTTATATCATATTATTACTTAATTAATTTATTTGTGACGGTCACAATTTCATTTTTCAAAAGTTCTATTTAAAAGTCAAAACATCTTAAAATGGTTAATATGGTTTTGAATCATAATCATATAGTTCCAACCCAACCCAACACATTAAAAAGGTACAATTACATTTTCTATTATATTTTTAAAAGTTATTACAACAATAGTGCACTCATAAAATATTTATTAAAATATTTAAGAAGGCAACCAAGACGCATCTTCATCATCAGGGATCTGGTCAGAGAGCAGGTGAGCGGAGGAAGAATGTGAGAAAAAATGCCTCTTCTGCCTAAAGGAAGGACTCGCGCGGTTCAATTTTATTGGAATTCCATGACTTTAGAGATGAAGGAGGACTTGCTTAAAGTAAGAATTTCCGACTCTGCGACGCATATGCAGAAGTTGTTTTGAAGTACAAGTATTTGAAGTCATTTTAAAAGCTTTATCATTCTCTGAAGCTAATAAAGGGTGGAAGTTTTGGGTGTGCTGCCGTTACAGTGTGAAATTTTCCGACTCTGCGACGCATATGCAGCATGTTGTGTACAATTGGTAGCCAAACATTCATATCGAAATGTAAATTCAAATGTTATTAGGTTTCTAATTTATTTTAAAAAATCTATTATAGTTTTTTTTTTTAATAATAAAGTGCAGTTGGTAGTAACACTTTATACAAATATAACAAATTCAGTTTTATTGGGTTATTAATTAATTAAAAAAATCCATCAGTAGATTTTTTTTAATGCAATGCGATTAATAAATTTTATTATCTAAAGTGTAACAAATTCAGCTTTTATTGGGTTCTAATTAATTATAAAAATCTATTATAGATTTTTTTTTATCTAGCTAGATTTAAAGCCTTAATACATACAAATGTAATCAACAAAACTAAAATTGTTACATTTGAAAGTTTTGATTACTAACTGACCGAAATTTCTCTCTTGATTCCACAAAACTAAAATAGTTACATTTGTATAAATATTTGGATACCAACTTTATCTAAAATTTATCTTTTTTTCCTTTTAATTTCCTGGACTAAATCAACCTTTGTCATAATGGCAGTTATGGTCATAATGGATGAGGAGATCGGCGTCCATGGTGTTGAAGCGGCGGCGAAGGGGAGGAGGAAGATGACCGGCAAAGGGGAGGAGGAAGATGACGTTGCCAAACTTTGAATATTTGAATTTTAATTATTATTTTTGAATTTGAATTTATTTTTGTTGTTAGATTCAAGATATTTGAATTTGAATTATTAATTATTGTAGTTATTTCTCCTTGATTTTAGGTTTTCTTATTATTATGAATTAAATCTTAATTGCATATTAATTCCCTAAATTAAGGAATCCTAATTACACTAATATTGTAAATAAATATAAAAAGTGTATTAATTGTATAAATATTTTATGAGTACACTAATAGTGTAATTACTTTCTAAATATTGTATATTATTGTAAAGGACCCTATTAAAAATGGTTAATATGGTTTTAGTTCTTAAATGAAACCATAACCATATTTTGAAAACAAAAACCAACTCATAACCATATTTTGTCAGGCCTAGGCAGAACACATGAAGATAAAATCACGCTGGATCCATCGACGGGAAAAATCTCATATACCGTGCAATGATGATTCCCATTGGAAATAAAGTCCCCCAACTCAAAGCATTTAGAATTCCATAAATCTGAAACAAGAAAATAAATTTCGTATGTATTTCCTTCTTTCTAGTCTCTAGATAACCCTACTATCATCACTAGTTTTTTTTAAAAGACTTGTTTGAATTTGATGATGAACAAATTGTCCACATCAATTACCAACATCAAATTTAAACTTTTAGCTGAAAATTGATAATTAATTATAGTCAATAAAAAATAGTTTCAATTTTTCAAGATTCGGCTGGACCATTACACAACAAAGATTGTCTTTTTAATGCACTTTCAATTTCTGAACCCCTGAATAAAAAATAAAAATCAGAAGTTCATAAATTGTAGTTATATACAATTATACTCGGCTAACACATAAAAATTACAACTTTTTGATTGTTTAACCCCCCCAAACCTATTCTCAGATCCATGAAATCTCAAATTAATGGAATAACAGATACTAATATTCACAAATAAATAACTAAATAAATAGAGACGAAGTGAATGTCAAATTAACGGAATGACGAATACTAATGCAGAGCAGAAAACATACATTTTTCATCGTGATCCTGGAGTCGCCGCCGAAACCGGTTGTCTGTCCACTCAACAAATCTAGGGTTCCTGTAGAAATCAAATTCGCCGACAGAAATGCATGCTTATCCGACACATCGCCCGTCACCGCCGCCCCAACCTGCCACACATGATTAACCCTTGTATAATTCCAGTTCGCTGGAAACACTAGCGTGGCAAAAATACTCATTAATCCGTGAGAATACTCCGCACCGATCTGGGTCACCTCAAAAGCCAATTTTGACTCAACAATCGGACCGTAAGATTTTATATCGTATATTTTGAGAATCATGGAGTCGTCTGAGTCTTTGAAGCCGATTAAAGCTTGCGAGTCGATCATTCCGGTACCGGTGGGGTTAATAGCCCAGGTGACCCAGCCGTCGAGCGTCGGCGGAGGAGCAACGAAGGCGACGGAGAGAGAAGATTTGGCGGAATTGTAAGATCCCAACTTTTATGAATAAAGATAAATTTTTAATAAATATCATTTTTGAATATTATGGAGTAAATTTGATATAATGTTATAGTTGTGGGTAATATTTAAAATTTTTGAAAAGTATGCAAGTTGTTATATAATATTCGATTGGTTGGGAATATTCATTTTAACAGGAATATTCAATTGATGACGAAGACAATCATTGGTGGACCCCACAATGTAATTATTATCGATCGAGAAAAACGACAAAAAAAATATTTTTATGAAAATAACTATGGAAGTTTTACCATTAACTCGTTGAAACACCCTGTTAAAAAGTACAATGAATACGCTGCGTGGTTGCATAGTAGCACACGATATTGATTATTGATGCTTTACGTGAGAAGTCACTCAGTTTTTATTCAATTATTGCTACAAGAATTGTTGACAAGATCTCACGTTATTTGATTCAATTATTGTCGATATTTTATATATTATTAAATCAATAATTGAGATAACAAAGTTATTAATATTATTATTCGCAATATTAACGATGTCTGTAAGTTCTGCATGAGAGAGGTTTGGTCACCCAATCATACGCAATAGGGAGAAATCCTTATTGGAAAGCCCCCTCTTTCTCTGAGAAACGACCTTCGGTCGATTAATATTGTGAATTATAATAATGATGATAAATGTTGTTAAATATATTGAGGTGTCTTTTCTATGAAGTCACTAAGTTTATATATATATATATATATATATTTTGTTTTATTAGTATTATTAATGTAATAAAATGTAAAAGCTTTTTATATAAAATGTAATACTTTTATAAAGTTATTTGTTTTATTAGATAATAATTAAATATAATATATTTTATTATAGTGTTTGCGTAATTTTGTATAATGCATAGATAAATAAATGTTTATAGTAGTAAAAATTTTTTTTTATAAAAAATAGAAATACTTTTATAAAGTTAATTATTTTATTAGATTTTAAATAATATATATATATATATATATATATATATATATATATATATTATATTTTATCAGATAAGATCTTTTCTATTTTCCTATAAATAGGATGCTTAGTTAGAATTGAAATCACACCGTATAAATTCGTAGAATTCTCTTCTATAATCTTGAGCGTATTTCTTTAGAGTTTTAAGAAGTTTTTGAAATATCCCCGCGTAGTCTGAAGTTTTCTTCAAGTATATCCTCGCCCACTAAGAAAACTTCTTACTCTTTCTTTATAAGGTAAGGAGTATTATTTCTTTCAGATTCATGAAGAGAAATTCATTATTCCATTCCTTATTATTATGTTGAAATAACTCAGATATGCCAAGTACCGCATACATGGTGAAATTCTTTTGTTATTCCATTCTTTATTATTCTCATTGAATATCCTCGTCATGCGTATTATTACGCATTTAATTCGTTCCATTATTTATTTATTCTCGCTGGAATAACCTCGCCTATGCTATTATATAGCATGCGGGTGAAGTCTTTTGTTTTTCCATTCTCTATTATTCTCATTGGAATATCCTGTCTCAAAGCTTCACGCACGACCGGTTCCATTATTTATTATTCGTTGGAATATCCTATCTCGCATGCATGCATTTACGCATGATCTCCGTTCCATTATTTATTATTCTCGCTGGAATAACCCGTCATGTGGCTTATCGCATGCATGGTGAATTTTTCTCGTTATTCCATTCTTTATTATTCGCTTGAATAATCTGCATGTGGATTACCACATGTATGGTGAATGACCCTTCAGATTCATTTCTTATTAAATTGTGGAAATGATCTGCTCACGTGGATTACCGCATGGTGGTGAAAATCCATCATAGCTTTCATATATTCTATGATACTCATTTGGTTAAAATTTTGCTTCTATACTCCATGAAATTAGTGGAATATCCTCGATATTTGCGCTTCATCCAAAGATTTTTTCATGGAAATATTCTTCCGAGCATTCTTGAATTTTACTCCATAAAGCAAAGATCATGTCGACAATTTGACATTATCGAGTTCGTGATAAATTAACTTATAAATCTTTAAAATTTATTCTTGAACTTGTTTTATCAAATTATTATGTCATTGTCATCATCCTCTCATGCTTATATTGTGATGAAAGTCATCTTTGGCTTACGTGCATAGATGGACTTGGTATGATTACGACTTGTGGATTATTCTTTATAATCATGACCTATAATGTTATAAATGATGTGGTAAAAGTCCTCGGTGGCTCGTAGTGTATCGATTTTACGCTTTTGGGTATGATTATGACCAGTGATTATTCTATTTAGTCACGACCATTGATAATTTAATGAATATCCTCGCCCGTAAAGCGTGGATGACTCGATGATGTGGTTTATTTATTAAGTCGAGTCTCAATGATATAAAATTGATGAAAACATTTTAAATCATAGAAGATAGTAGATATCATGCTCTACTCGACTCTTCTAATGGATTGCTTATTCCACTGCAGCTTAAACTTGATGTCTATCAGATTTTATCGCTTTAACATTGTTGAAGACTAATGATAATTTATTCTTCATTATCTTAGTCATAATATTTTTTACCGGGCTAGTTGAGCTCACCCCTTTCTTTCACCTGTTTCTCTTCGTGAAATGAGAACGTAGCCGGGACTAGTCGGGGAAACTGAGTGACGGTCCGATGATAGTATTAGTAGTCCTCACTATTCGTTAAATAGTGTGACAATAAATGTATTGAGGACTCCTTTGAGTGTGAATATTGTCTAGATGACAATATTCTTATTAAAACTCTCAATTTATGTTTTGTCGTATTTTACACGATCGTCAGATAATTAGTTTGTATTTGATTCAAGACTCAGATCCGACGACCCAAGATGGGTGATGTATACCTATTTTGGGGCCTTCATAGTTGGTATCAAAGCTTAGGATATGATCCCGGCCGAGATGTGAGACAAGAACTAGGAGGGAGAGACGGGAATTCTTTCGCTAGTATGACCTACCTAAGTTTATTTGGTATTTAATTGGTCTCACCGAGTATAGAGATAATATGTGATATGTTAATTAACCCTTGTTTTGTGGCGATTTGAAAATGGCATCCAAAAATGTTGAGATAAGCAATGAAGCACATGAGACCGCTGAGTCACCAACGATCAATGCCTGTGGTAATGTGTAACAGAAGACAATAATCCTCATGAAAACAATAACACCGATGAAATGGTGAACGATGGGATGTTCAGAGGCATTATGCAATTCATGCAACATCAGCGAGAGCGGCTCTCATCCAAAATGCAGTGTGAAACACCGACAACTTCTTGACGGCACCGCTAAGCGCTTCAAGGAGCTGGGACCACCGGAGTTTTTTGGAGAGCCAAAACCACTTAAGGCGGGGACGTGGATAAAGCAGGTCAACAAGATATTTGATGTCTTGGGATGCTCTGAGGAGCAAAAGGTTCCCTTTGCCACCTTCATGTTGCGTGCAGAGGCGACATCGGGTGGGAATCAGAAAGCGTACTCAACCTGCTGCACTAAAGATGTCTTGGGAGAAGTTCCAAGAATTTTTCAACGACAAGTACTTTCCTGAAAGTATTCGTCACATGAAGGAGGTGGAGTTCGTCAAGCTTGAGCAAAACAATATGACCGTGGCGCAGTACGAAGCTAAGTTTACCAAGTTGTCTCGGTTTGTGTTCCACTTGGTTGATAATGAGGAGAGAATGACGCGGATGTTTCTAAGAGATTTGAAACCCGAGATACGTTAATACCTTATATCTCATAAACTATGTTTGAATTCAGATGTTATGAATAGGGCTTAGTTATTGGAGCATGATAATGAGTCAACCCAACCAAGAGAGAGCAGCCGACAAGTCGATAATACCAGTGGTAGCAGTCATCGAAGCGGTGACAACAAACGTGGAGGGAATCAATATGCCAGAAATGATAACCACTTCGGTGGTAATCATGGCCAAGACAATAGGAGAGGAAAGTTCAAGAAGAGAAGGTTCAAAGAAAGATGGAAAGATCGCCAAAGACCAAAGACCACCGTTAAGGAAGGAGAACGACCACGGTCAGATGTTACAAATGTGGAGGGAAGGACACATAAGTCCAAACCGCATCGATGTAGTCCAAAGCATATTACAATTGTGGAAAAGAAGGTCACCTAGCCCGATTTTTCACGCACCAAAGTCAAGTCCAAATTGGGATGGAGGCATCCAAGGGTGTCCCGCACAAGACAAAATCCGGCGCTTCAAGGAGAGCGTTTGTCGTAACCTCCCAAAAAGCGAGGAATCCGAACGAGGTGATCACGGTAAAGCTAATCATAAACTCTAGCGAAGTTTATACTTTATTTGATACCGGCTCTACCCATTCCTTTATTTCTCCTACTTGCGCCAACGCTTAAATTTGACTCGAGAAATTAGACTTTGATTTATCTATTGAAACTTCGCTGGGAGAAACCTTCATTACATCCACGGTTTATAAGTCTTGTTTGATTCAAATCGGTAAATCGCATCGCTACCTCGTCGATCTTATTTCTTTGAAAATACTTGCATTTGATGTGATTCTAGGATTGATTGGTTAACTACTCATCATGCAAAAATTGATTGTTTTCGTAAGGTTGTTAGCTTTCATATTCCTAACCAACCTATTATGCTAATTCAAGCAACCAAACCATTAAAATCCATCACCGCTATCTCAAGCCATAAAGCTATTCGCTTATTGAAAAACGGATGTCAAGCTTTCTTAGCTCATGTCACGGATCTAAACAAAAATACGCCGCTTTTTGAATGATATTTCTATTATTAATGAATTTCCTGACGTATTCCCGGAAGAACTTCCTGGCCTACCCCCAGAACGTGAAATTGAATTTTGTATCGACCTTGAACCCGGTATAAAACCCATTTCCAAAGCCCCATATTGAATGGCTCCTATTGAACTTCAAGAGTTAAAGACCTAACTACAAGAATTGTTAGACATCGATTTCATACGTCCTAGTACGTCTCCTTGGGGTGCTCCTGTTCTATTCGTGAAGAAGAAAGATGGGAGTATGCGACTTTGTATTGATTATCGGGAATTAAACCATGTCACTATCAAAAATAGATATCCATTACCTCGCATTGATGACCTGTTTGACGAGTTGCAAGGCGCCAATTTTTTTTCAAAGATTGATCTTCATTCCGGATATCACCAATTGAAGATTAGAACCGATGACATTCCAAAGACGGCTTTCAGAACTCAGTATGGGCATTATGAATTCCTAGTCATGTCTTTTGGATTGACTAATTCTCTTGTTGCCTTCATGGATATGATGAACCGAGTATTCAAAGAATATTTGGATCACTTTGTGGTCGTCTTTATTGATGACATTCTCATATATTCCAAAAGTCGTGAAGATCATGAGCAACACTTGAGGCTGATACTCCAAAAGCTTCGTGAAAACAAGCTTTATGCCAAGTTGAAGAAATGCGAGTTCTGGCTTGAGGAAGTAGCATTCCTTGGGCACGTAGTATCAAGTCATGGAATATCCGTTGACCCAAAGAAAGATCAAGCAATTCAAAGCTGGGAGCAACCTAAATCAGTGACCAAAGTACGTAGCTTTTTGGGTTTAGTTGGTTATTATCGGAGATTCATGGAAGGATTTTCTCGAATCGCTACTCCATTAACTCAGTTGACTCGGAAAGATACAAAGTTTGGTTGGAGCGAAGAATGTGTGAAGAGTTTTCAAGAACTCAAGAGAAGACTCATTTCAAAGACCTGCTCGACAAATACCATCCGCTCTTGAGGGATTTGTCATCTACAATGATGCTTCGTGCAAAGGGTTAGGATGTGTTCTCATGCAACATGGGAAAGTCATATCCTATGCCTCTCAAAACTCAAAGAATATGAGAGGAATTATCCTACTCATGATCTAGAGTCGGCAAATGTTGTTGTTTCGCACTTAAAATTTGGAGGCATTACTTATATGGGGAGAAAGTGGAGATCTTTACGGATCATAAAAGCCTCAAATACTTCTTCACTCAAAAGGAACTCAACATGCGATAACAACGTTTGCTTGAACTATTGAAAGATTATGATCATGCCATCCAATACCACCCTAGAAAAGTGAACGTGGTAGCTGACGCATTGAGTAGAAGATCATATGCGGGTACGAGTGCAATATTGTCAACGCAAAGGCCCATTTTGTATGACTTACACAGGATGGAGATAGAGTTAAAGACTCCAGGGACCCATGTGATGATGGCGAATATACGAGTAGAATCGACTTTAATTGATAAAGTTAAAAGCCAAGCTACATGCACTGCTCGAGCCGATGCGATGAGGAAGAAAGTGCAAGAAGGTGCTATGCCAGAAGCAAGAATCGATGAAGAAGTAATACTTCGAGTCAACTCCAGACTTTGTGTCCCTAACGACCCTGATTTAAAGTATAAAATCATGATGGAGGCACACAACACACCATTTGCAATCCATCCTGGGAGTACCAAAATATATCGTGATCTTCTTCATACATTTTGGTGGAGCAATATGAAGAGAGAGATAGCGCTGTTTATCTCAAGGTGTCTAACTTGTCAACGAGTCAAGGGAGAGCATCAAGTGCCAAAAGGTCCATTGCAACCACTTGAAATTCCAAAATGGAAGTGGGAGCACATTACCATGGATTTCGTTACTGTTTTTCCCAAGGTTTCTCAAGGCATAGATGCAATTTGGGTCATTGTTGATAGATTAACCAAGTTTGCTCACTTCTTACCAATACGAGAAACTTATTCACTTGAACGTCTTGCTCGTATGTACATAAAGGAGATTGTAAGACTGCATGGTATGCCAGTATCCATAGTTTCTGATTGAGACCCAAGATTCACTGCAAGATTTTAGGTTAGTTTGCAAAAAGCTATGGGCAAGGATTTACGATTTAGTTTGACATATCATCCTCAAACAGACGGACAATCAGAGAGGACTATTCAAACTCTTGAAGATTTATTAAGACTTTGTGTCCTTGACTTCAAGGGAAGTTGGGAAAAGTTCTTACCGTTGGTGGAGTTTTCCTACAACAACAGTTATCAAACAAGTATTGGCATGGCTCCATTCAAGCGTTGTATGGAAGAAAGTGTCGCTTCCAAAGATGTCTTTGGGGTGAAGTGGGTGAAGCAACATTGTTGGGACCGGAGTTAGTACATATGACTACAGAAAAGATTCAAACGATTCGACAACGTATAAAAACCTCACAAGATCGGCAAAAGAGTTATGTTGTTCTTCATCGAAAGGACGTGGAATTCGATATTGGAGATCATGTGTTGTTACGTGTTGCTCCATGGAAAGAGTTATGAGATTTGGAAAGAAAGTAAAGCTCAATCCTCGATTCATTGGCCCATTTTTAATCCTCGATCGAGTAGGAACTGTAACCTATAGACTCGCTTTACTGCCAAGTATGTATCGTGTTCATAACATTTTTCATATATCCTTGTTACGTAAATATGCGAAAGACCCGAACAACATTATTGAGTTAGAACCGGACAAAATAGCGGAAGATTTAACGTATGAAGAGATTCCTGTTCAAATCTTGGATAAGAAGGAACATATTCTACGCTCCAAGGTTATACCTCAAGTCAAGGTTTTGTGGAGAAACCACGATGTTGTCGAGGAAATGACCGGGAGTTAGAATCAAATAAAATCAAGGTATCCTTACCTCTTCAACATACCGTATGTACCCTAATTTCGAGGGCAAATTTTCATAAGAAGGGAGGTTGTAAGACCCCAACTTTTATGAATAAAGATGAATTTTCAATAAATATCATTTTAAATATTATGGAGTAAATTTGATATAATGTTATAGTTGTGGATAATATTTAGAAATTTTGAAAAGTATGCAAGTTGTTATATAATATTCGATTGGTCGGGGAATATTCATTTTAACAGGGAATATTCAGACGACGAAGACAAATCATTGTGGACCCCACAACGAAATTATTGTTTGATTGAGAAAATGACAAAAATATTTTTATGAAAATAACGGCGGAAGTTTTACCATTAACTGTTGAAACACCCGGTGTTAAAAGTACATTAATACGCGTGGTTGCATAGTAGCATACGGTATTTATTATTGATGCTTACGTGAGAAGTCACTCGCTTTTGTTCAATTATTACTACAAAGAATTGTTGCATAAGATCTCACGTTATTTAATTCAATTATTGTCGATATTTTATATATTATTAAATCAATAATTGAGATAACAAAGTTATTAATATTATTATTTACAATATTAACGATGTCTGTAAGTTCGCCAAGGAGAGGTTTGGTCACCTAATCATGCGCCAAATAGGGAGAAATTCTTATTTGAAAGCCCCTCTTTCCGGGAACGACCGACCGATTAATATTGTGAATTATAATAATGATGATAAATGTTGTTAAATATATTGAGGTGTCTTTTTATATAGTCATATAAGTATAAATATATATATATATATATATATAAATTTTGTTTTATTA
The DNA here is from genome assembly GCA_020205615.1 of Panax quinquefolius. Taxonomy (NCBI): domain Eukaryota; kingdom Viridiplantae; phylum Streptophyta; class Magnoliopsida; order Apiales; family Araliaceae; genus Panax; species Panax quinquefolius. The sequence continues at coordinate 107,511,705 of CM035157.1, read as the reverse complement.
GTATTATTAATGTAATAAAACGGAAAAGATTTTTTATATAAAATGTAATACTTTTATAAAGTTATTTATTTTTATTAGATAATAATTAGAATATATATATATTTTATTATGCATAGTGTTTGATAGTATAGTACTATATATAGTGTTTGCATAGTAAAATCTTTTATATACAAAAAATGTAATACTTTTATAAAGTTAATTATTTTATTAGATTTTAAATAATATATATATATATATATATATTATATTTTATTTTCATAAATATCCTTTCTATTTTCCTATAAATAGGATTCTTAGTTAAATTGAAATCACACCGTAAATTTAGAAATTCTCTTCTATAATCTTATTCCATTCTATTTATTTTTTATCTTTCATTCATGAGAAACTTTTGTTATTCCATTCCTTATTATTATGTTGAATAACTCGTATATGCCAAGTACCGCATACACGGTGAAATTCTTTTGTTATTCCATTCTTTATTATTCTATTGGAATATCCTCGTCTGCAAGCATATTACGCATTTAATTCGTTCCATTATTTATTATTCTGTTGAATAACTCGCCTATGCGCGATCTATCGCATGCACGGTGAAGTTTTTTGTTATTCCATTCTCCATTATTCTCATTGAATATCCTCGCTCATGCGTGCTTACGCACGACCGATTCCATTATTTATTATTCTGTTGGAATATCATTATCGTAGTGCATTTACGCATTTACTTCGGTTCCATTATTTATTATTCTATTGAATAACTCGTCTCTGCATGCGGTCTATCGCATGCATGGTGAATTTTTTGTTATTCCATTCTTTATTATTCGTTGAATAACTCGTTTATGTGGATTACCACATGCATGGTGAATGACCCTTCAGATTCATTTCTTATTAAATTGTGAAATGATCTGGTCTACGTGGATTACCGCATGTCAGGTGAAAATCCATTGCAGTTTCATATATTCTATGATACTCATTTGGTTCAAATTTTGGCTTTTATACTCCATGAAATTAGTGGAATATCCTTGATATTTGCGCTTCATCCAAAGATCTTTCATGGAAATATTTTTCGAGAGCATTCTTGAATTTTACTCCATAAAGTAAGTATCATGTTGACAATTTGGACATTATTAAGTTCGTGTGATAAATTAACTTATAAATCTTTAAAATTTATTCTTGAACTTGTTTTATCAATTATTATTTCATTGTCATCATCCTCATGCTTATATTGTGATGAAAGTCATCTTTAGCTTACGTGCATAGATGGACTTGGTATGATTATGACCGTGGATTATTCTAAGATAATCATGACCATAATGTTATAAATGATGTGGTAAAAGTCCTCAATGGCCTGTAGTGTATCGATTTTACGCTTTTGGTATGATTATGACCAGAGATTATTCTATATTAGTCATGACCATTGATAATTTAATGAATATCCTCGGCCCATAAAGCGTGGATGACTCGATGATGTGGTTTATTTATTGTCGAGTCTCAAATGATAAAATTTGATGAAAAATTTTAAATCATAGAAGATAGTAGATATCATGCTCTACTCGACTCTTCTAATGGATTGCTTATTCTTCGTTGCGCAGCTAAACTTGATGTCTATTGTATTTTATCGCTTTAACATTGTTGAAGACTAATGATAATTTATTCGCATTATCTTAGTCATAATATTTCTTCTTCCGGGCTAGTTGAGCTCACCCCTTTCTTTCACCTCGCTCTCTTCGTGAAATGAGAACGTAGCTGTGACTAGTCGGAGAACCGGAGTGACGGTCCAGATGATAGTATTAGTAGTCCTCACTATTTTGTTAAATAGTGTGACAATAAATCTATTGAGGACTCCTTTGAGTGTGGATATTTTCTAGATGACAATATTCTTATTAAAACTCTCAATTTATGTTTTGTCGTATTTTACACGACTGTTGTATAATTAGTTTGTATTTGTATTCAGTACCTTGTATCTGACGACCCAAGATGGGTGATGTATACCTATTTTGGGGGCGTCACAGGAATCATAAGTGTAGTGGAGGGAGGAGTTTAGTTGCGGTAAATCGGTCGCAGTTGTTGGAATCATATGCTCTTTATAATAATGAGCTGCTTCAGTTGTTGGAAGGCTGGGAGGCAAGGGGAGGGTTTTTAATTTCAAATTTAGTTTTAAAATCATATGCTCTTTATAATAATAATTACTTATTATTGCTGTGCGATTTATTTTAAGCTCCGTATTTTTGACATAGATAACGTTTTTTAAAAAAAAATGTTATCTATTTAAAACCAAAAATTGCCCTTATAAATAGAAAACGTTTCTTCATATGTATCTACAACATTTTGTTAAAAAATGTTATGGAAAAAAATACCACAACATTTTTTATAAAAACGTTTTTCTTCAAGTGTTGTCTATTTACTATTTTGTACTAGTGAAATTGTACACGTTTCAGCCAAAATTCACATTTAGAGAATTTTGCGTACAACTTTTCTTTTCTTAGCGTCTCCAGCATCAGACATAAGTGTTCCATGCGTACTTCTTGAGATTTGGAGTACACCAAAATATCATAAATAAATACCACCACAAACTTATCTAAAAATGGTTTAAACACCATGTTCATCAAATCCATGAATGCAACAAGGGCGTTTGTCAAACCAAAAGACATTACCAGAAACTCATAAAGTCCATATCAAGTTCGGAATGCCGTTTTCGGTACATCTTCCTTCCTTACTTTTAATCGGTGATATCCAGTTCTCAAATCTATTTTTGAGAAATATCTAGCACCCTTCAACTGATCAAACAAGTCATCTATTCTTGGCAACGGATACTTGTTTTTAATAGTGACTTTGTTTAATTCCCTATAATCAATGCAAAGACGCATTGACCCATCTTTCTTCTTCACGAATAACACCGATGCTCCCCACGGTGATACACTAGGCTAAATATATTTCTTGTCTATTAGTTCTTGCAATTGCACCAACAATTCATTCATCTCTACCGGAGCCATTCTGTACGGGGCCTTCGATATTGGAGCAGTTCCTGGCGCTAAGTCGATCACGAATTTGATCTCTTTATCAGGTGGAAGTCCTGGAAAATCTTTCAGAAACACTTCCACAAAATCCTTAACCATTGGTATCTCCTCTAGTTTCACACCCTTCTTCTTCTGAGTATTGACTATGTAAGCTAAGTATCCTACACAGCCTTGACTCAATAACTTTTTGTCCTGCATAATCGTCAGACATCTCGTTTGTTTAGGCGATTTGCTACCATAGAAAACTACCTTTGATGGAGTCATAAGGTTTACACATTTCTTTTGGCAATCAATTATCGCTCCGTAATTGAATAGCCAATCCATTCCCAATATAACGTCAAACTCCCCAAGTTTTATCGGGATTAAATCTACTGTCATAACATTCCCCTTAATATTCAACATACAATTCTTGTATACGAACCTAACAGGAATTACCTCCCTATTCACAATTTTTATGTGTAAAGGGAAATTCAACTCTTCACTAGGTAATTCTAACCTCTTAGCAAATTCTTCAGATATAAACGAACAAGTAGCACCCGAATCAAATAATATATATGCATTTATATCATTGATTGGGATAATACCTGACACGACATCTTTTGATTGCATTGCGTCTTGCACCGTCATGGTGAAGGTTCTGGCTGTGGGCTTGTTTGAAGACGTTGGTCCCACAATAGTCAATGTACATCCACTGCTACCTCCGTTGCTTCCAGTTGTCTCACTAGATTTCTTCTTAGGACACTCGTGAGAAAAATGATCCTTTGACCGGCAAGTGTAGCAAGCATTCTTCTTGGGTTGATTGTAATTTTGGGCAATGTGACCCTCCTGGCCATAGGTAAAGCATACTCATTTCCCCCTTAATCACATACCCATGTGAAACTTCTCGCATATAGCACATGCTTCGAACTTCTTCTCCTGGTTACCCTGCTGGTTCCCAGCTCCCACATTTGCATTTCACTTCCTTTTCAATTAATTATTACCAGTTCCACCACTACCACTACCATTCTTAGCTTTGCCTTCACTCTTCTTCTTTCTCTGCTCTTGATTGTACTTTGTTACAGCCTCGCCTCCACCCTCAGTGAGAATTGCCTTCTCTAGTACCGCTGTAAATGTCTTCAGTTGAAACATGGAAACTTTGTTGTACAACCAGGGCTTTAATCCCTATTCAAACCTTCTAGCCTTGCACTCATCTGTATTGACTTGATATGGCGTGAACCTCTCCAATTCATTAAATTTAGCGGCATACTCCGCCACCGTCATTGATCCCTGCTTTAGTTCTAAAAAATGCACCTCCATCTGATTTTTCGAACTCTTTGAGAAATAAGTCTCGAAAAATATCTCCTTAAACCTATCCCAAGTCATTAACCCTGGACCTCCTCGAGTCTTATTGGCTTGCCACCAATAACTCGCCTCTGCTTCCAACATAAATGTTACAAAAGCAGTTTTCTGGTTCTCACCTACTCTAGCAACGTCGAAAACTTTCTCTATCTCCATGATCCATGTGACGCCCCCAAAATTAGGTATTAATCACCCATCTTGAGTCGCCAAATACATGGTACACAATACAAATACAAATTTAACTATACAGCTATCGTGTAAAATACGACAAAACATTAACTGAGAGTTTAAACAAGAATACTGCCTTCTAGACAATATGCATTCTCAATGGAGTCCTCATAAACAGTATACAAACTCAAATTCAGTCCTCGTTACATTTATTGTCACACTATTTAACAGAATAGTGAGGACTACTAATGCTATCATCTGGACCGTCACTCCATTCCCTGACTTGTCCCAGCTATATTCTCATTTCCTGAAAAGAACAGTGAAGGAAAGGGTGAGCTCAACTAGCACAGTAAGAAATATTATGACTAAGATAATACAGAATAAATTATCATTAGTCTTCAACAATGTTAAACTGATAATATACAATAGACATCAAGTTTAACTGCAGCGGAATATGCAATTCATTAAAAGAGTCAAGTAGAGAATAAAGTCTACTATCTTTTTGGTTTTAAAAGGTTTACATCGATTTTTATCGCTGAGACTCAGCTTAATAAATAAACCACCACATCTAATCATCCCTGTACCACGGTCATGGATTTTTATTAAATCATCAATGGTCATGACTATACCAAATAAACCCTGGTCATAATCATACCAAAAACTATTCATCAATGCATTACAGGCCACTGAGGACTTTTATCACATTATTTATAATAGGTCATGATTATACCGAATGATCCCTGTTCATAATCATACTAAGTCCATCTATGCACGTAAGCCAAAGATGACTTTCAACATAATATAACATGAGGATGATGACAATGACATAATAATTCAATAAAATAAGTTCAAGAATTAATTTATCCAGGAACTAATAATGTCTAAATTGTCAACATGATACTTCTTTGTAAAGTAAAATTCAAGAATGCTCAGAAGAATATTTCCATGAAAAGATATTGGATGAAGCGCAAATATCAAGGATATTCCACTAATTTCATGGAGTATAGAAGTCAAAACTTTAACCAACTGAGTATAATAAAGAATATATGAAACTGCAAATGGATTTTCACCGCCATGCGTAATCTACGATATCTGAGATCATTTTCACAATTTAATAAGGAATGAATACAAAGGATCATTCACCATGCATGTGGCAATCCATATAGACAGGTTATTCCAACGGATTAATAAATGCGAAATAATAAATAATGAAACCAGGTCAGGTAAAATTCACACCGACAGGATATTTCGACAGAATAATAAATGCGGAATAATAAATATGGAACCAGGTCAGGTGAAATTCATACCAACAGGATATTCCGACAGAATAATAAAGAACGGAATAATAAAAAAATTTCACCAAGCATGCGGTACTTCGTATAAACAGGTTATTCCAACATAATAATAAAGAATGGAATAACAGAAGAAGAAGATCACCAAGTATTGGGTAAACCACATATACAAAGTCATTCCACCAAGTATAGGGTAAACCACAGACATCTGAGTTATTCCAATGTAATAATAAAGAATGGAATAACATAAAATTTCACCAAGTATAGGGTATGCCACGTGTATGCAGTTATTCCAATGTAATAAATAAGAATGGAGTAATGAAGTTCTCTTCATAAATAAGAAAGAATAACACCCCTTACCGTAAAAGAAACTGGATATAGAAGTAGTGAAGTAGCAGAATACTCTTCATCTTTCTCTCTATAATTTTCTCTCTATAGCTTCTCTCTATTATTTCTCTCTCTAAAGTTTCAATGAATTCGTAAGAAATAATGAATGAATGAGCTTCTATTTATAGAAAAACTAAGAGTGGCTCTTGGTCTTAACGAAGGGTCAAAATGACTCTTGGTAATATTGAAGAGACAACTACTATTTGTGAAGGAGTAATTAAATCTTGGAACACCGAAGAGGCAAATAACTCTTGGAAAGCTGAAGGGTCAAGTTACTATTAAAACTCACGAATAGTAATTCATGAATAGTAACTCGTGAATAGTAACTCATAAATAGTAACTCGTGAATAGTAACTTGTGAATAGTAACTTGTAAATAGTAACTCGTAAATAGTAACTCGTGAATAGTAACTCGTGAATAGTAACTCCGACACGAAAAGTTCCCCAAATACCCGATTGAACAATATAACCTCCAGACATCAATTATTATCGAAATAAATGTTAATTTTCACAATGGAACTATCAAATTCATCTTTAATCAACACGAACTTATCCATCATTAATATCATAACTCACAATATTTAATAACCAGGTCGTTCCCAGGAAAGAGGGGGCTTTCCAATAAGAATTTCTCCCTATTGGCGCGCAATTAGATGACCAAACCTCTCCTTGACAGAACTTCTAGACATTGTAAATATTACAATTTATTAATATGAATAACTTTGTCGTATCAATTATTGATTTAATAAAATAACATATTATGCACATGATACTGTGATAATAATTGAATCAATAATATGAGAGATATGATGCAACAATTACTGTTGCAATAATGCAGTATAACTGAGTGACTTCTTACGTAAGCATCAATAATCAATACCGTGTGCTACTATGCAAACATGCGTATTACTGTACTTTTACTACTGGGTAGTTCAACAATATTAATGGTAAAACCTCCGCCGTTATTTCCATAAAATATTTTTGTCGTTTTCTAACTACGACAGTACTTCTGTTGTGGGGTCCACCAATAATTATGCCGTCATACGGATATTCCCGACAAAAAGAATATTCCCCGACCAATCGAATATAATCTGACAACTTGCATACTTTGCAAAATTTATAAATACTACCCACAACTATAACATTATATCAATTCTACACCATAATATTAAAAAAAATATTTCGAGAAAATTAAATATTTATTCATAAAATCTTAGTTCTCACAATCTCCCCTCCTTATGGAATTTCGCCCTCGAAATTTATGTACATACCTGGTATGACGAAGAGGTGAGGATACCTTTATCGTCGAAAACATTAAATTCATCTTTGCAATACGACCAAAGATATTCATTATCAATTCATCTTTGCACCACATGCCAACTGTATAACCAATAATGAACAGTTCATCTTTGCACTACAGACAAAAGATATACAACTGTAAAACCAATAATGCTGAGACTCAACTTAATAATATCACGACCACGAATTATCCATGCACTACGGTGAGGATATTCGTGTTTTCAATCTACTCCACGATTATACCGAATAATCCTGGTCATAATCATACCAAGTCCATCTATGCACTACGGGCCAAAGATGATTTTTACCACATCATTTGTAACATTACGGTTATGATTATACCGAATAATCCCTGGTCATAATCATACCAAGTCCATCTATGCACGTAAGCCACAGATGACTTTCAACACAATATAAGCATGAGGATCATGACAATGATATAAATAATCAATCAAATGAGATAAAGGATAAATATTAAACATTTATAATATAATTTATCCAGGGTTTAAGATTATTCCAATGTTATCAATCACTTAATAATCTCATAATCTAATATCATTAATATTATAACAATATTTTAATCACTTCTTAAACTTATAAACAATTTATTTCAATTGTTTACGCTTTACCATATAATGCATTTAATCATTCAAAATGCCATACTCATAAGATATCGCCACCAATGATCAAATCCTCATCAAAATATGCATATACTCTATATAGGATTCCTTAGCCATAAAATCCTATTTTCCAATTTTGTTACTTCACATAACATATTTAACTCATTTACTCATAACTAGATTATTTTCATGAAAATACCAAATCAGTTCCAAAAATATTTCTTTTCTGGGATTTAGCATAATATAGTCCCATAATGAAAATATATTTTTCTTGGAATTTTAAAATTCATTTACTATTTTTCAAAAATCAATTTCTAATTAATTCCTTAAGAAATTAGCTACCTCAAGTTTAACTCCAAAATTCCCCAAATCTTGGAAGGATCTTACACATGTTAATGTGAGCTTCCATTTAAATTTCATGGTTATCGGAGTTATAGAACTCCGATTTATAGCATTTTTTGTCGGAAAAACCTAAATATTGAAATGGTCATAACTTGCTCATTTTAAGTCAGAATGAGCTCATTTTTGGACAGGATGTTCTTTATACCATATACTTTCATGTCTCAAAAGGCCAGAATTTTTCTCATAAATTAAGTGGCCGAAAATTCCCTTTTAAAAATAAGATCAGTAGCTTTTTTGAAATTTCCAGCTTTTGACTCCTTTGCTAAAATCAATCCACACGAAAATCTACAACTCCTTTTCCAGTGATTTCACTTGGAGATGCTACAAAACTCATAGATTTAACTCTAGGACTTGACCACACTGAAAAATTCAAAATATATTAGGAGATATGGTCAATTGAATTTCATGTTCCGTTTTCACCAAAAATCTAATTTTCAACTCCTTGTGATTTCTAAGAAACTTTCATGTTTTCACATACTAACCAACATAACTCATCATAACACTTACTAATACCACGTATACCCATGATTTTCATTAGTCCAATGCTTTTATTATGACTTTTATCATAATCCACGTAAACTGTTCATTTTAGTTGAAGAAATATTTGAGGGTTTAAGAAATGGGTTTTGTACTAGGGTCAATACAAAATTCGATTTCACGCTCTAAGTAGGCTAAGAAGTCTTCAAGAATATGCCAGGAAATTTATTAATAATAGAAATATCATTCAAAACTGTGACTCTCATCCAAGACTTGGATAGTACGTCACATTGATACCAACTGTGACTTCTATCCCTTAACCTAGATAACACCTCACAATGATACCTATCAACTTGCCATCTTTATTCACGATGTCGCCTACAGAAAGTCTGGCCCTGGTGCATTCCACACAAGGAAGTCAATAACGAAAGGTTCGGGGCTCTTTACTTATGGCTTGATATGACAATGATTGACTTTAGTGGTTTGGTTACTTGAATTCGCACAACAGGTTGGTTATGAATATAAAAGCTAACAACCTTACGAAAAGCATGATGAGTAGTAAACCAATTGATTCCTAAAATTACATCAAAGGCAAGTATTTTCAAAAAGATAAGATCAACAGGTAACGTGAAAGTGTTTATTTGAATCAAACAAGATTTAAAAACAATAGAGGTAACGAAGGCTCCTACTAACGAAGTTTCAACCAATAAGTCAAAGTCTAACTTCTCCGGAGTTAAATTTAAACGTTGAACGCAAGCAAGAGAGACAAAATAATGGGTAGAACCGGTATCTTATAAGGTATAGACTTCGCAATTTATAATTAACTAACCCGAGCTAACTTTGTTTTGGTTACTCGCTTTTTGAGAAGTCACGAAAAACGCTCTCCCTTACACTACCGATTTTAACTTTTCTGGAACGGTCTTTGGTGCCTCTATCCTAGCTGAACTTGTCTTCGGTGAACGACAAAATTGGGCTAAGTGACCTTCTTTTCCCACAATTATAACATGCTTTGGACGACATCGTGCAGTTTGGACTGATATGTCCCTCCCCTCCGCATTTGAAACATATGATAGGTGGTCGTTCTCCTTCCTTAATAAATGGTGCTGGTGCTGACGTCTTTCCATCATTGTTGAATTTCCTCTTCTTGAAATTTCCATTCCTATTATCTTGGCCATGATTACCACCGAACTGGTTACCATTCTTGGCATGATAATTTCCCCCACGATGGTTATCGTTGTTCCGATGGCCATTGCCACCGGTACGATTATTATTATGTTGTTGGTCGTTACCTTTTGGTTGTGTTGACTCATTATCGCGCTCCAATAACTGAGCCCTATTCACAATATTTGAATACAAACAAAGTTTATGAGAAATTAGGTATTGACGTATATCGGGTTTCAAACCTCTTAAAAATATTCGCGTCATTCGCTCCTCATTATCAACCAAATGGGATGCAAACCGGGATAACTCCGCAAATTTAGCCTCGTATTGCGACACGGTTATATTGTTTTGCTCCAACTTGATAAACTCCACCTCTTTCATGTGACGAATACTTTCGAGAAAGTACTTGTCCTTGAACAGCTCTTGGAACTTCTCCCAAGACATCTTGAGTCGTCAGTCAGATGCGTTTACGATTCCCACCAATGATCTGCTTCTTCACGCAACATAAAGGTGGCGAATGGAACTTTTTGCTCCTTTGAGCATTCCAAGACATTCAATATCTTGGTGATCTGCTTAATCCACGTCTCTGCCTTAAGTGGGTCTGGCTTTCCCAAAAACTCCGGTGGTCCCAAATCTTTGAATCGCTTAGCGGTGACCAATCAGTAGTTGCCATTGATTCCACTCGCATTATAAATGCGAGTCTCTCTCATTTGGTGTTGCATTTAATTCTAAAAGCTCCTAAACGTCATGATTGCTTCGTCATTTGATTAGTGTTGTTAATTCTGGAGGATTATCGCCTTCCTGTTGCACATTATCCTGGGTATTGATCGTTGGTGACTCAACGGTCTCATATGCTTCATTGCTGATCTCAACATTTTCAGATGCCATTTTTAAATACTGCCACAAAACAAGGGTTAGATAACATATCACATATTATCCCTATACTTTGAACGACCAATTAAATACCAAATAAACTTAGGTAGGTCATACTAGCGAAGGAATTCTCCGTCTCTCCCCTCACAGTT